>CM035429.1:143071986-143484486 GCA_020310875.1 Ceratopteris richardii
ATGGTTGGAAAAGCTCAGAGGCTCGAACTTAAGTTCGAGCCTCTTTGTTCTTTTGCACATATCATGTGATCCAACAATCCTACACTTGATATAGTTGAAAATGCTCAGAGGCTCGAACTTAAGTTCGAGCCTCTCAACTTTTCCAACCATATCAAGTTCAGGATTGGTGTGTCTTATGTGCAAAAGAACAAAGAGGCTCGAACTTAAGTTCGAGCCTCTGAGCATTTCCAACCATATCAAGTTTAGGCTTTTCCAACCATATCATTCTTTGGTCACATGATATGAGCAAAGAGGCTCGAACTTAAGTTCGAGCCTCTTCGTTCTCTTGCACATAAGACACACCAATCCTGAACTTGATATGGTTGGAAAAGTTGAGAGGCTCGAACTTAAGTTCGAGCCTCTGAGCATTTTCAACTATATCAAGTGTAGGATTGTTGGATCACATGATATGTGCAAAAGAACAAAGAGGCTCGAACTTAAGTTCGAGCCTCTCAGCTTTTCCAACCATATCAAGTTCAGGAATGTTGTGTGTTATGTGCAAAAGAACAAAGAGGCTCCAACTTAAGTTCGAGCCTCTGAGCTTTTCCAACCATATCAAGTTCAGGATTGTTGGATCACATGATATGGTTGGAAAAGCTGAGAGGCCTTAGGTTCTGAAGCCATGTCAAGTGTAGGATTGTTGTGTCTTATGTGCAAAAGAACAAAAAGGCTCGAACTTGATATGATTGGAAAAGCTGAGAGGCTCGAACTTAAGTTCTAGGCTCTTTGTTCTTTTGCATACACACAACAATCGTGAACTTGATATGATTGGAAAAGCTGAGAGGCTCGAACTTAAGTTCGAGCCTCTTTGTTCTTTTGCTCATATCATGTGATCCAACAATCCTACACTTGATATAGTTGGAAATGCTCAGAGGCTCGAACTTAAGTTCGAGCCTCTCAGCTTTTCCAACCATATCAAGTTCAGGATTGGTGTGTCTTATGTGCAAAAGAACGAAGAGGCTCGAACTTAAGTTCGAGCCTCTGAGCATTTCCAACCATATCAAGTGTAGGCTTTTCCAAGCATATCATTCTTTGGTCACATGATATGAGTAAAGAGGCTCGAACTTAAGTTCGAGCCTCTTTGTTCTTTTGCACATAAGACACAACAATCCTAAACTTGATATGATTGGAAAAGCTGAGAGGCTCGAACTTAAGTTCGAGCCTCTTTGTTCTTTTGCACATAACACACAACAATCCTGAACTTGATATGGTTGGAAAAGCTCAGAGGCTCGAACTTAAGTTCGAGCCTCTTTGTTCTTTTGCACATATCATGTGATCCAACAATCCTACACTTGATATAGTTGAAAATGCTCAGAGGCTCGAACTTAAGTTCGAGCCTCTCAACTTTTCCAACCATATCAAGTTCAGGATTGGTGTGTCTTATGTGCAAAAGAACAAAGAGGCTCGAACTTAAGTTCGAGCCTCTGAGCATTTCCAACCATATCAAGTGTAGGCTTTTCCAACCATATCATTCTTTGGTCACATGATATGAGCAAAAGAACAAAGAGGCTAGAACTTAAGTTCGAGCCTCTCAGCTTTTCCAATCATATCAAGTTTAGGATTGTTGTGTATTATGAGCAAGAGAACAAAGAGGCTCGAACTTAAGTTCGAGCCTCTAAGCTTTTCCAGCCATATCAAGTTCAGAATTGTTGGATC
The DNA here is from genome assembly GCA_020310875.1 of Ceratopteris richardii. Lineage (NCBI taxonomy): Eukaryota > Viridiplantae > Streptophyta > Polypodiopsida > Polypodiales > Pteridaceae > Ceratopteris > Ceratopteris richardii. The sequence goes on from CM035429.1 coordinate 143,073,682, forward strand.
ACATGATATGAGCCTCAGCTTTTCCAGCCATACCAAGTTAAGTTCGAGCCTCTCAGCTTTTCCAACCATATCAAGTTCAGGATTGTTGTGTGTTATGTGCAAAAGAACAAAGAGGCTCCAACTTAAGTTCGAGCCTCTGAGCTTTTCCAACCATATCAAGTTCAGGATTGTTGGATCACATGATATGATTGGAAAAGCTGAGAGGCCTTAAGTTCTGAAGCCATGTCAAGTGTAGGATTGTTGTGTCTTATGTGCAAAAGAACAAAGGCTCGAACTTAAGTTCGAGCCTCTAAGCATTTCCAACCATATCAAGTGTAGGCTTTTCCAACCATATCATTCTTTGGTCACATGATATGAGCAAAGAGGCTCGAACTTAAGTTCGAGCCTCTTTGTTCTTTTGCACATAACACACAACAATCCTGAACTTGATATGGTTGGAAAACCTGAGAGGATCGAACTTAACTTTGTATGGCTGGAAAAGCTAAGGCTCATATCATGTGATCCAACAATCCTGAACTTGATATGGCTGGAAAAGCTTAGAGGCTCGAACTTAAGTTCGAGCCTCTTTGTTCTCTTTCTCATAATACACAGCAATCCTAAACTTGATATGATTGGAAAAGCTGAGAGGCTCGAACTTAAGTTCGAGCCTCTGAGCTTTTCCAACCATATCAAGTTCAGGATTTGTTTGGACACATGATATGAGCGTTAGCTTTTCCAGCCATATCAAGTTTAGGATTGTTGTGTCTTATTAGCAAAAGAACAAAGAGGCTCGAACTTAAGTTCGAGCCTCGGAGCTTTTCCAACCCGGAGCTTTTCCAACCATATCAAGTTTAGGATTGTTTAGTCACATGATATTAGCAAAAGAGCAAAGAAGAGTTAGAGCCTCTTAGCTTTTCCAAGCATATCAAGTTTATGATTGTTGTGTGTTATAGGATTGTTGGGTCACATGATATGAGCAAAAGAACAAAGAGGAGTTTGAGCCTCTCAGCTTTTTCCAACCATATCAAGTTCAGGATTGTTAGATCACATGATATGAATAGAAGAACAAAGAGGCTTGAACTTAAGTTCGAGCCTCGGAGCTTTTCCAACCATATCAAGTTTAGATTTCTTGTGTCTTATTGCAAAAGAACAAAGAGGATCGAACTTAAGTTCGAACCTCTAAGCTTTTCCAACCATTTGATGTTAATATATTCATATTGTTTGTTATTATGTTGATGTGATTAAAAAAAAGTTTTTTTGTTTTACTTTCAGGAGCAATGGAAAACACAAATGAATTTCAAAGCAATGTGATCGATAATGTATTTTCATTGGAAAATTTATCAAAAACAAGTGGGATGAAGGTTCCTTCAAATAGGATTAAGGTTCAGAAATCTTTTGATTTGACACACAAGGAAGACATGAAATGGTTTGCTGATACTTATGATCATGAAGGAAACTTCAAAGGAGATGTACATTTATTTATGACAGATGCAGGATCTACATATGGTGATATGGGAAATATTGTTCATGTTAAAGAAGATGTAAATGCACAAGGCACACCATGTTTTACTTGTAAAGTGCTTCCAGATGGTGAGAATATTAATGCGAATAAGTTTTCCTTATCATGGGAGACTTTGTGTTTGGATGATATGAAAGATAGTATCTCAAAGTCTGATCGATCATTAGGTTCAATTGGATCGATCGAATCGATCGAATCAATAGAAGAATTAGTGAAAATTATAAAAGAAGCCAAAAGATTAACACAAAAGTCAAAATCTTTGAAGAGAAGCTCAGATGTATTTGAGAGATCTAAGAAACGAAAGTTGAAAGGTTCTTCAAATAAAGATTTAGAATCATCATCAAAGTCTGTACAAAACGATGAAGGTGTATCAATCCGACATTTAGATAATAGGAGTGAAGAAACAGAGGATACAGTAGTGCAGCCACAAGAAAATAAAATGATGGATTTACTACTTCAAAAACAAGAATACTATGCTTTTGGTTCTGATGCAGTATTTAATGTTGATGTAAAAAGATGTTTTCCAGCACCATCGAATTATGTATATCGGAAATTAAACAGAGATTGGGTGCGTACATTAATGAATGATTTTGTCTTGGCTCCGAAAGAGAATGAAGTTCTTGCAGTTGTTATGCCTATTGATCCAAGTGTGAGAATACCTCTAAAAACTTTATCTCATGATGATATTGATAAAGTTGAGTATTGGATAATATCTGGACAACATTCAATTAGCGCAGCGAAAACTTTACAAACTGTTAATTCTCCGATGGTGACATTACAGTTACGACAACAATTTAGATATAGAAAAGCAAAAATTATAGTAAATTGTCCTCCAAAAATTTCAAGGGAGATATCTAAAGAGGCTAATTTGATGGTGGCAAAGTCATTACAGAAGGAACCATTTGTGGATCAACTTTTACAAGCTAGATCTCAATGGAAAGCCAATGGATGTCCATCCAAACCTCCTCCAGGTGTTAATCAGAGTAAAAGAGAATTTATATCATGGCAGGTATGTTTATATTCTTTGTATTTTTTGTGTTTTAGTTACTATATATTATTATTTTTTAAAACTTGTATTTATTTAAAATATATGTTTTTTTTCAGAATTTTGTAGAGACTACAGAGCAAACTTTACAAAAAGGATTTATAAAGAATGATTTGCATCTTCTTTTATGTAATGATGAGGAATGGAAAAATTGGATATCAATAATGCGTTTGTATAGTCAAGGGGCACTACTTAATACAAAGGGTGAAGTGTCAAATAACAAAAGAGATTCAACAAAAGATGTTATATCGACATCCGCAAAGATGGTAGCAATGAAAGGTGGTCAATTGAAGCAGGCACCAGGGACAGTTATATTAGGTCCGACATTGTTCAGATGTATTGCAGGTTTGGACAATAAAGAAATTTTAGAACTTCAAAAGGCAATTTTAGAGAAGAAAATTTTGTTAAAAAAGGCAAAATCATTGAAGCACATGGTTGACATGGAAGAAATGGCATGGAGATTAAAGACAGATCGTGTCTTGAAAAATGCTATAATTGCATTTTTTATTGATTTAACAACAGAGGTTTTGACTTGGGAAAAGCTCTGTGAGAAATACAATATCACAGATGTACAATATGAAAAAATTAAAAGTTACAGTGAAACATTTGTGAAAGACTCATTAAACAGGGCAAAGAAGTCTCCTCCTTTACCAAAGGCCGCCATAACTTTGTTGAGTCATTTGTATAGAGTTGCAATGGGAATAAAGACCACAGCAAATGTTATTCCATGGTCAATCTATGGATTTGGTTTCGATTTGAACAAGGTGGAAAGTTGTTGTGCAGAGCAAGTTCTTCCATTCAATATTGTTTTCTTAAGGTTTGATTCAGAACTGTACAGTTTACATAGTCGGGAATGCATTTCAGCAACGTTCTTTTCCAGATTGATTTTTGCACTCAACACGATGAACTCCGAGACAGAATATGTTCTAGTATCTTTTATTGATTTCCTCTATGTCCATATGCTTGTAGAAGGAGTTCAACATACAGCTACAAAAATGACTTTCAAAATTGGAGCCACTCAGAGTAGTAATCCTTCCATCAAAGGAGAGATGGATTTTGCAATAGTGCTTATGTACATTAGCAAAGAGGATAATTATCAGATGATTGATAGAATAGATCAAGCAAATCTAAATATTTTTGCTCATAAAGGTCTGGATGGATTCATAGAAAAAAATTTCATTGATGATTTCATTAATAGTTTTGCTCGTGAAGACAGCTATGTTGTAGAGTTGTATTGTCGAGGAGTTGTTCTTCAAAGAAGTTTATCTAAGAAACGCAGATGTTTTGGTATATGTTTAGATGTTGAAGAAAAACAATTAGAATCAATTTGCTCTTCAGTTTTTGAGAATGACCCTGCTTTGCATCAATGGTGTGATATCAGTAATCAAGATACAGATATCAGGAATCAAGATACAGATAATACAAATGTGTTCGAGAATGTTGATGCTGAGATTGATGTACAACCTAGTGGAGAAGAATCAGAAAGTAATCAGGATGATACAGAAACCGATGAACATATTGTTACAATGGAGGAAGATACTGCAGGTACTTCAAATGTATGAGGAAACAAAGAAGGTTGAGAAAATATTGATTCCATGTAATGTAATAAATACCATAATTTTCAAAGTATATTTTTCTTTATATGCTAGTGATGATTGCATTTCTTGAACAATAGATTTTTATTTTGAACATATTACCTTGTTGAGTAAAGTGAGTTAAAGTTCGACATCTCTTGTCTATTCGAGTAATTTAAAAATTAGATGCATAAATTCACATGTTATAATTTTTAAATTGATATGCATGATTTATGACTCCTTTGTTTGAAAAAATCTGAAACATATTGTTTTTAAAATTATGATGCATTTGATTAAATACAATTTTGAAATGTACGGTTAAGATGCAAATATTGAACTGTGCAGTTTTTAAAATCGAAAGCTTATTGTTTGACGTAGATGCACAGTGAAATTAATTATAAGTGTTTAGATAGAGAAATTAATAGATAGATTTTTATCATAAAGAGAAATTAATTGAGAAAATAAGTATTGATATGTCTGCATATTGTATTGATTATTATACATCTTTTGGATTTCTTTTTATTATAGATGTTAACAAAAATAAACATTTCATAAGTGATGATGGTATTGGAAAGCTTATTGGCCACTTTGAGGATGAAATGAGTACTCTACATGAGCAAAGCTCTTTTCAAACATCAGATAAGCTATCTAATGTTATGGAGAAACGACATGCTAGGCCTTTTTGGATTTTACCAGGTATATTGTGTAATATTATGATTATTTTATTCATATTATAACTCATTTATTGTAGATATATCAATAAGTTATCTTAAAGCACTCTTTTTAGTTATTGTGTATAATAAACCTCATTGTTTGATATATGCAGATAATATCTATCATCTTCATATAAGCAACAATTTTCTCCTTCTCGATCTAAATGCCCTTTTGTTCAAAAAAGATATAAGATGGAACATATCAGAGAAAGATTATGTAAAAAATCATTCAAATATTGATGACAAAAGATATTCTTTTCTTATGGTGAGGAGCCAAGAAGATTATTATATGGATCACATTGAAGAAATATATAAACCAGATCAACTTATCATTAATGCTAGTTTCTTCAAAGGTTCTATCCCAATAGAAAATTGCAGCGACATTACCCCTTATCAAGCAAGACATGATCGTTCAGTACCAAGTGATCTTCTATCCTATATTTTGAGCTTCATCCAAAGAGATGATATTTTGCTCAATCGAATCCGACAACCACATATCATCAAAGAACATCTTATATTTCCTATGTTTCAACTTGCAATGGAGAATTCATCTTCTATGTTAGAACATGATATCTTGAGTGAATCAAATAATCATTCAAATAACTTGAGAGTATCTTCTTTTGATGACTATGAAGTACATAATAATAGTGAGAAAAATGTAGATGTTCCATTGATTTGCAACGAAATTGAAAAGGAACATACAACAATAGCATCGACAAAGCTAGAGGTTCCATTGAATTGCAAGGATATCGAAAACGGAGATCTAGCAACAATAGCTTCAACATTTGGTGTTCCACTTTTAAATAAAGAGCAGCTAAAACTATTACAAATGTGCTACAAAAATAAAAGCATGAGAGAAAATCATGCAATAGTGTATGCTACAAGATTGGGCTATCGACAAAGTCGTTTCATAAGCGGAGTTGCAGCAAAAGCATACATAAAAAGGTTACAAAAGGCATACCTTAATTTAATAGGTAAAGAAATTCGTCATACAATATTTATGTTTTTCTTTAATATCTACAGACAAATATTTATAAAATTTTTCTTTTGCAGGATAAAGAAAAACGTTGACGGCAAGGTGGATTATTAAATTTTCTCAAGATCTTTTGATTGGTTTGAAGATAACCCATTTTTTTAATGTTAGTTTCCTTGTTTCATGAAAGATTGTTTTTCTTCACAAATAAACACACATACACATACATACATACATATATATATATACACACACGCATATATATGTGCACACACACACACACATATGATAACCCATTTTTTTAATGTTAGTTTCCTTCTTTCATGAAAGATTGTTTTTCTTCACAAATAAATACACACACACACATATATGAAGTTTTTTCTAGGCTTAGTCTACTTTTAATTATATTGATTATAAGAAAAACTATAAAAGGAAATTGGAATCCCCATGAATATAAAATCATGCATTCAAATCAATTTTCCTACATTTTCTTATGTATTATCAATTTTAATTTACTATAAGTTTTAAATATTGAGAGAAATGATAATGGCTTAATTAAACATATCTTTAGTTACTGTGATTATGAAGTAATATAGAATGTAAAACAATTGATTTTTATATAAATCTAATTAACTTCAATTTTATTTTGCAGAACAAAATGCTGATTTGCATATGAACTACAAAGAAAACCCAAGCTTGGCATTGATGTCTTGCTTGTCTTCACACATATATGAATCTTCATCAAGAAAGCAAGGATTTTCTTCATTCCCAAGAGATGAAAGAAGGGTATTGATACTGGAAATGAATGGCATTTTGCTCAAGACAATTGACAAGGAAAGGGGTTATCTATTACTTGAATCTTTGCAAAACCATATGAATTTTATTGAAGAGAACACAAGAATTGCGCATTACATTCGCAAGGATGCATTATATTTCTTGGATTTTTGTATGGATCTTTTTGAAGTGTGGATTTGGACCACAGAAAGAGTGTCGATAGCTCAAAGAACACTTGCAGTATGTTTTCCAAAACACCATCAAAGATTTCATATTATAGCAGGTCAGAGTGCATGCCAAAAAACTGATATCCGTATCGGATATAAGTTTGTGCATCATAAAAACTTGGACACAATTTGGAAAATTTTTCCAGATTTGGATGGAAATAATACCATTATTTTTGATGATACATTATATCATGTGATTTGGAATATGAAAGGCACTTATGTAATTCTACCGAAGCTGTGGAGGCAATCATCGGAGGAGTTGGAAAACTTTTTATCCAAAACAATGATTCCGTGGCTTTATGGATGGATTTGCTCAAAGAACAGACGTTCTTATACATGTAATACAATTGTAAATCAGAAACCTTGTGATAGAGAAACATATTATGTACTTGAACAATATATTCAGAAACGATATCAATGATTTTAAAATATTTGAACATCATGTATTTTATTGGTGTTTTTAAACACCACATATTTTTGGGACTGTTCAACCAAGTGAAAAATTATTGAAAGCCTAAATTGTATATATTTGAGTAATTACTGAATTCGATTGTTTTTCAAAGCCCTAAGTTAGTATGATAGATTTATTATAAAACTATATGAAACAATCTATAGTATTGACATAATTTTCATATCATTCACCTAAATGAACAATTATTAGTATGTCAAATTGCATATTATTAAGTATTGTTAAATTAGATCTAAATTCATGTGGTTGCTTTTTTTTTTAAATGGAGGTTCAGTAGAGGCATACTCCTCCAGGATTTAACTTTGAATTTGCAACTATATAAGGAAGGGCATAGTATCCGTGGGACCCACCTTATCCCACAAGATACAACTTTCCATGTTAAACATGTCCCTTACATGTGATGATGGGGGTTGAACCCCTCGTCCCCGCCTCAAGAGTCGAGAGGCCCAACCACCCTAATGCTTTTCTTTGTTTATTCATACTCCTTGGTGTTTTTTTAAATAAGCTCATCAACTAATATTATTTTTTATCTATTGAAAGCTTAAAACATTTTAACAAAAAGAAGATGTATTCATGAATTGATCTTTGTAAGAAGAATATAACATAGAAATTATAAGTTAATTCCATCACTTGGTATTATAAATGGGACTTGAATAATTCCCAAATTTCGTGAATAGGCCTTGAAGCATCTTTTAGGAAAAGCTACTTTATTTACAAAAGGTGTCGCTTCCTAAAGCGAACCACTACTTTTACAACAAGATAAACCTAAATATAAGTATTCTAGAAGTCTTCCATTTATTCTTTGAATTTATTTATTTATGCACATCCACTTGTATCCACACCCTCATGCTTCTTCAAGTGCTAGATCGAACACAACCACATTAAAACCTTCTGGACATTTAAAACATTAAAAATCCATTTAACCTTCCATGATTCCATAAAATACAACATGCCTCTTAGTTGACAAGCAACTGATCTCAGTTGATAAATATAAAAATAGGCATGGATGATCAGTCGCATGTCCCATCACTGAACAATATTAAGTATGAACCACGTAAAACACATGCATGGAATCTGAAACCTTAAAGTTTAATGTAATTGGGAATGATATGCAGAAGTTAAATGATCATAGTGAGGTGATAAGGAGGTCTTATGTATCCATTGTGATTCCTCAAGTGAGTGATTTTTATATTTGACGAAATACCTATGATATTGCTTATCAATTCGTGTAGTGGTAACGTCAAAATCTATTACTTTCTCGGGAATCAATATTTCCGCATCCTCTTCTAGTAAAGGAGGATCATCTAAAATAGGTGTGAGTGGTAAAGTGCCTTGAAAAGATTTCAATAAACTTATACGGAAAGAATTATGTATACCCCAATGAGAAGGTATATCTAATCAAAACGGAGTTTCATTTATTTTCTCAATAATGTGAAAAGGTCCATAATACCTTGGGGCAAGTTTTACCTTAGGATGTTGAGAAATATTTTTTAAACACCTTATAATGATTTGTGACCAAACTAAATCATTTTCATTGAATTGTTTGGCTATGCACTTCTTATTAATACTATGCATGTAACGTTCTTGAATCTTCCTAATATGCTCATGCACTTCCTAATATTTATCAACTGGGGTCAGTTGCCTTGTCAACTGGGAGGCATGTTGTATTTTATGGAATCATGGAAGGTTAAATGGATTTCTAATGTTTTAAATGTCTAGAAGGTTTTAATGTGGTCGTGTTTGATCTAGTAGGTGAAGAAGCATGAGGGCGTGGATACAAGTGGATGCGCATAAATAAATAAATTCAAAGACTAAATGGAAGACTTCTAGAATAGTTATATTTAGGTTTATCTTGTTGTAAAAGTAGTGGTTCGCTTTAGAAAGCGATGCCTTTTGAAAATAAAGTATCTTTTCCTAAAAGACACTTCTAAAGTGACGGCCTTCATGTAACTTCTATTCTCAGGATGTAGTAGAAATAAACCTATAAGTATGTGTACTCTAAGAGATTCGTCCATCAGAGTATATAGGGGGGAGATTGCACCCAATATCGCGTTGATTGTTTCTCTGTTTTCTGATTCCTGTTTCATCTTCTTTTTGCCTCTATGTGTGCATGCGCTGAAGGACCTGATAATAGTCATAATCAGAATTTTAGTCCTAGAGGAAGAGGAGGCACAAATCAAAGAGGTAATTTCAGAGGAAGAGTTGGTAGGAATTCATTTGCTAGAGGAGGAGGAAGGAGTTTCCAAACTCAATCCTACAACAATACCTATTAGAATTATGCTTCAGATCATAAGGAAGATTTGAGTCTTATCTTGAATGCAACACATGAAGTAATCAATGAAGATCAAATGGTGTTTTATATTGACTCAGGATGTAGCAATCATCTGATTGACAATATCTCCTTAATGACTGATATGGAAGCTAAAGTGAATGGACATACAATTCAAATAGGAGACAACACCAAACACAAAGTTGGGAGCATTGGATCAATGAAGACAAAGAGTGGAAGCACACTTCTAAGCAAGGTACTTTATGTTCCAAAAATTCCTAAAAATCTATTAAGTGTAGGGCAAATTGTTGAGAAGGGATATGAAGTTATATTTACGAGAGATGGTGTTTATGTTGAATATCCAAGTCAAGGATATAAAAGCATTGTTACAGGAAAAAAGGAAGGAAGATTATTCACTCTCAAAGTCCAAGGTAATATGTGACATGCATTGTTTACTTATGGAAGTCAAAAGATGTCTGAATTGGATCTATGGCACAAGAGGTTAGGACATTTTAATGAAAGGGGAATAAAAGAGATGACAACGAATGGTGCAATGCTTGGTCTACCAAATATTGAAGGTCAACATATGATATACAAATGTGGGGCTTGTCAACTAGGTAAAGCTCACAAGAAATCATACAATAAGCAAGGATACAGGTATTGAAATATGCTTGAATTGGTTCATACAGATGTGCGCAAAGGACTATAGCATAAATGGATCAAGGTATTATGTGCTATTTGTTGCAGATGCAACCAGGTGGATTACTCTGTATGTAATCAAGGATACATTTGAAGTGTTTGAGACATTTAAACACTATCATGCTTATGCAGAAAGAGTTATAGGACAAAATCTCAAGAGATTGAGATCAGATGGAGGGGGAGAATATTTTTTCAAGGAATTTTATGATTTTATGTGGAATGCAGGTATAAAAAGAGAAGTTTCTTGCAGGTACTCCCCACAACAAAATGGAGTTGTAGAAAGAAGAAATAGAAATCTTGCAGAGTTTGCAAGATCAATGATGAAGGAAAAAAAGTATCCTAATTATATGTAGGTAGAAGCTACAATGTATCTTGTGAATAGGTTGCCTTCGAAAGCTTTGGAGGGAAGGACTCCTTAAGAAGCATGGTGGGGTAAGAAACCTACTCTTGATCATTGCAAAATATTTGGATGTTTGGCATATGCTTATATTCCATCTCAATTGAGACATAAGCTAGAACCTAAAGTAGAAAACTATCTGTTCACTGGGTATGATTATAAAAAAATGGGATATAGATTGTGGAATCCATTCACAAAACAATTTTGTGTTTCAAGATATGTTACATTTGATGAGCAAAGCACATGGTTTATAGGATCAAACAATGTATGCACAGATCTTGAAGAAATCAAAAGGAAAGGAAAGTCAAAGATGAAGGTATATGAAGAAGATATTGATGATGATGTTTGTAGAAATGAAATGCAAGACAATTATGAAGATAGACCAAGGCTTGATCCAAAAAAAATTGAAGGAGAGACCTCAATAAGTGCAGAAATTAGAAGATCATTAAGAGAAAGAAAACAACCTATGAGGTACAGTTATGATACTTCTTTCTTGATAACAAAATATTATGCTTATATTGTGAAGACAGATAAAGATCCATCCACATATGATGAAGCTAAAGGAAACAAAAATTGGGAAAAATCAATGCAAGAAGAGTATGATGATCTACTTGAGAATGAGACATGGGAATTGGTACCAAGACCAAAGAATGAGAAGGTAATTGGATGTAAGTGGGTATATAAGACAAAGCGGTTTGCAGATAGAAAAGTGTCTACATACAAGACTAGACTTGTGGTCAAAGGATATGCCCAAACACATGGAGTGGACTATGATGAAACCTTTTGTCCAATGGCTAAGATATCTACAATCAAAACTATAATTGCTATTGCTACATGTAAAGATTGGAAGCTATCTCAAATACATATAAAGAATGCATTTTTAAATGGATATATTGCAGATTAAGTATACATGGAGCAACCAGAGGGTTTCAAAGAGTCAAATGGATTAGATTATGTTTGCAAGCTTAAGAGAGCTTTGTATGGTTTAAATCAAGCACCAAGGGCATGGAATTAGAGATTGGTCAAGTTCTTGGATGAACTTGGATACTAAGCTTCAAAGGCAGATAATAGTTTGCTAGTGAAAGCAAATGAAGATAGATACATTTATGTGTGTATTTGTGTTGATGACATTAGTATCATAGGTACAGATGCTCAAGGAATCAAGGAGCTCAAGAAGAAAATGGAAAAAGAGTTTAAGATAAGTGATTTCTAAAACTTGTCTTATTCTCTAGGGATGGAGATTATATGCACTCAACATAGAGTGTATGTTGCACAAGAAAGGTATTTGAAGAATCTTCTAATGAAATTTATTATGGAGAATTGTAAACCTTCAACCACACCTCTGGAGGTTAATCATAAATTAAGCAAGTATTGAGGAGAAGAGTTCAAGGATATGAAGACATATCAGAGTTTGGTAGGTAGTTTAATCTATGCTACCTTGACAAGAGCAGATCTTTCATATGCAATTGGTGTATTATCTCAATTCATGCATTGCCCAAAGCAACTTCATTGGATTGCATCACAAAGTGTGCCAATATATATCAAAGGGACTCTGAATGAAGTTTTGTATTATGGATTCACTTTTGATACTAGACTTAAAGTGTTTGGTGATGGAGATTGGGCAGGTAGTTTATATGATAGAAGATCCACTCATGGTTATTTGTGTTATGTTGGAGATAAGCTAATTTCTTGGTGCTCAAAGAAGCAACATACAGTTGCATTGTCATCCACAGAAGCTAAATACAAAGGAATGGTGGAATGTGCAAAGGAAGTGATTTGGTTGAAGACTTTATTAAAAAGTCTAGGGATTGATGAGAATATTCCAATCATATTTCAAGAAAATATGAGTTCATTGTATTTAGCAACTAATCTTGTGTTTCATGCGAGAACTAAACACATAGAAATTCAATAGCATTTCTTAAGAGAAAAGGTGCTTGATAAAGAAATTGAGATCATGTATACATCAAGAAAAGAGCAAGTGGCAGATATGCTTACAAAAAGCTTGGATGGACCAAAGTTACAAAGGTTTAAAGAGATGGCGGGTATAAAGAAGTGCAAGTAATCACAATTGATGATTGAGGGGGAGTTGTTGGAGCAAGACAATCATCAATGGATGATTACGTGAAGTCTAGGAATGAAGAAGTGAAGAAAAGACTCAAGAAATATTTTCATATACTGAGGAGTTCATACTCATATGTATATATACACTCATGTATCATCATGACATAGAAGAGGGATGAAGAATAGATGAGAATATAGTCAATAAAATTCAAGTTTTCTAATAGATAGATTTGTAGAGAGTTTTCTCGTGAGTTAAAGACTAGTCTTTCCTAGAATTCTCTCAGCCTGATCATGTGGATCAGGAAATATTCTGTACACATCTGATTTAGAAGATAATCAATCTATGACCAAAGTTTGATGATCTAGTTCTCTTCAGGTTGTGTGTATGACAAGTAGGAACATTCATATGTAAAAGTCTGCAAGTGAAGTTCTCAGAATCATACATTTTGCTGCTCAAAGATTTGCTTGGATCTCAGTGCTCGATGTAAACTTTTAGCATTCAAAATTTAAGTTAGCAGATAAGGAAGCTTTGGCTAAAAGCATTTAGTAAAATGGATTCAATTCTAAGAGAAATCAACTTAAGAAGTTGACCATGCCAAAATCGCCATTTTTGGAAGGCAGTTTCTGACATAGGTTTGATCTAAGTGATCAACTTAGAATTCTAATAGTTCATTTTAAGAATTAATGATCATTATTGAAGTATTTCAATGGCCATGCACCACAATGTGCTCTCCTTCTCGAGAGCTCCATGACAATATCCTCTGAGTAGAAAACTGAGCTCCTAAGGACACACACCGTCCTCCGCACAGAGACTACAGAATACGTGAAAACTGAGCTCCTAAGGACACACACCGTACACAGGGAGAATGAAGATGGACTTCTTAGGTCTTACAAATGCAGTCGAACTTACAATCTGTGACTCACCAGACCACTATGTTAAACGTTGTTCTACTATCAGAAGAGCGTTTAAACGATCATTGGGTTCTTCGGAGTGGTAGGGTTCTGTTAGACAGAGGCCCTATACTTGGTTCCCAAACTAACCATTCATAAACAACAATATACGGATGCGCAGAACTGTAATTGGACTCTGTCACACTTAGGAGCCTTACAGTTCTCGATCAAAACTCGTCCAAAGTGTACCGAATGCACTAAATTACTGTACTGTTCTGCACGTAAACTTACTGAATACCAGAGGCAATGGTAGTAATTCAACCTTTTTCGAATAGGCACACACAATCAGACGACAATTAAGAGACAGAGAACTCAATAGTTTCAGACACACATGTGCTGAAGATTCAGTACGCAACTTAGGAAGACCCTCACGGTAGCTTCATCTTGCCGTATGAAAATAGACCTCAACACTGAAGACAACACAATACATATCCGAATACCAGAACACTATCACAACTACACAGACTTCTTCAACGACTGGCAGAACATTCCAAGAAAGAGTAATACCACGATACGCGTAATTAACACAACAATCGCAATAGAGGCTCGCAACGAGTCACTCAGACAACAACCCGACGATCTACTGGATGTCAAGAAAACTCACAACCGCAACAGAGATCGATAGACAACAGACACGGATACGCACAGTATACTCAGAATACTTGGAATTAGACAACAACACTACAGTAACGCTCAGCTCAGTCACCCAGACAGACAGTCTGGTGATCCCCCACGAATCATCACTTTAATTACAACCGGAACAAGTGGCGATAATACAACACAGAAATGAAACACGATACTCCAAATTAGTGAACTTGACACACAGTAACGACACAAACAATCACCCAGACGGACAGTCTAGTGATTCCACGAATCGTCACCTTGCGTCTCGTTTACATTGCTTTATATAAAGATTACAAATGTCTTTGTAACAACTTTTTGCGCGTGCGAAACAAGATTCAGTTATACAGTTGCCAATCCGGCGGCCGACTAACACTCTGGCACGCACGGTGGACTCGAACCCGCAGGTTTTTATAAAATTACTGTTCTTCTATAATGCCCTCTAGATACATGCTTCTGGCTAATCTAAAGGTTCGGGCAATCTTCTTCTTCAAAGTTTCTAACATCTGTTTGAGAGTGTCCGATTCTACTAATTGTGCATCTATTCTTACAGAACTTAATGAAATAGCTTCGGTCAGCAAAATTTCTGCTTGCGTCTGCAGAAAGGCTTCTTGTAGGTAGAAATCGTTTGATAAGGCTGCATCTCTGGAAACTTTCATTTCTGCCACTTGTTTCTCCATCTTGCTTACTCTTTCTTTCTGATTTTCGAGCTGATTCTCCCTTCTTTCAATCTCTTGATTCTAAAAATTTATGGTTCTGGAGTATGCATCCCTTTCTCTTCGGAGATCTATTATTACCTTCTGTGTTTGAGCTTCCTTGGTCAAATAGTGTTTAAGCATGTTGTTGACATCTGATAAAGTTTTGTTTCTTCTTTGGAGTTCTTCTTCTGTTTTCATAGCCTACTTATGCTGTTCTTGGCTTTGCTGTACTACTTCGTGTAGCTGAACTCTGGTTTCTTCTAATAAATTGCCTAAGGCTACTCTGGCATCTTCTTTATCCTGTAGCTCTTGCTTCATTTGACTGATTTCGGCATTTGCATTATTTAACAATTCGTTCTTCTTTCGGAGCTCTGTCAGTGTTGCATCCCTTTGTGCTGTAACTTCTACCTGTTCGGCCATCCCGGCTTGTAACTCCTTCAGCTGTTCTTGTAAGGCTTGATTTTCTGCTTTGGGTACTAGTAATTCTTCCTGTAGGGGGCTAATATCGGCCTCCAGTACATCTACTTTATGTTGAAATTCATTGTGAATATTCTCTGTTACTTTCTTCATTTGTGCAGGTAGTTGTTGTGATAAATTGATTAACATCTGTCCCATATTTGCAAGCTCCGAAAATACCGCCAGTGTTGGAAGCGAAAGAAGAGGACGAGGTTGAGAAGAGGATTCTGTGAGAAGCTGTTGTGAGTTCGGTGGAGAATAGTTTGGGGATGAGGAAGAAGAGGTAGTGGGTTCTTCAGTCAGGATGGGTGGAGTAGGGATAATGGGGTTGAGCGGAGGTTCCGATGGTGGAGTGGGGAGAACAGAGTGAGGTTCTGTTACCTTTTCTATTGTTTGTTGTGTTTCAGCATTGTCGGCAGCTATGGACTCAACTGCTTTCAGAATTTCGTCGAAAACGTCTTTAATGATGTCCTTCATCTCTACGCTTTTCTGGCTCTGATTGTTGTTGCGATGCCTCTTGTGACGAGCTTGTTTCCGATTCAGTGTGATCTTCTTGTTCTCGTTGTCCTTCTGATGAAGACTGTGCTGATGATTCGTGCTGCATAGACATTGCGGTGTCATGGAAAGTTTCTTCGTCTTGTTTTTCTTCTTCTTTGTCATTTCCTTCGGCTGAACCCTGTGCTTCACTTTCGGATGAACTGATTCTAATTCTTTTCCAGTGGAAGAATTGATTGAGTTCCTCTTCGTCTTCTTCATCATCTTCCAATAATTGGGCCGATTCTTCATGGTGCAGGACCGGGCCTCTAGGTGGTGGTTGTGCTGCAAGTATGGCCGGAAAAAGGAAAGAAATGATGTGTGGTAGTCTTGACCTTGGCATTCCTCCCTTGTTTACCTGTTTGATTATTGAAACACATTCCTTGTGAATGTGGTGGAAGAAGTAGGATGCAAAATTGACGGGTTCTCGAGCAGCTAAATCAATAGTGGAGTAGAAAGGCCTAGAGATGCCATAAGTTCGCTTCTGGAGGTTAAGAATGGCTACGAGGAATTGCAGTGCGGATCTCTCAGGTTCCGATCGACAGAGGATCGCGTATTTGTTTGATGAATACCTAGGAAACAATTCTATCATTGTTGCTACTGGCAGACTCGGGCCATTTTCCCGACCTTGCCGAGGGAGTCTAAACGCTTCAGCAAAAGCTTGGAAGGTGATTACAGTTCGGGAGGGTAGGGATGTGATAGCCCAACTTTGCTCGTTGGCAGGTTTTTTAGCGATAGCGGCTATTATGTGGGCAAAGAACGGGTGGGATTCCACTGAATGCCATGGCAGTTCAGCGAAATTGGCCAACCCACGTATGTGTAGGAACTCTCCTATATCGGCAGGGAGTCCGTCACGGAAAGCAGCATAGGTTGTCAGAGCTTCCATGGTGCACACAATAAAATGCAAGCACAAGACACAAAGCACATGGTTTACACAATCACACAAATCACGCAAACACAATAGCGATTTTCGGCGAAACGGAGAAGGTTAAGTAGATGCACTGCAGTGGAGAGCAGTCAAAATCACTAATCATCGTGCGACGTTGAGATGATAACTTCTTAACTTTGGTGTGCATGTATGAGCAGCTGGACAGGGCAGGGTTGTAATAATTAGGTATCAAAACGCGGATAATTACAGAATCTTTTTTTTATTAAGCGTGCAGAAACAAAAGGAAAGAAAAGAAAATAAAAGCAAAGAAAAGAGAACACCAAAAGACGCGGCCAACCGCGAAACGTTTTAGTGCGGGTTAGATGTTTGTTGATACGGCCGAAGCTTCGAACCGTTGATGACTTTCGAAAGAGGAATTCCGATCAAAGTAGTCAACCGAAAAGTTGCTGAGCCCATTTGTTCAGAAATCTGGTAGGGGCCAAACCATCCTAACTTGAATTTGCCAGCAGAGCGATTCGACTTTGCATTGTAAAAGAGTACAAGTTGTCCCACCGTAAAAACTGGGGTCTTTAGATAGCGATCATGTGTTCGAGCTTGTCTTAGCTATACTTCCTACATAGTCAGAAAACTTTGCCATCGGTGCTCATCGCACTTTTCTGGGTTCAAACAAACCTGATATTCTCGACATTTGTCAAATATTTGCCTTAACTCTGGGATATGCGCCTGTCTTACATTTGAATGAGCACATAAGTCATCGACATAAACTTCCAAACTCTTGCGTAAGAATTCCTTAAAAACATGACACATGAGTCGTTGGAAAGTGGCGGGTGCATTTGTTAAGCCAAATGGCATCACACGAAATGCAAATATGCCCCATTCAGTGGCAAATGCCGTCTTGTGTTGGTCCTTTGGAGCAATGGCTACTTGATTATAGCCTGAAAAACCATCAAGAAAGCTGTAAACTTCCTTGCCCGCAACTCTTTCCAATAGATGTTCTGTGATAGGAAGAGGATAGCTATCGCTAATCGTTGCGGCATTAACTTTTTTAAGGTTAATACACACACGCAATTTTCCATTCTTCTTGGGCACTACCACAATAGGGGATACCCATTCGGTATGCTCAATTTCGTAAATGAATCCTGCTTCTATCAAGCGATCTATCTCCTCTTTAATCTTCGCAGCATAGTTATCATTGTACGTGTAAGGTTTCTGTTTTGTCGGTTTTGCATCTGGAGTCATAGGGATTCTATGAGAACATATATCTGGATCTACTCCTTTCAAATCTTTGTAACTCCAAGCAAAAACATCTCTATATTCACGTAATAGGGCAACTAGCTCTTCTTCTTCTTCAGTTGTCAAATCATGCCCTATGTATGTACATTTTTCCTCTTCTCCTTCGATAGCAACTACTATTTTCTTGGTTTTCTCTCGGTTATCATATACTTGTCCGTCATTCGCCTTTCTATTAGGCATTCGTATCATGATTCTTCTATCTTCGATTTCATATTTCTTGAAATTCTCGGGTACTTCAAACAAAGATTCTTCTTTTTCTGACATGGTTTCTTTCTTCTTTCTTTTCTTGCCTTCACTCTTGTTAGTCACTTCCGTGGCTAACCTCACCTCATTCGTAATTTCCCCGTGTCTCTGAGTGCGAGTCTCTACCTCGAAAAAATATTCTTCCTCTGATGCAAAAGGTGGGTCCATGATAATTGATTCTAAATCAAAATCGCTTGCATCCTCAAATGCATCAGTGTTAGGTTCACACTCTTCTAAAATTGCATCGCACATGATTGGCTCTATCGTGAAAACTGATATGTCATAGCCATCCTTGTCACAGTGGGGTGTCCATTGTTCTTCATTGATGGCTACATCCATGGTTGCTAGGATTTCTGCGCAACCATGGGGTTCAAACTCTTCGTCTGGAAATACTACAGGTGCATAAGCTGGATCCTGAAGGGTTCGTGGATGTTGTTCTGCACCTAAGGTCCTGGCTTCTAACCTTTCTTCCTCTTGTTTTGCTACTTTACACATCCATAAATGAGTATCCTCATGCAACCAAGAAGGATCTGATTCTAATGAGTGCACGGATTCCGTCTCTACTGGTGTCTTATGGATGGTATTCCATTGTATTGGGGGTACATCTCGATGTGAATAGTCTTTAAGATTGACTTTGGTAGTCACTCCTAAATGTTGCAAGTACAAAGAATTAGTTCCCCAATCTTGTACAATTTGCAACTGACGCATGAATGGTCGTCCCAATATCATCTCATAAGCATGGTTTTTTGCAAAGTCACAAATGGCGAAAGTATGCTCAAATTCTACACCACAAGTGGTGAGAGATATGCCTTCTAGTAAGCCTAATGGTTTTTCTATGTGTCCGTCAGCCATTTGTAGCTTCATCCTGGTGGGTCTTAATGCTGGCTTACCCCAACGTTTCCATAAAGCGGTGGTAGCGATGGCTACTCCGGCTCCTGAATCTAAGATGGCTTTCGTGGTGTAGCCCTGATGGGTTATTGGAAGATACGTGTTACCTTCCTCTCCTTCACTTACTTCTCCAATCTTTTCTACGGGTATTTCTGGTACCTTACTTTGTGATCCTATTTGTGAGGGAGTAGTAGCAAGCTCAGGGAATTGATTTGCTACATGTTTCCACAATTCTGGTTTTACCTTCAATAACTCCTCTAGAGTGAGATTACATTGTACTTTAGTATTCTTGATCACTTCCGTGTTTCTAGGGATTACTGATTCTTCATTCCTCACTATTATCGTGGGTGCTCTCATACTGATAGACTTTGCTTCCCAAGGTCCTGTGAACTGAGGTAATTCTTGTAAAGAATTAGATTCAAAGCCTGTGTGTTCGCTCAGTTGTTCCTCCTCTACCTCATCGTAAATAGAGGGAATGTCTTGGGGAAATTGTTCCTGCAAGTCATCTATTTCTTGAATAGAAGGATGAGTTCCTTGTTCCTTTCTCCATTTCTCTTCTTGGATTTCTCTCAAAAATTCATGTGAATATTTATGTATGGAAGACAGGTTGTCTTGACTTTCTGAGTTGGGTACTTGAGACAGGGATGGTGCATTCCTTTCCTATGTCTCTGGGACAATAGGGTTCCTAAGCTGATCTTTTTTCTCTTTGTTCTCTATCAAGTATTCTAGCCTCTCCATTAGTCCTTGAAAATGTAATTCCGGTTTTGCCATGTTATTCCAATTAAGATATCTAGAGGCTTCGAACAAAGCTTGTGCTAGTTCTACCATCTTCATGCAAAGTTTAGTTCTCTCCATTTCTAGATCAGCTCGAGGGTAGTTTTTACTCATTTCAGCTACTTGAGGTCCTTCTTTTAATCTAGCCTGATATGCACGAAACATCGTGTCTAGATTTTCTGGTATGGGTTCCGCTAAAATTGATCCTGATTTTTGAGCTGGATTCTCTTGATTCAATTCCTGTGAAGTCAATTCTTGGATTTTGGCTCTAGATTCCTTCAAACTTCCTTCCAACTCAGTTATCTTTTTACTCCATTTTCTCTTAATTCTTTCTCTAGAATCTTTCCAAGATTTTGTCTTTTTACTGCTAGATTCTGCAACTTCACTACTTCCGGCTACTTTCTCTTGATTAAGCTGTTGGTTTTGTAAGAGCGCATGGGCTCTTGTGATAGCTTGAATAGGCACGTATGTAGGGTTGGATCCATCTGCGTTGTTTACAATACCTATCACGTTGATCGGTGTCACATTCAAAGCGTTAACTGGATTTTTAGGACACTCTTTGATTATGTGCTCTTTGCCACAATCAGCACAAAAGCCTTGGATGTTATAGTACTGTGATTGTCCTGCTATCGGGGGATGTGGACAATCCTTTATGAAATGATCTCCTTGGCACCTAAAGCATGGTCCTCTAGGGCCCTGTGGTCTTTGTTGTCTCAATTGGGGTCGTGGATTTGGGTTTGTGTACATCACATTAGCATAGTCGGGCTCCCAACTAGGTTCCACTGGTGGACTATCATAATGATATGTTTCTACGTGTTCTGGTGACTCTGTGTAATATGCGGGTGGACTATCTACATGCGTAGAGTCAAAACTGTTTGAGTGTGGGTCACTCTCTGTGATCAAAGGTGAAGAAGGCACTAAGGCCCTACTTAGGTTCTCTTCTACAGCAGCGTATTTGACTGAGATGACATTCGCTGGTGGGGGTGGCTGTTGAGCTAAGACAGGTAGAGGTCTCTGTTGAGCTTGGTATGGGTAGTTCTGAGGAGGCCTATAGTAATAAGGCTGAGCATTGTATTGGCCTTGATGCCTACTTGGCTGTGGGTATGCTTGCGGGTAGTTCTGTCTCACGGTTTGTTTGTTGTATGGGCAATCCTGAGCCGTATGATTCATGTATCTTCTCTCAATTGTACAGTATTGGCCACTAGGGTTGGCTTGTGGTTGTGGTGCATTGGGACACACATTTGCCATATGGTCACCACCACAGGTGTAACAACGCTTGTTCATTAGCACCCTAGGTTTACTAGAAACTCCTAGTTTCTGGGCCACTTTTTCTGCAAGGTCTTCTATTGAGCTAGACAATTTTGTGGATGCTAGAGATGAACAGTCTGAGTCCTTATAGACCTTTGAGAGTTCCAACTCGTCTCCTAAGTTGTCCTCAATGTCTATACAAACTCTTACACATTGCTCTAGCATTCTGGGTTCTTTTAGGTACACGTAGGAGCGTAGTTTAGAGCTCAACAAGCCATCTAGAAACAATGACACTTGCTTGGCTTGTGAGGGTAGATCTTGCATTGGACATCGTTCAACATATTGTCTAAACCTACGTCCTGCCAGTGTTACGGTTTCCTGAGGGGTCTGTTTAAAGCTATGAATCAACGAAGACATGTCATGTCTAATCCCACTTTTAGAGAATTCAGTGATGAATGACTCTAAAAAGTGATGGATGTCTCTAAATTGCCTTTGTTGCAATGGTTGGAACCAAGTTAAAGCTGTATTCTTTAACGTTAGTCCAAATGCGTTGTATTGCGTGAACATGTCTTCAACTTGTTCGGCTCTTAGTACTTGCTTGAATTCTGCGACGTGGTCATAGGGATCTCCTGTCCCATCAAAGTAATTCTTCATTGATTTTACTAACTGTGTGGGTCTCAATATTCTTGCGTGTTCGCATGGTCTAGGTAGAGGAAAATCATCTCTACCACCTAGTAGTCCATGATCTCTTTGTCTATCCGCTCTATTAGTGTCCGTGGTTGTTCTATCTCTCCCTACGGGATGAGTGAATCTTACTTCGGGTCTTTCTTTATTTTGCTCTCTTTGATTTCCATGGGCTGATGATGTTCCTGCCCCTTGTTGACTTGTATTCATGTTCGTTCTAGATGGAGGGAATACCAATTCACCTCTCCATGTGTATGTGTTTCTAGCGTGGTCAGGTACCACAAAGACTCTTTCTGAAGTCTCATCTAGGTATACGACCTTTCCAGGTGTATCCGGGTCCTTGAACTCGTATATAGTGATGATACCTACCTCACTAAGTATTTCGGTCTTGTATCTCCAAAAGGCTTCATCAGTTTCTTTATTTACAAACAACTCTATGCTTCTGTTGTCCTGAGGGATCCAATCCGGGATTAGTACTCGTGTCAGTACAGATTTCCCTCTAGGTGTTCTAGGCTCTTCTAATGGTTCTTTTCCTTGAGATTTTGCTTCCGTCTCTGGTTGAATCACGCCAAACTCGCTGGTATTGTTTGGCTGCGTACTTAAGATGTACATCGTTCCTTCCTTGTCTATGTATGCGTCTCTCTCAAATTTCACCACTGGACGTTCCAATCCAATGGGTTGATTGGGGTTGTGCATTTGCACCACTTGCCTTCGCAAGCCATCCTCATAGATGCGAGCACCTAATCGGTTGGTTCGGAGAAACTCTAGTTGTGTTCTATAGGGTCCTTCTGGTTTTTCTAAATAGGCTACATTCGACCCTCCTTCTGGTCTTTCTGTGCTAAATGCCATTTCGGAATCACTAGTATCTGAGCTCTCGTAGGGATAACTAGTGTTCAATTGTTGAGCCTACAATCGTGCAGTAGTTCTTACACTTGCCTCTGATGATCTCAGGCTTCGCCGGTCTGACTTACCTATATGTTTGCCCGATCTAAGGTTCATTAATTTTGTTCCTTGCACACTCAGTACACGCTCAGATCGTCAATGATTCTTTGTTGTTACTCTCTTGATTCTTTTTAAATTTCTTTAGATTCTTGTCTTAATGTATGCGTCAGGAATTCGACTTTCCGTGGTACTTTGAGTTCTCGTTCCGTCAGACTTATGTTCCTTCCTTTAGGTTTTCGTGTCACACACCTTTACTTTAGTCTTGAACTTGATAAATTTAACTATCTTGAACTTGAGGCGCTCCTATCGTCTTAATCCACAATGCTAACGTTTATCCTAAGCTAAGAATTGACTGAGGGGGTTGAGTAATCTTCCAACCTCGAGTCAACTTTTCTGGTTGCTCTGATGCCCAAGAAGCCACGCTTCCCAAGCTTTATGCCCTTCACTGCCTTGCCTTGGTTGCCTTTGATTGCCCTTGCTAGACCTGGAAAAATTCAATATAAGACCAATTCATAGTTGGATGATCAAGCACTTGAGTATATACACCTTTTAAGTCCCTTCCCTTTTGCCCAACTTTTCAATGTTTGCCCCCTGGCTTTCTAGTCCCAAACTAGGTCAACCTCAAAATAGCTTATCTAAAAATAGACGTATTCTTTAAGAAAAAAAACAGTTGAGGTCACGTAGTACTCGTCAAGAGCTTTCTAACGAGCTATTAAGCTCAAAAAACGGACTTCGGATGAAAAAGTTATGACCGCTCAGGCCCTGGGGGGGTAAAAACTGACAAACTGGTGTTTCTCCAAATATGAGCTAAGGGGTCTCCTATGAGTCTAATCACCCAAAAATTTCCCAAAAATAGCCCCAAAATTGGCCAAAAAATGAAACCCTAAATTTTGCGATGGGGGTGCACAATCGCGATGGCGTGAGACAATCGCGATGGTATGGGACCGTCGCGATGGCGTGAGGGTGAACCGTCGCGATGGCGCGAAAGTGGACAATCACGATGGCGTGAAAGTGGACAATCGCGATGGCTCGATCAAGCGGACAATCGCGATGGCGTCAGTCAACAGTCAACGTGAACAATCGCGATGGTCCAAAGTGAACCGTCGCGATGGTCACAGATGCGATGGCTTGAGCCAATCGCGATGGTCAGGGCGCGATGGCGTGAGCCAATCGCGATGGTCCAAAATTTCGGGTTGTCGCGATGGTGCAAGGGTGCGAGCCGTCACGATGGTCTAGCTTGCCACGTGGCACCGTCGACGCGATGGCGTGAGCCAATCATGATGGTGTGGGGTCAACCGAACAATCGCGATGGTCTGCGAACCGTCGCGATGGTCCAAATGAACCGTCGCGATGGTGTGAGACCATCGCGATGGTCCGGCCGAGCCGTCGCGATGGCGTGAGCCAATCGCGATGGTGTGACACAATCGCGATGGTCTGAGACCGTCGCATGGTCCACCAAACTGAGAATTTCTGAAATGCGTCTGTGGATTCGTAGATGCGCAAGGGTCGCCTACACGCCTGTGTGGTCGCTTACCTCAAATTCCGAAGTTTGCAGACCATCGCGATGGTCTGACACACTCGGAAATTTCTGACAGAAGGTGATTTTCTTACCTTTTTGCAGCCTTCCTGATGCACTTGAGTACTGTACCTGCAAGAAAACACAAGAAAGAAAAAGCACACACAAACACAAAAGCTCTCTCTCACTCTCTCGCATGCACAAATGAGGGGAAATGAGGAGAATGGTGGATATGGTGAATTTTCTGATTTTTTTGGAGATGAAGATGATGATGCGGTGATGAAGATGGAGTGTGGGGGAGGTGAAAAACACTAAAAACTAAGTAAAAACAACAACAAAAACTGAAATTTTTACCTTCCAACGCCACTTCTTGCTATACTCTTACCATCACACATTCGTCCTAGACTCGATCCCCGACAACGGCGCCAAATTTGGTGTTGCTCTAGCACAATGGTGAGAACCACGTTAAGAAGCTCCACCTCCTTAATGTCAATCCGTGGAAGAGATAGGAGTGATATGAAGATCGTGAATGTGAGATGAAGTGAGAGTGAAGGTGAGAAGCATAGAAATGCACACACACATACACACACACTACGAAGAGACAAGCAAGACACAATGGAAGGTGAGAAATCCACTCTATTGCTTAAGAACACTATTACAAGCTCAAAATAACTCTAACCTCGAACAAGCTAACCTCAAAAATGAGCTCTCTAGCTCTTTTTATAGTTTCTAGACTAGTTTTGACCGGTTTCACATCTAGTGACCGGCATAGTTAAAAAATAGGTCCTAGATGCTATTTGAAAGGGTAAACGGTGTCTAAAAATAACGAAAATTGATACGCTTGTTCTACCTAAGATCCTCAAGCTCGAGGACTCCTCGTCTTGCACAAAATGGAGCTATGGATTACAAAATGGGGTTTTCTATGTTACATATGTTACAATAGTGATAAAAATCACTGTTGGAGGTTTTTGGAAAGTATTTGAAAACATAATTCTTTGAAAAAAGATTTGACTAGCTCACTGCTCCGTCGTTACATGCTTCCGCGTCGTCTGTGCCTCTGGCTGCTTCCAACAATACTTATCCAATCAATGTGATTTAACTTATCCAATCAATATTAGACCCTCTGGTTCTCAGCTATCAATTCTTGTATCATTTGACTTGGTACTTTGTGAGATAAGGTCTCTACAAGTCACCTATGTCTGCTCAATGTCATCTTCCTAAAAAGTCGAGATTACACACCCTACCTAACTTATTAATGTGATTTCTCATCATATACGTATTTTAAAAATTAGTGAAATAACTTCCTATAACAAGCTTAGGACTTAAATTGCAATCAGTGCATGAGCATTGAGTGAATTATTGAGCAAGTCCAAGTCCCAAAATAACAAGTTTCTTGGAAGTCTTCAATCTTAGAAGTAGTCTGTTTTCACATAGCTACTTGAAGGTGATGCTCCAAAGGTACATTATGGATCCAAATGCATATTTGGGAAGCTAAAGGTGTCTACTAAGGTACTCCAAAGCTACATTGGCAGGTGTAGAGTAGGATTTGTGCAAGACCAGCTCATTTCTAGAGTGTATCCAACTATCTACTCACACAATCTACTTCTTGCTAATAGTAGATGACTTCACTAGATATACATGGGCTTATTCAATCAAGCGTAAAGAAAATGTCCTTCCCATGTTTAAGGAGTGGATAGAAACAGTTCAAGAAGACTTTCCAAGTTCTTTGAAGATCATTCAATTTGATGGAGACAAATGCTTTGTCAATCACAACTTCTCCAAGTACTTGACGCAACATGGAATCAAGTATCAAGCAATGCAAGATACGCAACAAGTTATTGCCATACAAAAGAGTCAAAGTTTGATCCGAATGGCCAAGGTTCTACTAAGTCAAAAGCAAGTTCCACTAAAATATTGGGGAGAAGCAGTACAGATAGCAGTACATATTCAGAAGAGGGGGTTTTCACATGTCTTGAAGAACAAAACCCTCTTTGAGGCTTACTTTAAAAAGAGGTCATGTGTAAGCTATTTCCACGTCTTTGGTAGTGACGCCTATGCCCAAGGCCATCATGATGATCAGCCTAAGTAGTACATTTTCATTGGGTATAGTGAGCGACAAGAAGCATACGAACTCTACGAATCAAAGAGTCACTTAGTTACAGTAACCAAAGACTGCACCTTTGATGAATACTCTAAGTATTCATCCCTTTTGGATCCTCCCATTGCTGCTTCAGAGGGGTATCATTCCAGTTTTGAATAGTCACACCATGTGGAGCATGCTCTCTTTGTACATGACTGGTGTCACTCTAGCACAATGGCAAGTACCAACCTGAGGAGATCTATCGCATAAATGTCAATCCTTGGAGACTTGAGGACCGGTATGAAGACCAAGAGCAAGTGAAGGGCACAAGTGTGTGAGTGAAAGCACACACATACACACACACGCGCACAAGGTAAGAGCAAATAGTGGAACAATGGAAGATCTTCTATAACAAAAGAACTCTCTTACAAAGCTTAAACCTACATCAACCTAACCTAAAAAAAGAGCTCTCCAGCCCTTTTTATAGTTTTTTGAGT
This sequence comes from Ceratopteris richardii, assembly GCA_020310875.1. Lineage (NCBI taxonomy): Eukaryota > Viridiplantae > Streptophyta > Polypodiopsida > Polypodiales > Pteridaceae > Ceratopteris > Ceratopteris richardii. The sequence goes on from CM035429.1 coordinate 143,100,695, forward strand.
GGTTTTGGCCCTGTCCAGACCTAGTCTCCAGGCTAGTTAAAAAATAGGTTCCAGGGCTTATTTGGGGGCTCAAACAGAGTCTAAAAATTATGAAAATTTGTAGGATGATAGTTCCTGAAGCTTGAGGATGCCTCTGATTTAAAAAAATGGAGTTGCAAAAATGAAAAATGGTATTTACAATGGTTTTTAGTGATAAAAATCACTATTTTTATAGGGATTTCTTCTGGAGCTCCTTACATGCTCCTTACATGCTCCTTCTTCTTGTGTGTCCAATTCCTTGATGCGCTTCCATGCTTGTGCTTGACCTTGAGTGTCAACACTCGCCCCCTCTCGAGTATGTCATCCCTGAGAGACCCTTGTTGGAGTGGTTGTTCCATGTAATACTCTGAGAGGTAGTGTCCTTCATGTATCAATAGGATTAGTCCATCTTCCAAATGTAGTTTGGTCTAGTTCTTCTGTTTTCCACTGCTAGCCTATGCAAGAGTTGGTCCCCTTGTAGGTACTTCTTCCTTGGACTTGAGCTTGATGGTGTATTTTTGTGCTTTCAAAGGCTGCTAGTTGCTCAAAAGATGTTGTCAATTATGTCAACATTGAATCGCTTCATAGGTACTGATTATGTACTCTTAATGTCATTTGGAGCTTTGAAAATGAGTTTCATAGTAGGATGCCAAGTACTTTTGACCCATAATGATTGATGGGTAAGTGCATTAGTGCATGGATTGAATAACATATGTGCCCTGTGCACAGCCTTGTAATGTGGCCCTATGTATGTGGACTTGGGGAATGCATTGGAAGAAGTATGGTGCAAGAAATGGGGTCTTCAGCTAAGTGCTCAAGGGTATGCTGACGAAGAGGTTGCCTAATCTATCATGGTTGTGGTATAGCCAAAGTAGGCAATTCTTACCATGGTGAAATGTCCATTAATCTTCACCCTTCGTGTTGTATGCTCTTGAGCTGCAGCTAATTTCTTAGGAACCCAAATTTGTAAGAGAGCTTCTCGTTGAGGTGGTTGTGGTGGCTTGGTTCTTGTCTTCCCATGATTGGCTAGCATGCGTGGGAACTCTGTTGGCAAGGCTGGTGTTTGCTTTCTTTTTGGTACCTAGATTTGCTTCATGCCTAGAACTTCTTTCATCTTGAATGTTCTTTGTCTATTTTATATGCTAATTGTCTTGTACTGTTTTGCTTGCCTTTTTGGTTGAGTGGTTGTGGCAGCATTAGTCTTTGCACAAAATGGGGAGTACGCTTGTCTTTGAGCCTATTCTTCCATGATTGAATTCTTATGAAACATAGAGCTTTTGACACATACAACATCGTTGTTTCTAAGATTAGTCCTAGAAGAACTAAGAAAATATATGACATCCGGATTTGTGAGAATGCAATTATCTAATTCTAATGTAATGCATTGTTCTTGTATCCAAACTTGGAGAAGTTGACTTCTTAGGTTCAAGTTGAGTGCATGGTCATAAATCCAATCTTGACCCAAGACAAGTGGCTCTATAAGGTCCTCATCATGACACACTAGCATTTTGACTTTCATTGGAACTTCTTAAAGGTAGATGGGAAGTTCCATCTCACCCAAACAAGGGGTTTCTGTTGGAGTTAGACGTCTGCGGAAGCACGCGAACAGCACAAGGAAGAGGAAGAAGCTTGGAGCACAACACACAAGACTGAATGTATTACTAGAGAATGTACAAAGATAAGTAGCCCATTAGGGCAATAGGCGTATATACAAGCCGGGGGAAAAAAACCTCCTAAAGAGGGAAAAAAGTGCCCCGGCGGTCCTAGAGTGTTCACACACATCACTACCTAAATATATCAACAAATCCCCGCTGGGAGTGATGCGGTGAACAAGGAGCTGGCACTCATGTATAAGGAAGTGCCGAGCTATGTGGAAATCACTCCACAAAAGGAAGTAAGCCCAAAGCTTTGCGGAAAGCTTCAAACTTCTCCCTAGGCAGAGCCTTCGTGAAAAGGTCTGCAATGTTCTCCTGCGTGGGCACATATGCCAAGCTGATCTCCCCAGCAGAGAACCTCTCCCTGACATAGTGATAATGCACCTCAATGTGCTTAGTGCGAGCATGAAACATAGGGTTCCTCGCAACTGCCAATGCGCTCTCACTGTCAGTGAAGATGGTGGTGGCAGAAGACTGGCCAACACCCAAATCAGCCATAAGGCGTCTGAGCCACACACACTCAATAGTCGCTGTGAAAGCTGCCCTATACTCAGCCTCACAACTGGAAGTGGCCACAGTAGGCTGCTTCTTGCTCAACCAAGATATACATGAGCTACCAAGCATGAAGCAAAAACCACTGGTGGACACACGAGTGTCATAGCAACCAGCCCAATCTGAGTCAGAAAAAGCATGCAAATCTGGCGGTAGTGATCCCCCCTTGGGATAAAACAACCCAAGTAGCCGAGTACCACTCAAGTAGCGAAAGATGCGCTTAACCGCTTTCCAATGCGTGACTCTTGGGCAATGCATAAACCTGCTCATCTGTGAGACAGCAAACTGAATATCTGGCCGAGTAATGCATAAGTAAATCAAGCATCCAACAGCCTGCTGATAGAGAACAACATCAAATGCATCTCCAGCATCATGAAGACTCAATCGTAAACCTGTCTCCATAGGAGTGGCAATAGGCTTACAGTCTTCAAGGCCAAAACGCTGCAATAATGTGTCAATATATTTCGTTTGACACAAAGCCATTCCACCATCAACTTGCATAAACTGAATGACCAAATAGTGATGCAAATGCCCCAAATCAGACATCTCAAATGAGGCATGCAAATCAGCCTTGAAATCAGCAATATGCTTCTCAAGAGGACCAGTGAGCAGCATGTCGTCTACATAGACAACAATGATCAAAAGCACATCATTAGCACGCTTAACATATAAGGTGCTTTCAGTTGGACTGTTCTCAAAACCATGTGCAATCAGATAGGCATGTATTTTCTCATACCAAGCACGTGGTGCTTGCTTTAAACCATATAACGCCTTCTTTAACCTGCACACCTGGTTTTCATGCCCTTTCTGCACAAAGCCACGGGGCTGAAAAACATACACTTCTTCATGCAAGTCACCATTCAGAAATGCTGTTTTAATGTCCAACTGATGTACATTCCAACCATGATGGGCTGCAAGTGCACAAATGCTCCGAACAGTAGTCATACGGCATGTAGGTGCAAAGGTCTCATCAAAATCAATGCCTCTTTCCTGCGCATAACCCTTTGCAACAAGCCTAGCCTTATACCTATCAACTGTACCATCAGGTTTAGGCTTCAGCTTGTATACCCACTTAGTGCCAATGGCCTTCTTGCCAGGAGGCAAGTCACATAAAGACCATGTACCATTCTTCATTATAGCATCATATTCAGATTGCATAGCAGCCATCCAATTTTCTAAATTTTGTGCTTCATCAAAAGAAACAGGCTCATTCTCATCACAAAGACTAGATGCAGCCATAGCATAGCAATCTGATGCAAAGGAGGTACTATGAGAGCCTGAACCCTGAAATGGCCCTTTTCCTTGGCACATCTAGAGCCTTATCTAAGGTCGAAACAATCCTCTTATGGACACTCTAAGGAGATGGAATAACCTCAAAGAATCATGCTAGAGCCCTAGCTCCATCGAACTCTGGTCCTTGACCTGCCTAGGGTCATCGATCGAATGCACGTAGACCAATGGTAGACCATGCATGTCTAGATAAATGTAACAGTCTCTCCCCCTTTGAGAGATCATTGTCCTTAGTGATAAAGGAAGGAAAGTGTTTGTGAATGAGAGCTTCTGATTCCCAAGTAGCATCCATGAGTGGACAACTGATCCATGCTACTAAATACTATGGTATGGAGTGATTCTGTAACTTTCACTTCCTCTTATCAAGGACTCCAAATGGAACATCTCACTGAGATGCTCTAGTCTTTAAAGCAACTAAACCATCTACACAGTTCTCATCTCGAGAAATGTGTGTTCATGGTACGACAAGGTAAGATCTTAAGTCATATTGTTTCTAACAATCGAATATCAACAAATGAGGACAAGGTAAGAGCCATAGCAGAGTTGTCGAGGCCAAAGAACATTAAACAGGTACAAGCCTTTATGGGCCATTGTGGATATTACCGTAGGTTCATGCACATGTATGCCATCATAGCTAGAACTCTTTATGGATTGTTGACAAATTTTGAGTGGAATGATGTGTTGGGGCTTCACTCACTAATTAGGCATGGATATATGAAGATATATGAAGGCATATGATGGAGGAAAAAAGAAGTGAAGGAAAGACCTACAGAAAATCAAGCCTAAGTGAAGGGACAATTTCACTATTGTAAATTAGTGCAAAATTAGAATCTAGATGTTCATTTGATCTTCAGAACTTACGAGTTCAAGTCTAGAAGAATGTAAATCATAGGTATATAAGTTAATTTGAGCAAAAAACATATAGGAGAGAACTCAATTTTGTAATCTGAGTGAGTAGAGAAAAGTCGTGTAATTTCTGAGAGAGATGGTGAGAGAAAACTTCTGAGTCTGAGAGAGTTTTCCATGGCTGTGAGCAAAATTAGGCCAAGCCATTTTGTACACATCTTCTCTGATAATCAAAAAATGTTTGTGTAGAAGGATTGAGTCTAATTCCTCTTGTACATTGAGTTCCAAGTCATTTCATATGATTGTGTAAGGTAGTTGACAGTTACGACTTTTCTGGCGCACATTTGACTGATCTTCTTAAGGTCAGATCTCGAAGCATGGTGTAAAGTTTTTGGTAAGTGATAGCTTGTTTGAAAGCTACTATCCTCAACTACATTTGGTCAAAAGATCTTTGAGAAACGGGATGCATACTCAGAGAAATCAGTCTAAGAGTGGAGGTATGTCAAATCGATGAAGTTAATTTCCAGTTTTCAGACATAGTGAAAAGTTTGATACAAAATCAGAAGATTTTGAAGTTATTGCTTGAAAGTTTTGCTTGTTATGTGTTACTGAACATTAGCAAGAACCTTTCTTAGCAAATGATCAGAAGAATTTGCAAAGATCAAGTTGATACAGGTCAGATTGAAAGCTTGAAGAAAAGGCGCAGATTTCTGTGAAGTGAAATTTTTTATTTTCACTAAGTTCAGAGTTGAAGGTTCATATTTAGAGGTTTGCTAAGCTAATGATGGTTATGGAGGTCTTCTAATACCACATTAGTTTAGTTCTTGTGGTGTTTCACACACCAACAAGTGGTATCAGAGCAGATAAGGTCCTCGAGACTAAAGGAATAGCAGATACAAGAAGAATTGAAGAGTTCTTTATCAAAGAAGGAGGAAGCTGAGGTGTTCAACAACAAAAGTCATCAGAAGATTGTTTCGAAGTTACTTCCAAGAGTAAAGGTCTACAAAAGGTACCATTATTTAACCTTACACTTACAGGTTGAAGCAGAAGCAAGGATACCATGGCAGATCATGTGTCCATTGACAAATTGGATAGAGATAACTATCCTGCTTGGGTAATGAGGATGGAGGCCTTACTTATGAGTAAGGACCTAATGGTATATGTGACAGGTGAAGAGGAGAAGCCTAAATTTGAAGATGAAAGTCATCCAAGGAAGGAAGAGCTAGAAGCTTTGAAGCTATGGCAGAAGAGAGATGCAAGTGCAAGAGCTTATATATACAACACTATTACAGATCATTTGTTGCCACACATCAGAGGTTTAGAAACAGCTGAAGATATTTGGAATGCTTTGGAAGATCACTTCCAAAACACTACTAAAGCTAGGAAAGCTAGCTTATGGTCAGAGTTTACCACATTCAAGAAAAAGCAGAATCAAAGCATTAGTGATTATGTCACTAAGATGAAGGACTTGGCAGATAGCCTTGGATCCATTGATGAGGATATTGAAGATCATAGGCTGATAGCACAATTACTTGCAGGGTTAAGAGGTGATGAGAGATGGAAGCCCTTTGTACTTTCAACAGAACTCTCATTAAATCATTATGTGCCAGAATTAAATCAATTACTTGGATTGATGCTCACATTTGAGCAAGACTTGAAGTCAGATGGAGACAAAGGTCAAAGTTCTGCAATGTATATGAAGAATAAAAAGAAAGGAGATAAAGGCAAGGCAAAGGATGAAGAAGAGTCAACAACTCAAGCAAATTATGCAAGAGGAAGAGGTTTTGGCAGAGGTAAAGGTCGAGGAAATGGAAGAGGTAGAGGTAATCAGAACAATAACAAGAAGACATGTTGGATTTGTGGATTGAGCAATCATCTAGCATATGATTGTTGGCACAATCAACAAGGAGCAAGTCAAAATCAGAATAACAATGGCAGAGGAAGAGGTGGAAGGTTTCAGAATCAATTTCAAAGAGGAAGACAGAATTCAAGAGGAAGTTATGGAAGAGGTGGTGGTAGAAATTGGAATCAGAACCAATCATACAACACCACATATTATAATTATGCAAATGATACACAGAATGACAACCATACAACATTGATGATGAATTCAATTAGTTCATCAGAGAAGGAGGATCTCAAGGTATTCTATATTGATTCTGGTTGTTCAAATCATTTGTTAGGTAATATAGAATTGTTGTCAGAATTGGAAGAAGGAAATTCAAGTCATACAGTACAAACAGGTGACAATACAAAGCATAGTGTGCATTCAATTGGAAAAGTGAAGTGCAGGAGTGGAGCTGATTTATTAACAAATGTTTTGTATGTTCCAACAATACCAAAGAATCTAATTAGTGTTGGACAAATAGTGGAGAAAGGTTTTCAAGTCAGATTTACAAATGAAGGGGTATTTGTTGAAGATCCAGAGGATGCTTACAAACCCATTGTTTGTGGTAAGAAGGAAGGTAGACTTTTTACTCTCAAAGTACAAGGAAATGTTGGTCAAGCCCTAATCACACATGGTGATGAAGTAATTACAGAGTTAGATCTTTGGCATAAGAGATTGGGACACTTCAATGAAAGAGGAATCAAAACTATGGTGGAGAATCAATCTGTATTGGGACTACCAAATGTGAAAAATCAACATATGATATACAAGTGTGAAGCTTGTCAGATGGGAAAAGCTCATAGACAACCATTTCAGAAGAAAGGTTTCAAGCATGAGGGTTTGCTTGAACTCATACATACAGATGTATGGGGTCCAACAAAAGAAGGTTCAATAAATGGATCTAGGTATTATGTTTTGTTTATTGATGATGCTACAAGGTGGATAACTCTTTATGTTCTAAAGGAAAGGTCAGAAGTCTTTGGAGCCTTCAAACATTTTCATGCTTATGCAGAAAGAGTTACAGGTCAAAAACTCAAGAGGCTAAGGTCTGATGGAGGGGGAGAATACTTCTCCCAAGAGTTTAATGACTATCTTTGGAATGCAGGTATCAAGAGAGAGATAACTTGCAGGTACACACCTCAACATAATGGGGTGGCAGAAAGGAGAAATAGAACATTGGTTGAATTTGCAAGAGCAATGCTAAAGGAAAAGAGTTGCCCTAATTATCTTTGGGCTGAGGCTGTTAATACAGCTACATACCTTGTGAATAGGCTACCATGTGGAGCTTTGAATGGTATGACCCCTTATGAAGCTTGGTGGGGTAAGAAACCAACACTTGACCATTGTAAAGTGTTTGGGTCAATTGCCTATGCTTATGTGCCATCACAACTAAGACATAAGCTTGAACCAAAGGCAGAAAAATATGTGTTTATTGGGTATGATGAAAAGCAAATGGGTTATAGACTATGGAGTCCTTTAACTAAACATTTCATTGTTTCCAGAGATGTGACTTTTGATGAACAGAAGAGTTGGTATGCAGATAAAGAATGTGATCTTGAAACATTTGAAGAAGAGATAAGAAGGAGTGCAAGAGGTAAGTCACATATGCAGATAGATGGTGATGAAGAACATACGCAAGCAAACCAAGAGTTGGATCATATAGAAGGAATGAAGATGGACCAATATTTGATGAAGAAGTACATCCAGATATACATGAAGAGTGTGAACCAAGAAGGTCAACAAGAATGAGGAAGCAACCTACAAGGTATTCCTATGACACTTCTTACTTGACTCAGAAAAATTATGCTTACATGGTTAAGGAAGATGAAGAACCTCAAAGCTATGATGAAGCAAAGGGTAAGAGACAATGGGAAGTAGCAATGAAGGAAGAGTTTGATGCACTTGAAGAGAACAAAACTTGGGAACTTGTCCCAAAGCCTAATGGTAAGAAAGTGATTGGAAATAAATGGGTTTACAAAGTTAAGAAGCATGCAGATGGAACTATAGCCAGGTACAAAGCCAGATTGGTGGTTAAAGGCTATGCTCAAACATTTGGCATAGATTATGATGAGACATTCAGTCCTGTAGCAAAGATGTCAACCATAAGGACAATCATTGCCATTGCAGCATCAAAAGGATGGACATTGAGTCAATTGGATATTAAGAATGCATTTTTGAATGGATATATATCAGATGAGGTTTACATGGAGCAACCTCAAGGGTTTGCAGATCATAAGTTTCCAAATTATGTTTGCAGATTGAGAAGAGCTCTTTATGGGTTGAAGCAAGCTCCAAGAGCTTGGAATTATAGACTTGTAAAGTATCTTAATGACCTTGGATATCAAAGTTCAAAAGCAGATGCAAGTCTACTTATCAAAAGAACAGATGAAGGTATGATCTACATTTGTATATATGTAGATGATATTATAATTACAGGTACCTCAAATGAAGGAATCAAGGAGGTGAAGAAGCTACTTGAGAAGGAATTCAAGATAAGTGATCTAGGAAAATTGTCATATTTTCTTGGAATGGAAATCACTTATGCAGAGCATGGTATTTATGTATCACAAGAAAGGTATCTCTTGAATCTTCTAAAGAAGTTTAACATGGAGAATTGCAGAGAGGCATCTACACCATTAGAGGTCAATCACAAACTCAGTAGATATAATGGAGCAGAATTCAAAGACATGAGGAAGTATCAATCTTTAGTGGGAAGTTTGATTTATGCAACTCTAACAAGGCCTGATCTTAGTTATGCAGTTGGTGTTCTTTCTCAATTCATGCATTGTCCAAAGGATCCACATTGGATTGCAGGTCAAAGAGTCCTTAGATATATCAAAGGGACTTTGAAAGAAGGATTGTATTATCCTTTTACATCAAATATAAGGTTGAGAGCCTATAGTGACTCAGATTGGGCAGGAAGTCAAGATGACAGGAGATCTACACATGGTTATATGATATACATTGGAGATAAGCTTGTGAGTTGGTGTTCAAAGAAACAACACACAGTGGCCTTATCATCAACAGAAGCTGAATACAAAGGACTTGTGGAAGCAGCAAAAGAAGTAATATGGATGCAGACATTATTCAAAAGCTTGGGAATTGATCAAGGTATACCCATCATTCATGGAGATAACATGAGTTCTTTATATCTTGCAGCAAATCCTGTATTTCATGCAAGGACAAAGCACATAGAGATACAGTACCATTTTCTCAGAGAAAAGGTAATGGAAAAAGAGATTGAAGTGGTGTACACTTCTACAAAAGATCAAATTGCAGATATTATGACAAAAAGCTTGGATGGAGTGAAGACAAATAGGTTCAAGGAGATGGCAGGAATAAAAGAGAAGAAGATTATGTGAAGAAGTCAAATTATGCTAATTAGTGATTGAGGGGGAGCTGTTGGGGCTTCACTCACTAATTAGGCATGGATATATGAAGATATATGAAGGCATATGATGGAGGAAAAAAGAAGTGAAGGAAAGACCTACAGAAAATCAAGCCTAAGTGAAGGGACAATTTCACTATTGTAAATTAGTGCAAAATTAGAATCTAGATGTTCATTTGATCTTCAGAACTTACGAGTTCAAGTCTAGAAGAATGTAAATCATAGGTATATAAGTTAATTTGAGCAAAAAACATATAGGAGAGAACTCAATTTTGTAATCTGAGTGAGTAGAGAAAAGTCGTGTAATTTCTGAGAGAGATGGTGAGAGAAAACTTCTGAGTCTGAGAGAGTTTTCCATGGCTGTGAGCAAAATTAGGCCAAGCCATTTTGTACACATCTTCTCTGATAATCAACAAATGTTTGTGTAGAAGGATTGAGTCTAATTCCTCTTGTACATTGAGTTCCAAGTCATTTCATATGATTGTGTAAGGTAGTTGACAGTTACGACTTTTCTGGCGCACATTTGACTGATCTTCTTAAGGTCAGATCTCGAAGCATGGTGTAAAGTTTTTGGTAAGTGATAGCTTGTTTGAAAGCTACTATCCTCAACTACATTTGGTCAAAAGATCTTTGAGAAACGGGACGCATACTCAGAGAAATCAGTCTAAGAGTGGAGGTATGTCAAATCGATGAAGTTAATTTCCAGTTTTCAGACATAGTGAAAAGTTTGATACAAAATCAGAAGATTTTGAAGTTATTGCTTGAAAGTTTTGCTTTTTATGTGTTACTGAACATTAGCAAGAACCTTTCTTAGCAAATGATCAGAAGAATTTGCAAAGATCAAGTTGATACAGGTCAGATTGAAAGCTTGAAGAAAAGGCGCAGATTTCTGTGAAGTGAAATTTTTTATTTTCACTAAGTTCAGAGTTGAAGGTTCATATTTAGAGGTTTTCTAAGCTAATGATGGTTATGGAGGTCTTCTAATACCACATTAGTTTAGTTCTTGTGGTGTTTCACACACCAACATGATGAATGCAAGAATTCCTTCAATGAATTGAAGAGACATTTGTGCTCAGCACCAATACTGACCACTCCTGATTGGAATAAACCATTCCATGTCCATGTAGATGCATCCAATCATGCAATAGGATGTGTGCTAGCACAACCCACAGGTGAAGGAAACTTAGATTTGCCTATAGCATATGCCAATATACAGCTAAATGCGACTGACTGAAATTATACAAAAACTGAGAGAGAAGGCTTAGGCATGGTATATGTTGTGAAGAAGTTTTGAAACTATCTTTTGGCCAACAAGTTCAAGTTTTTCACTAATCATCAAGCTCTATTATATTTGGTCAATAAACCTTGCAATAAAGGATGCTTAGTAAGATGGTTTCTCTTACTAATGGAATATGACTTTGAAGTGGTTGTTAGGAAAGGTAGAACCCACCTCAAGGTAGATCATCTTTCCCGCATCACTTCAGGCAAGTCACCGCAAGGAGTGTCTAATAAATTGCCCGATGCTTATCTATTCAATTTAGAAGTTGTTCCTAAATGGGCAAGTAAGTTGTTACATGTCGTGACCTTCTGACCGGCAAATAAGAATGTAAAACCAAACAGAGAAGAAATTGTAAAATCACAAGGATATCAAATATTGGTAGGAAGCATGTACAAACAATATACAGAGGGTGTATTAGCTTGTTGTGTCAAAGACGATGAACATAGTAGTTGGTTGCAACAAGCCCATGAAGGATTGCTAGGAAATCACTATTTTAAACGATGAACATTGCAGAATCTAAATGGTTTAGGATCGTATTGGCCTAGCATGGACAAAGAAATTCATGAGTGGATTAAGAATTCTCCAATATGCAAGGAGAAACCCCCAGTAAAGCATGCTACTCTTTATCATGTGTCATTTATTCTAGACTAGAGTGCTTCATTGGTAGAATTCATGACATTGGGAACATTACCCAATGAGTCTAGTCTAGCAAGAAGAAGAAGCATGGAGCAAGAGGCTTAGGACTATTCCTTAGTTGGAGACAACCTATATCAAAGAGGAAAAGACGGTTACTTAAGATTGTGCGTTCACGAATCAGACTATTTGAAAATCTTAGAAACTGCCCATAGCAGTGTTGTAGGCAAACACTTCGGGCTTGACCGAGTAATTAAGACCATTCTATTCTTAGGACTCTGGTAGCCCACTCTTCATATGGATGCACATACTTATGTGAAGAAATGTGACGCATGCCAACATGCACAATATCCAATAAGAAAAGATGAGATGCCTTTGAGACCAATGATGGGAAGACGTGCATTCTCGAAGTGGGGTATAGACTTGGTTGGTCCCATTAACCCCCCAGCTAGAAACTCCCATGTAGAATACATTATTGTAGCCACTGACTAGCTTAAAAAGTGGGTATAAGTAAAATCCATGACAAAGAATGATGCTCAAATAAGGGCTAAATTTTTATTCGAGAACGTGTTCACCAGATATGGATTACCAATAGAGCTAGTAAGTGATAGAGGCATGCACTTCCTAATTGATATTATTGAAAACCTTCTCCAAGAATTCTTGGTGATACATAAGAAGTCTACCCCTATCATCCACAAGCTAACGGACAAGTTGAGAGCACAAATAAGATCCTGTGTAATGTATTGACAAAACTGGTAAACAATAAATGCTCTGATTGGGACAAACAGCTTCATCATGTTGTTTGGGCTTATCGAGTGGCCTACAAAATAGTACTCAATGCCACCCCATTTTAGATGGTCTTCGGACAAAATGTTATGCTACCCTTAGATTTTTGATCCCAACTTTGAAAGTAGCACAAGAGCATGAGTGGAACGGACACGAGTTGTCCTCTAGGATCTTTGATTAAGAACGTTTAGGTGAGACGATGCTACGAGCGATAGCAGGCATCTAGGCTACAAAGAAAAGACAAAAGGCATACTTCGATGCACACATTAAGGATAAAGGATTGAAAGAGGGAGACCTTGTGCTGGTTTATACACTAAAGCAACATGCCCATAATTTGGACAAACAAGGATATGGACCCATGCTCATTAACAAACTTTCCACTAGCAGTGTGGTTCCGTTGGCCACTTTAGAAGGTGATATCTTTCCAAATTATATTAGTGGATGTCGAGTCAAGCTGTATCAAGAACCTCTTATAGAGGATATGTTGATGAGACTCAACACTGCTAAGAAGCAAAAAGAAGAAGAGTTAAGGGTTAAGAGAAGAAGCACAAACAGAGGCCACAGAGCGCATTAGGCAAAATAAGTTAAGACAACTAGGCCTAGATGTCAACCCAAAAGCCCCAAAATATCACATGGACATGTGCCAAAAATCAAGCATAATTACTTCTTGAATAATCGACCGACGCCCTTTTGTGACTGTAGAGGTAGGACGAGGGAAGAGTGTAAGGACTGTGATAGCATTGGTAAACTCACGTGTAGCAACTAGTGCAGTAAGAATTTCATACTTCCAAGACTTGCAATTGAACATCAAGCCCCTACAAGCCTATCTCATAGGTTTTGGAGGGGTGGAAACTGTTGATATATTTAGGTAGTGATGTGTGTGAACACTCTAGGACCGCCGGGGCACTTTTTTCCCTCTTTAGGAGGTTTTTTTCCCCCGGCTTGTATATACGCCTATTGCCCTAATGGGCTACTTATCTTTGTACATTCTCTAGTAATACATTCAGTCTTGTGTGTTGTGCTCCAAGCTTCTTCCTCTTCCTTGTGCTGTTCGCGTGCTTCCGCAGACGTCTAACTCCAACAATTGGTATCAGAGCAGGTCGTTGCTTCTTCTAGGGCGCCGTCGACACTCCTCCGTTTGCAGTCTCAGATTCGCGCAAAATTTGGTGAGCATACTCACGGTGTTTCCGAGATCAAAACAGCTTTGTTATGTGGTGCCGAAATCGCAATCTGAGCTCGTTTCGGCCTCCAAACGCACTATCACAGTGCTTGTGCAGGCTATTTCGTCCTTTTGTGCCAAAGGTATGTACCAGTTTCTGTTCGCCAGTTTAAGCGTCTCGAATCCCAATTCTATTACATTATTCCTTATCATTGTAATAATCATTTTTACCCACTGTACAAGAATTCTCATCTATAATGTACATATGTATACAAGCTACATTTCTTAGATCTCTTCACTTTCTCCAATGACTTCTTTGACTTCATTTTTATTTTTGATTTGCTTCAAGTTCTTCATAATCATCAATTGGGGATTGCTTTGTTCCAACAGCTCCCCCTCAATCACTAATTGTCATTATGCCATTTTTTTTATTCCTGCCATCTCTTTAAACTTCAGTAACTTAGGTTCATCTAAGCTCTTTGTCAACATATCTACAACTTGTTCTTTTGTTGGTGTATACAAGACTTCAATCTCTTTTTCAAGTACCTTTTCTCTCAAGAAATGATAGTGAATCTCTATGTGTTTAGTCTTAGCATGAAAAATAGGATTAGCTGCCAAATACAATGAACTCATGCTATCTCCAAAAATAATTGAAGTACTTTGATTAGTTCCAAAACTCTTCAATAAGGTCTTTAACCATATCACTTCTTTTTTAGCCTCTACCATTCCTTTGTACTCATCTTTTGTGGATGACAAAGCAACAGTATGTTGCTTCTTTGAGCACCAAGAGACTAGCTTATCTCCAATGTAACAGAGATCTCAGATAACCATGAGTAGACCTTCTATCATCTGAATTACCTGCACAATCTGCATCACTAAACACTTTGATTCTTGTGTCAAAAGTAAAACCGTAATACAAACCTTCACTCAAATTCCCTTGATATATCTAAGTACCCTTTGAGCTGCAATCCAACGATTTTTCTTTGGACAATGCATAAATTGTGATAAGACATCAATTGCATATGATAGGTCTGGTCTTATTAAGGTAGCATAGATCAAAATACCTACGAAAATCTGATATTTCTTCATGTCATTAAATTCTTCTCCTCCATGTCTACTCAATTTATGATTTACCTCCAATGGTAGCAAAACCTAACAAACGGTATTAGCTTAAGAGGCTTGCAATCTTCCATGTTGAACTTAACCAAAAGATTCTTCAAGTATCTCTCTTGTGTAACATATACTCCATGTTGAGTATACACAATCTGCATTCCTAAGAAATAAGACAAGTTTCTCAAATCACTTATCTTAAAGTCCTTTTCTATTTACTTCTTGAGCTCCTTGATTCCTTGAGCATCTGTACCTGTGAAAATAAGATCATCAACATAAATACACATATATATGAACCCATGTTCACTTGCCTTCACTAGCAAGCTACTATCTCCTTTTGAAGCTTGATATCCACATTCATTCAAGAATTTAACAAGCTTGTAATTCCATGCCCTTGGGGCCCGCTTCAAACCATACAAATCTCTCTTAAGCTTACATACATAATCTGATCCAATTGAATCCATGAAACCCTCTGGTTGCTCCATGTACACCTCATATGCTTTATATCCATTCAAGAATGCATTTTTCACATCTAATTGTGACAACATCCACCCTTTACAAGTAGCAATAGCAATTAAGGTTCTAATTGTAGACATCTTAGTAATTGGACTAAAGATTTCATCATAATCTACCCCATAAGTTTGGGCATAACCTTTAACCACAAGTCTAACTTTGTACCTGAACACCTCACCATTTGCAAACCTCCTTGTCTTATACACTCACTTACATCCAATTACCTTCTCGTTCTTTTGTCTTGGCACTAGTTCCCATGTCTCATTCTCAAGTAGAGCATCGTACTCTTCTTGCATCACCTTCTCCCAATTTTGTTTTCCTTTAGCTTCTTCATATTGGGATCTTCATCTCTCTTCACAATATAAGAATAATCTTTTGTTGTTAAGAAAGATGTATCATAGCTGTACATGATAGGTTCTTTTCTTTCTCTCAAAGATCTTCTGACCTCTGCATTTCTTGAAGATTTGATTCTGGATCAAATCTTGGCCTATCTTCATCATTGCCCTGCAATTTACTTTTACAATCATCATCATCAATATCTTCCTCATACACCTTTACTTTTGACTTCCCTTTCCTTTGTATTTCTTCAAAATTTGCATAATCATTAGTTGACCCTGTATACCATGTGGTTTGCTCATCAAATGTAACATCTTTTGTGACAAGAAGTTGTTTTGTAGATGGACTCCATAATCTGTATCCCATCTGTCTATCATCATACCCAATGAACACATACTTCTCTGCTTTGGGCTCTAGCTTATGTCTTAATTGAGAGGAAACATAAACATATGCCAAACATCCAAATACCTTACAATGATCAAGAGTAGGTTTCTTACCCCACCATGCTTCATAAGGGTTTCTACCATCCAAAGCTTTATAGGAGAACCTATTCACAAGGTATGTTGCAGCCTTGATAGCTTCTGCCCACAAGTACTTGGAACAATTCTTCTCTTTCATCATTGATCTTGCAAACTCTACAAGAGTTCTATTTCTTCTTTTTGCAGCTCCATTTTGTTGAGGGGATACCTGCAAGTTACTTCTCTTTTTATACCCGCATTCCACAAATAATCATCAAATTCTTTAGAAAAATATTCCCCCCCTCCATCTCATCTCAACCTCTTGAGTGTTTGTCCTGTAAACCTTTCTACATAAGCATGATAATGCTTGAATGTCTTTAACACTTTAGATTTTTCTTTGATTACATAAAGTGTAATCCATCTTGTTGCATCATCAACAAACAACACATAATATCTAGATCCATTTATGCTACTATCCCTTGAATGACCCCACACATCTATATGAACCAACACAAGCAAATTTTAATACTTGTATCGTGATTTATTATATGAACTTTTGTGAGCTTTACCTAATTGACAAGCTTCACACTTATATACCGTGTGTTGACCTTCAACATTTGGCAATCCAAGCACTACATCATTCTTCGACATTTCTTTTATAGCTCTCTCATTAAAATGACCTAGCCTTTTATGCCATAGGTCTAACTCAGACATCTTCTGACTTCCATAATTAAACAATGCATGTCCCACATTACCTTGGACCTTGAGCGTAAAAAGCCTTCCTTCTTTTTGACCTGTAATGATACTTCTATATCCCTGATTTGGATCTTGCACATAAACACCATCATTTGTGAATCTGACTTCATATCCCTTCTCCACAATTTGTCCTACACTTATCAAGTTTTTAGGAATAGTAGGAACATAAAGTACCTTACTTAAGAGTGTGCTTCCACTCATCCAATGCTTTCCACCTTATGCTTGGTATCCTCTCTTGCTTGAACTATATGTCCACTCACCTTTGCTTCCATACCAGCCATCAATGATATGTTGCCACTCAGATGATTGCTACATCCTGAGCCAATATAGAATACCCTTTGATCTTCTCCTATTGCTTCATCTGTTGCATTCAAGATGGGAGTCAAGTCATCCTTCTGGTCTGATGCATAATTGTAATAAGTGTTATTATAGCACTCAGGTTGAAAGCTTTTTCCACCTCCTCTAGAATATGAAGTGCTACCACCTCTTCCTCTCAAGTTACCTCTTCGATTTCTATCTCCTCTACCTCTTTGATTGAAACTCTGATTATGACTTCCAACATTTTGATTGTTATACTAACAATCATTTGCCAAATGATTTGTTCTGCCATAAATCCAACAAGCTCTAACATTATCTTTATTTTTACATCCTCTTCCTTTACCTCTTGAATTCATCTTCCCTCTTGTGAAATTAGCTTTGCTTGAAGATCCTACATCATCATTTGATTGCTTTCCTTCAACACTCTTTCTCCTGTCCTTGGAGTACATAGCTTGGCTTGCACTCCTATCATTATCTCCCTTAATGTCATGCTCAAAAGTTAGCATGTGTCCTAGTAGTTCATTAGGATGAGGAGTAAAATGATCTAATGAAAATTCTATGGACAATATGAAAGGCTTCCATTTCTCATCTCCTCTCAGACCTGTAGGTATTTTTCTTACCAACTTGTCCTCTTCAATATCTTCATCTACTGCTCCCAAGCTATCTGCAATATCCTTCATTCTTGCCACATAATCAGAAATTCATTGTGAGCTCTTCTTCTTGAAGGTTGTGAACTAAGCCCATAATGAGGACTTCCTTGACTTGGTTGTATTTTGAAAATGCTCTTCTAAAGCATTACACACATTTGTTGCATTTTCTAATCCTCTAATATGAGGTAGAAGATAATCATTTACAGCCATGTAAATGATACTCATAGCTTGAGCATCCTTCTTCATCCAATTCTTCAAATCTTCAAGCTCTTCCCTAGTTAGAACACTATGATCTTCAAACTTAGGGTTTTCTTCTTCTCCTGTAATGAATGCCATCAAATCTTTGCTCATGAGGTGTGCCTCCATCCTCATGGACCAAGCTGGATAGTTTTCCCTATCTAGCTTATCAATCTGCAAGCTTTCTCCCATCTTTGATCTTTCTCTTTTGCAAATGTTAAGATAAATGAATATGCTTTGTACCTTTAATGTAAAGCTTCAATATTTCATATCATTTTGAGCTCAATCTTCACACTTCTTTGGATTGTCTTCAAGACTTTTATCTTGTCCACCTTCAATTAGGAGAAACTTCAATATCTCCAACAGTCGGGACTTTTCCTCACCATCTCCCACCTCCATCTCCATCTTCACAAAAATTTCAGTTTTTTGGTCATATTCCACTCCCCACCTCATTTCCCTCATTTCATTTCTGAGAGAGAGCGAGAGAGATCTTGCATGCTATTTGTTTTGTGTGTGTTTTTTGAGCTTTTGCTGCAGGATCTAGCAGTACCACCATCTCTAGTAGCTTACGCAGGTATGACAAAACTCTGCACAGGTCGCGAGATGACGACCTCTGTCTATCGCGACAGACAAAAAAGCTTAATATTTTTTGAATGCATGCTTGACATAATAACCTACACCATTAGAGCACTCCAAATCACTAGAAGTTTCTAAAAATTTTGCCTTTTTTCAGTCTATCACGACAGACACCATCTATCGCGACATGCAGCACCCCCAAAACACAGGCCCTCTATCACGACAGACACCGATTATCATGACAGACAGAGCCCACGATAGACGATAGAGCCCGTCTATCGCAACAGACAGAGAACCACGATAGACCCCATCTATCGCGACAAACACCGTCTATCGCGACAGATCAAAAGCACAACAAACGACAGACTCAATCTATCGCGATAGACATGACCCCACGACAAACACCATCTATCGCGACAGACCAAATCACGACAGACGATAGACCTCGTCTATCATGACAGACACCATCTATCGTGACTGATAGGGCCCACAATAGACGATAGATAGCATCTATCGCAACAGACACCCATCTATCACGACAGACAAGACCCCACGATAGACCTCATCTATCGTGACAGACACCATCTATCGCGACAGACACCGTCTATCGCGACAGACACCGTCTATCGCGACAGACACCGTCTATCGCGATAGACAGCCCCATGCGATAGCTAGTGTCTATCACGACAGACACCATCTATCGATAGACAGACATTTTCGGTAAAAAAATAGAGGGGTAATTTTTTGAAAATTTGGGAAAATTGGGCATATTTGCATATTCAATCACCTATACCATCAAAGGCCTTATAAAAATGCACTAAACTCCTGAAAGGTCCTGATTGTCTGTTTTAACCCCCTAAACCCTCTATGGGGTAGGTACACCAAGGGAGCTCTAGAGGAAATTTTTTTGGCAATAGAAAAGGGGAAAAAAGGGTCATTAAAAGTGTCTTAAATAAATTGTCTGTCAATTGAAGGTAAAAACTAGAGCTAAACTTGGGATTTTTACAAGACCATCGAGAGCTTTTGGAGAAAAGCAAAGCAAGTGCCATTGTGTGCGGGCTTGGGAACGCACTTCCTGGGCAGACAAGTGTAGCAAGGAGAAACGACTTGAGGTTGGAATATCTCTCAACCCCCTCAGTTGATTCTTAGCTTAGGCTGATTGACTAGGGGTACGATAGGAATACTCAAGTTCTTAGAACCTCTAAATTCTCAAGTCTAAGAATAGGTTACATTGCAGTCAGGGACAACTTAAGGGAAAAGAACTTAAACTAAGTGGACGAAGAACATCAAGTACGACACTACTTAACTAAAGACAAGAAAACACATACAAAAGAACTCAAAAGGAACAAGTGATTGGTATCACAGAATCAGCAACGTGGTTGTACAAGGATCATTGGGTTAATTGGAAGAGCATATGAACCTTAGATTGGGAAGACACCTAGGGAGAGACCGTCAAAGTATTAGATCATCCGAGGTGAGTGTCAACCACACAGCTAGGTCTTGGGCCCAACAATTGAGCGATTACCCCTACACTCTAGACTCAGAAACTAGTGACTCTGAGATGTCTTATAACATGGAAAGACCTGTAGGTAGCTCAAGAGTGGCATACCTAGAAAAACTCGAGGTCCCTACAAGACTCAATTGGAATATATCAGGACCAACTGCCTAGGTGCACGCATCTATGAGGATGGTCTGAGAAGATCTGTTGTCCTAATTAAAAACCCAGATCAGCCCATGGGACTAGAACACCCTGTAGTCAAGTTCAAAAATGGTTCCTACATAGACAAGAGAAGGAACAATATATGTGGTCACTAGCCAAACAGAAAGAACAGATGAATTTGGCAACATAATCTCAGAGGTTGAACTAGGTGACATAGAGCAAGGGAACTGAGGAAAGGAGCCAAAAACCCCTAGAGGCAAGTCAGTTCTGACTATAATAATCACTCCAGAGTGGATTCCCTAGGACAATAGGAGTATAGATTTGCTCGTGAATCGAGAGACAGATGAGGCTTTTTGGAGGTATAAGCCTGAGAAGCCTAACAAAGTGGGAGCTCTCACCATCTATGAATTCAAAGATCCTGATAGCTGAGGCAAAGTGACCTACTTAGATGAGGCTTTGGAGAGGATCTTTGTGGTCTCAAAGCATGGAAGACACGCATACACTTGGAAGGGTGAATTTTTTTTTTTCCCCAACCTCGATCCACTGTGTCTTATGGTCACCAAGGAGCTAGAACATCTCAGGCTCAGGGGACTCAAAAAGAAAGGAGTAGAGATAGACCCGAGGTGAGCTTTGCTAACCCATTGGGAAGAGAAAGAACTAGGACAGAGACGGATAGGATGGACAGGCAGAAACCTAGGGAACTGAGGAATCCAAAAAATGCAGATGAATTCCCTCTTGCAAGGCCTACAGAACATGCTAGAACCTTAAGGCCTACACAACTGGTTAAGTCCATGAAGAATTGCTTCGATGGCACAGGAGACCCGTATGACCATGTGTTGGAACCGTGAAGTCATGAAAGGCCTATGAAGCTATGAAGGCTATTGAGTACTTGGAGGCCTACCTTGGAGTTAAGGATACTTGAATACTCAAGGCCTTGTGTGACAGTCTTCCAGATTTCCCACTTTTCCCTCTTGTAAATAGGGTTCTTCATAGGAACTCCTGCTTGCTTCTTTATGTGAGAAAACCCATAAAAACTCAACCTTTCCCTTCTTTTTTGTAAAAGACTCCTTTTTTGAATTCTTGCCTTAGTTTCAAAAAGAGAGCTCACTTTTGGATACGTGCAAATGCTCTCTCTTTAGGAAGATTCTCTTTTTTGAATTTACCAACTACCTACCTTTTTTTAGAACATCTTTAGTTAATGAAGCCTTTGGCCACTTGTATTGAACGGATTCCTCATCCTCTCTTATATAAGGAGGAGCTCATTTTGTAAGAGGGGAGGTCCCTTGGCCATGGCCTTGGCCTCCATTTTGGTAATGGAAGAAGGTGTCATTTGCTACTCTCCTGTTTCCTTGTGTGCAAGGCGATGATCTTGGTGTATGGATTTGCATGTGTGTGTGCATGGTTGGGAGGATGTTCCCCTTTGCTCCTTGTGACGTTGGCCATTGTTGCCATTGCTCCATGAGCGTGGGTGAACCTCTCATCTCTTTCTTTGCCCCAACTTGGAGAAACCTCTCACTTCCATGTGAGGCGGTTAGGGTTGTTGCTCCCCTCTTCTCAACACCATGTAGCAGAGTTTAGGCAAGTGTTGAGAGCTGAGCAAGTTGAAGACTTGTTCACTCAATACAATGCCTTTGGCCTAACTGTCAAGAACACTGCATTGACTCGGTTTCAACTGCTTCACCAAGGTCAGTTCAAAAATATAGATCAACTTCTTGAAGCGTTCATCACTGAGTTTTCAAAAAGTGACATTAGGCATAACACATCTTCCTTGATATATAGCTTCAAGCAAACACCTCAACAGACCATGAGACTCATAGGAAGAAGGTTTAGGCAATAGCTAGAGAGGTGCCCTGCTCCAGAGTTACCCACTCCAGCCAAACAAGTGGCCTTATTTCTAGATGGATTTTTAAGTACCAAACTGAGATCATATGTGTACTTGAAGGACCCTAGATCCATAGAAGAATGTGTACGCATGTTCATAGACATTGAGGATAATCTAGGGGAGGAATTAGAGCTCTCAAAGATCTATAAAGATTTAGATAGTTCTACTAGCCTCACTTCCTCACAATCCATATCAATTGAGGATCTAGCAGAAAAGGTAGCTAAGAAATTAGGCATCTCTAGCAAGCAGATTCCTAGATTTGCCCCAGGAAAATGATGCTACACCTCTAGAGGAGACCATATGGCTAATGTGTGCCCTATCATGGCTCAACTCCAAGTGAACCCTAACAGCCAATACTGCACCATAGAAAGGTGATACACCAACCACACTGCATAAGACTGCCCATATAACAAACAAGCGGTGAGACAAAATTACCCTCAGACTTATCCTGAGCAAGGAAACTACCAGAACCGGTACCCACAACAGCAGTATGGTAGGCTCCAACAACCCTATCAACCACCCTATCAAGGGCAGCAAAGACCGCAACCAGTCCTAACGCAACAACCCCCTCCTCTAGCCAATGTGATTCTAGTGAAGTATTCAGCTGCAGAAGAAAATTTAAATAGAGCTTTAGTGCCAGTGACACCATCACTTTTAGAAAGTGACCCAAGTGATCATAGTTTTGACTCTACACATATCGAGAGCCCACAGGCTTACTACATGCAATCACCCAAGCAATAATGAGTCATACTATTATGAAGAACCGAGTGAGTCTAGTTGGGAGCCAGAATATGAAAATGTCATGTACGCAAACCCCACCTCTCCAACTCTAGACCTCAGCTTAGCCAGATAAGACCTCCATTTCCTAGAGGGCCATGCTATTTATGTCAGGGAGATCACCTCATTCACGATTTCCCTCTACCAGCACTTACACAAACCTAATCGGTGACAAATCAAGGCTTTTGTCTTGATTGTGGAAAGGAGCACTTGTTACGAGAGTGTCCCAAGAACCCCAACAATATGCCTAAAATTGCCCCTATCAATGTTATTGGGCTAGTGGTAGACTCCACAAGAAGTGTGACTTCCACGGCCCTGGTGCAAGTCATCACGAGAGCTCATGCACTTAAGCAAAACCAAGACTTGGGCCAGGAAAAAAATGCGGAGGTTAGCGAGACTGAGAGCGAGAATAAGAACAGAACAAGAGCTTGGAGAGATAGCTGTGAATGCATGAAAAGGCAATGGGCAAAGAAGATGAGCAAACTCGAGGAAAGTCTGTGAGAAAGCAAAGCCAAAATCATAGAAATCAAATCTCAAACGCACTCTCACACATCACCCCCACTACCATCCCCATCACCTTCCTTTCCCCAACCTTCTAATCCTCTGCACGTAATCCACCCACCACCCAGAGTAGGGTCAGTCCTAGCTGATCCAACTCCAGAGGACATAGATATGATGATTAGGGCATATCAGGCCAGGATCCAAGAAGGGCCAAATGTAACGGATCATGAAAGATGTTATCCTAGAGCTGACCTAGAGCTTGAACGAACCAAGTTGTGTGCCAAGATGGTGGAATTGGCTCAAGCCATGTTTGAGGCCAGTTGCCTCTTCAATTGCTCTAGCTCCACTAGAACACCATTGCATTTTGATGGTCTATTAGATAGATTGGAGATGATAATTGCAAAGTCTAGATAAGGAGCCAACTCCCAGGCTAAGGAGAGGGCAATTGATAGAATAAGCATTCCTCTTAAGGAAGCTTATGTGCCTAACTCCACTAAACCAGACACATCTTCTTCTATGAATCGGTATTCACTAGAATTCCTACGAGAGATTCAAGAAGAGAAATGGGCTAAAGAAAGCGAAGATCCTCCTCCAATTGAACTTGTGGATGATGCGCACGATCAATTCCCACAAGACATTCCTTCCCTTTATGGAGAGCGGGAGAGTGAGATTGACAAGAACTACTCCATTTCACAGGCCCATGGGAAGCAAAGTCTTCTTGTATGAGAGCACCCACGGTCATGATAAGAAACGAAGACTCAATCATAACTAGGAACACAGAGGTAGTGAAGAATACTAAAGTGCAATGCAATCTCACTTTAGAAGAGCTACTCAAAGTTAAGCCTGAATTGTGGAAACATGTAGCCAAGCAGGTGCCACACATATCAAAACATCGTTCCTAGGTAGGATCTCATAGAACAGTGCCAGAAATACCCTTGGACAAGATAGGAGACATGAGCGAAGGAGAAGAAGGAAACACATATCTCCCTATCACTCATCAGGGTTACACCACCAAGGCAATATTGGACTCAGACGCAGGAGTTGCAATTGCTACCACTTCCCTATGGAAGCAATGGGGCAAGCCAGCACTCAGGCCCACGAGAATGAAGTTACAAATGGCTGATGGTCACATTGAGAGACCCTTAGGACTGCTAGAAGGAATAACTCTCACCACTTATGGTGTAGATTTTGAACATACTTTTGCTATATGTGAATTTAGCAAGAATCAGGCCTACGAGATGATTATGGGAAGACACTTCTTGAGGCAATTGCAAGTAGTGCAAGATTGGGGGACAAATTCTTTGTATCTGCAACACTTGGGTGTCACAACCAAAGTGAATCTCAAAGATTTCTCTCATAGAGACGTGCCCCCCATTCAATGGAATCCCATTCATAGAGCCACAGATGATACACAGTCAATGCTAGCCATCAATGAAGAACAATGGACACCCCACTGTGATGAGGATGGCTATGAAATTTTAGTCTTCACAATAGATCCGATCATGTGTGATCCAATTGTTGAAGAATGTGAACCTAGTACTGATGCATTCGAGGATGCAAGTGACTCCGATCTAGAGTCAATCATTATGGACCCACCTTTTGCATTAGATGAGGAATATTTTTATGAAGTAGAAGCTCAACCTCAGAGCCACGAAGAAATTACAAATGAGGTGAGATTAACCACACAAGTGATCACTAAGAACGAAGAAAAAAAGAGGAAGAAGAGAGAAGTCACACCAAAGGAAGAAGAATCTTTGTTTGAGGTCCTTGAAAATTTCAAGAAGTATGAAGTTGAAGATAGGAGAGTCATGGTAAGAATGCCTGAATGTGAAGCCGTCATAGGAGAGGCCTATAATAACAAAGATCATAGTGACCTTAGAGGAAGGTGAAGAGAGATACACATACATAGGACACGACCTAAGTAAGGATGAGGAGAAAGAATTGATAGCCTTACTATGAGAATATAGAGATGTGTTTGCATGGAGTTACAAGGACCTAAAAGGTGTAGACCTTGACATATGCTCACATACGATCCCCATGACATCAGAGGCCAGACCCTCTAAACAAAAGCCATACACATACAATGAAATTTATGCTGCCAAGATCAAAGAAGAGATAGATCGCTTGGTGGAAGCTGGATTTATCTATGAAATCGAGCACACTGAGTGGGTATCCCCCATTGTAGTGGTGCCCAAAAAGAATGGCAAATTACGTGTATGCATTAACTTGAAGAAGGTTAATGCAGCCACTATCAGAGATAGTTATCCGCTTCCTATCACTGAGCATCTATTAGAAAGGGTAGCAGACAAGGACGTGTACAGCTTCCTGGATGGGTTCTCTGGTTACAATCAAGTAGCCACTGCACCAAAAGATCAGCATAAGACGGCTTTTGCCACAGAGTGGGGCATATTTGCTTTTTTGGTAATGCCATTTGGGCTTACCAATGCTCCTGCAACCTTTCAAAGACTGATGTGCTATGTGTTTAAAGAATTCTTGAGGAAGAATTTGGAAGTCTATGTTGATGATCTCTGTGCTCATTCCAACATTAGACAGACTCATATACCTGAACTCAGGCAAATCTTTGACAAATGTAGAGAATATCAAGTGTCCTTGATCCCAGAAAAGTGTGTTTTCATGGTCAGGCAAGGCAAGATTCTAGGACACGTAGTGTCAGAGAACAGTATATCCATTGACAAAGAGAAAGTGAGAGCTATCGTAGAAGTACCTAGGCCAAAGAATGTCAAGGAAGTGCAAGCTTTCATGGGGCATTGTGGTTATTACCGACGTTTCATACACATGTATGCCATCATTGCAAAGCCTCTGTACGGATTTTTGACAAACTTGGAGTGGATGGATGAATGTGAGAAATCTTTCAATGAGCTTAAGGGGCGATTGTGTCCAGCACCAATCTTGACTACACCGGATTGGAACAAGCCATTCCATGTCCATGTGGACGCATCTAGTTATGCTATTGGGTGTGTACTTGCACAACCTAGAGGTGAAGGTAATATGGATCTTCCAATTGCCTATGCTAGTAGAGAGTTAAATGCAGCTGAAGAAAATTATACCACTACTGAGAGAGAAGAGTTAGGCATGGTATATGCGGTTAAAAAGTTTAGACACTATTTTCTTGCAAATAAGTTTAAATTTTTTACTAATCATCAAGCTCTACGTTACTTGGTAAACAAGCCATGCAATACAGGGAGATTAGTAAGATGGTTCCTCTTACTAATGGAATATGACTTTGAGGTAGTGGTGAGAAAAGGCAAAACTCACTTGAGAGCAGATCATCTCTCAAGGCTCACATCCGAAGAGGCCCCACAAGGAGTATCAGATGACCTTCTTGATGCTTACTTGTTTAATTTGGAAGTTGTACCACAGTGGGCCAAGACCTTAGTGCTAGTATTGACATATGGGCCTAAGCATCCAGTGGTAAACACTCAAGATAGGGAGGTGGTAAAAGCTCACAAGTACCATATCATGGCAGGAAGTATGTACAAACATACAGATCAAGGAATATTAGCTTGGTGTGTGGAAGAGGAAGAGTACGCAAAGTGGTTGCATTTAGCACATGTGGGTGCATTAGAGCAACACTACTCGAGGCAAAGAACTTTACAGACACTAAGGAGACTCGGAGTGCACTGGCCAACTATGGAAGCAGATGTCCATAGGATGGATGTGCAAGGAATGCCCAATCTGTTGTACTAAACCACCAGTGGAACATGCCACTCTTTATCAAGTGTCTTTAGTGCCAGATTGGAGCGAACGATTAGTAGCCTTTTTGAGGACAAGAATCTTTCCCCAAGATATGACTTTGTCTAGACAAAAAAAGCTTAGAACAAGAACCTCTAGACTATACTCTCATTGAAGATAATCTATACAGACGAGGAAAAGATGAGTATCTTAGATTATGTGTCCATGAAAGTGAGTATCTTAAGATCCTGGAAACTGCTCACCAAGGTGTAGCAGGAGGACACTTTGGACGAGATTGGGTGATCAAGGCAATACTATTTGCAGGTCTTTGGAGGCCAACCCTTTACATGGATGCATATACCTATGTGAAGAGGTCTGACGTTTGTCAGCGAACTCAGTATCCTATACGCAAAGATGAGATGCCATTGAAACCTATGATGGGTGGACGTCCATTCTCTAAATGGGGAATAGACTTTGTTGGTCCTATCGATCACCCACCCAAGGGTTCACATGCTGAATACATCATTGTGGCCACATACTATCTAACCAAGTGGGTAGAAGTGAAAGCCACAACGAAGAATGACGCCCAGACAACAGCTAAGTTCTTGTTCGAGAATGTGTTCACTAGATACGAATTGCCAATAGAGCTAGTGAGTGATAGAGACACGCACTTCATGAATGAAGTCATTGAGAATCTTCTCCAAGGATTCTTAGTGATACATAAGAAGTCGGCTCCCTATCATCCACAAGCTAATGGACAGGCTGAGAGCACAAATAAGATTCTCTGCAATGTATTGATAAAATTGGTTAATAATAAATGTTCTAATTGGGACAAACAGCTACACCATGCTATTTGGGCATACAGAGTTGCCTATAAAACAATACTCCAAGCCACACCCTTTCAGATGGTATTTGGCCAAAATGCAGTGCTACCATTGGACTTATTGATACCTAGATTGAAAGTAGCACAACAATATGACTGGACAGGTCATGAGCTCTCCTCTAGAATCTTCGATCTTGAACGATTAGGTGAAACACGATTGAGAGCTGCAGCAGGAATTTATGCAGCCAAGAAGAGACAAAAACCATATTTGATGCACATGTGAAGGATAAGCGCTTGAAAGCAGGAGACCTAGTCCTAGTCTACACCTTGAAGCAACATGCTCGGAAATTAGAGAAGAGAGGCTATGGACCAATGATTATTAATAGGATCTCCACAAGTGGAGCAGTTCAACTAGCCACTCTAGAAGGCAACATCCTACCAAGTTACATGAGTGGATGCAGAGTCAAGTTATATCAGGAACCCCTCACGGAGGAGATGTTAAATCGACGCAAATTCGAGAAGAAGCACAGGTAGAAGCTTTAGAACGCATTCGATGAATGAAATTGAGAAGACAAGGTAGAGATCAGCCTATGCCTGTCACTCAAGATGGTGTAGGTTAACACATGGCCATGTGCGAGGCTTCAGGTGAACGTTCCCATAGGATAGTCGATCGACAACCTTTTGTGACCCTAGAGGTAGGACAAGGAGAGAGTGCAAGGATCGTGAGAGCTTTAATTGACTCAGGAGCAGCCACTAGTGCAGTTCGAATTTCTTACTACCAGGAATTGCAATTGAAGGTCAATCCTATCAAAGCATATCTCATAGTATTGGGAGGTGTGGAAACCCCTTGCATGGGAGAGGTGGAACTTCCACTCTACATTCACGAGGTTGTAATGGTAGTCAAAGTGCTAGTATGTGAAGATGAGGATCTTACCGAACCTCTTGTCTTGGGCCAAGACTAGATCTATGATCATGTAGTCAACCTCAACCGAAGAAGCAGACTTCTTTAGGATTGGGTAGGCCAAAACCGCATCACGATGGAATTAGAAAATGAAGCACTTAGGCCACTAGAAGAGGCACCAAATCCTCATCCCTCCACGAACCCACATGAAGATAACGATGCTATTCTTGTCCAAAGTTCTATGGTGCAGAAGTTTGTCACTCTTGACAAAGGTGCAGAAGTCGATGAGGATTTCCCTTCTTTTCCAAAGAGGATTCGAGGAAAGTGATTCGGGCAACACACGCAAAGGAGGCTGATAATCAAGAAGCATGAGCAACGACCAGTGCATTATAAAATACCTCATGGCATGAAGCAGATCTGGGTATGTAAGGGTGAACAACCCTCAACTTTGGATATTGGATCCCAAAGATGCACCAAACGAGCTACAGTGTCGAGGATTACAATGAAGGAGTACCCTAGGCATCAATCTAGACAAACCATTTCTATTTGGGTTCCAAAGCGGTCAATGAAGGCTATTCTAAATTCTAGATAGATATGGGTGTCCAAGACCTACTTAGGAGCTCAAAGAGCTTCACCTCCAGTCACAAGATTGAATCAAAACCCACAAGCACCCTTGGCACAAATCCCAGGGCAAACATCTACACTCCACACCACTACATCTTCGGTCACACCTAGGAATGTGGAGAAATGGGTACCCAAAAGGTCCCAAATCCAACACAATCGAGTCCACAAACCTTTACATGTTAGCACCACTAAAAGCTACGATTCCACAATCAAAGTTTGGAGACTTAAACCCAGTATCAAACCGCCTGACCCAATTTTGTAAATCACTCCCCTTTGATGTAGGTGCATTCTAAGTACATTGCACATCCAAAGTATGCATCTAGGATGAACAACAACCTACTAACCAACATTCTCAACATCACAAACACTCCACCCACTAACCCCTAACCACTTGAAATGTCCTGTTAGTACTGTGGAGAGAACACCATAACATCCTGTTTCCTATGCAATGCTAATGTGCCTCTCTTCTTCTAGCAGATAAGCATCAACAACTACACGTAGTCTCATGGTAGAAGCAGCAGGCTTGAGCTCACAGGCAGGAGTAAGTACTGCAGGGATTGATGTGGATAGTCTACCTATTGATGTGCCACCAATAGAACGACCTATAGAGCTGCAACACCTCCAGCAAATACCAGTACTGGATCCTCCCACAGGAATCACAGAGAGAGTCCATGCAAATTCTCATTGGTTCAATGGCATGCCAGGGCCCTTAGGAGAGGCCATGTATATCTGGGAGTCCAAGTGTGAGTATGACAAGTCATGGGTCAAATTCCAGTTCTTCTCCAAAGAGTTTGAGACTCTCCAAAACACACAAGATCTATAGACCATATTGTTGGAGCAAGTCTATGACAAGCCTAAGTATTGGCTTGAGTCCCACAAAGTCATAGAAGAAGCCTTAAAATGAAGACTATGTAAAGTTCAGTTGTGAACTACCTCTTGTAACTTTTGAAGACTTTACTTAATGTAAAAGTGAAAGAATCTTAAGTGGTTGAGTCCACTTGATCAAAAAGGGAAAGAAGAGCCACGAATTTGTGATTTGTGGTAGGTAGAGAATCAAATCAATCACTGATTGATTGGAGAGTGATTGAGGGAAGTTAACCTCCCAAACTCAACTATAAATAGATGGAAGCTTTAGTCATGGTTAGAGAGACCTATGTGAAGACCTCCAAGAGCTGAGCTTGTGATTACAAGGCACACATATGTATCAGTAAGTCCATTGTATTGTACAAGCAATATAATTTCATTTTCATGATCATTTGAGTTCATATTTCCATGTTCTTGTGAAGTGTACTACTCACTGCCATATCTCTCAGTTTGCTCAGTCAGATTGCAGAGATGGTTTCTCTAAGCTTGGTGCATTATTTTAAGTGGCTTAACTTGGTAAAGTTAGCTCTATAAGTCTACTATATGCTCATCAATGTTCATTTCATTTGGGTATTGCAATCTTCAGTTATGTTCAGTTGAAGTCAACCATGTGTGTCATTTTCACTTCTCTATCAGGTACCAGACGTTTTTACTCATCTTGTGAGAGCTGTTTCTCAGTGTGTACTTATCCAAATTCAATGATTTAAAGCTATTTGATTCAAATTACTATCTAGTATAAGCATAAAAAGTTTCATAATCATTGGATTCTTAAATTTGGAGTTATGTTCATTTTTCTACTCATTGGTTCAAACTGTAGCAGCCCGTGAAAATCGGGATGATGTCATTAGTTGCTAAACATCTTTCTCAGTGTGTGGTTCATTATTTTTGATGAGATTACTCTTGAAAGTTAGCTCTTTAAGCTAACTAGACTTCACCAAGAGGAATTAAGCTAATTGCTGCTCTGCTCAGAGATTTATGCAAAACACTGGACAGGTGTATGAACCAAGAATAGCAAGTTCTTCACCTTTGAGCTAACTCCAACTTATCTGTTTTGATCTACCTTTCTGAGAATGATCTTCCAAGGTACATAGGTGTCTAATACATCCATTCGCAAGCTAAAAGGGCCCACCACATACTCTTGGAGTTCATTTGGCTGGTGTAGATCAAGGATTTTGCAACACCTCTTCATCTTCAAGCACATATGTTGAGAAGAGGGGAGCAACAACCCTAACCGCCTCACATGGAAGTGAGAGGTTTCTCCAAGTTGGGGCAAAGAAAGAGAGGAGAGGTTCACCCACGCTCATGGAGAAATGGCAACAATGGCCAACGTCACAAGGAGCAAAGGGGAACATCCTCCCAACCATGCACACACACATGCAAATCCATACACCAAGATCATCGCCTTGCACACAAGGAAACAGGAGAGTAGCAAATGACACCTTCTTCCATTACCAAAATGGAGGCCAAGGCCATGGCCAAGGGACCTCCCCTCTTACAAAATGAGCTCCTCCTTATATAAGAGAGGAGGAGGAATCCGTTCAATACAAGTGGCCAAAGGCTTCATTAACTAAAGATGTTCTAAAAAAAGGTAGGTAGTTGGTAAATTCAAAAAAGAGAATCTTCCTAGAGAGAGAGCATTTGCACGTATCCAAAAGTGAGCTCTCTTTTTGAAACTAAGGCAAGAATTCAAAAAAGGAGTCTTTTACAAAAAAGAAGGGAAAGGTTGAGTTTTTATGGGTTTTCTCACATAAATAAGTAAGCAGGAGTTCCTATGAAGAACCCTATTTACAAGAGGGAAAAGTGGGAAATCTGGAAGACTGTCACACAAGGCCTTGAGTATTCAAGTATCCTTAACTCCAAGGTAGGCCTCCAAGTACTCCATAGCCTTCATAGCTTCATAGGCCTTTCATGACTTCACGGTTCCAACACCCTCCCCCACCTAGTCTTTGTCGTCCTCGACAAAGCTAAGAGAGGAGAGGCATACAGTGCCGAACGGGTCCAATGTTTGGAGTCTTCAACTCTTCAGATACGCAGCAATTCAAGTCTGATTGTTGCAAGGTTGCAAATCTTTTGAATCAGCAAGCCGTCTGCCTTCAAATCTTCAATCCACCAATGCTGAGCGACACAATCCCCTTGGGGGGCAGTCAGCCCAGCCTCCATCCAATGCGCCTCTTTCAAAGCTCCAATACCTGAAATTTAAACATACACAACAAGTAGACTGAATTTGAAATGAAGCAGCCATAAAATGCAATTTCATGTTTAGTTTCCACTTCAGGGAACATCTTTCACTAAGGACTTGCTCTTCTAAAGAGAAGGGCTCCTGAAAACCTCCTCTTTGCACTCCAAAAAATGATGCCATAATCTGTTATCTCCAAGTGAGTGTGACATATTTCATTGTATAGCATGAGGTGAATATGTAGAAGCAAGTTTAACTTATGTTCCTGCCATCATTCATACTATGCTCCTAGTCAACAAACTTGCAATTTAACATGACATTATGTGCCTCAAAAATGAATAGATAATTGTGTAACATTATGAGTCCTAACATTTTGCAAGCATTCGTGAGATTCAAACAACTTGTCCAACACTATTCCTGCAAAGCACAGTAGCAAATCATCTATAGGAGGTAAGGAGGATCAATGTTCTAAATATGTTGGCCTGTAATGCAAAACATAAGCCTTAATTGAGCAATGTGAAACTAGAGAGTTACTTCCCTAGCAAAAAAAAAAAATCACTCAGTGCTTAGTTCCCTAGAAGTCAGGGGTATTGAGTTATGGGCCAGCTGCAACACTAAGCTCTTGCATGCATGAAAACATTTCAGGAATTTCTTTCTTAGGACAAGAGAGAGCCTAGTATCATAGCTAATCTTGAAACCTCCATAACATGCAACCTGGATGCAATCATAAAAAGTAGGTACCTAGGGTACAGTTTTCTGATTGTCATATGCATCAGTCTAAAACTCCATATTGTCAAGCATCTGTGAGACAAATCAAGTATCTCAAAATGAGCAGCCCCTACACATCTAGATTGTTAGATTGTTTTGCAGCAAGCCCCTTGAGCTTGAGGGCCATCATGCCCCTTTTGTTTTGCCTTGTAACACTTAGAGAAAAGTCAAGGTGATTACTTAAAATAAGAGCATTCATATTATGTGATAGAATATCAAAGATAAGCCCCCAAATTTAAACTTCAGCCACCTCCAACAAAACTAGCACTCTATGCATCTGTAATCTTCCTTTGAAGAACACCTGCTCACCACACAAAGAACATTTCAAAGCACAAGCAGTATGCACCCAATGTCCCCAACATTTAACTCATTGTCATGAAGTACACAGAGAAGACCGCTCCAATTAGATTGAGGCAAGTGTGAAACCGAGGTCAATCATGCACCCTTCTATTCCAGAAACATCTAATTGAGGCACCAATAGTAATCCTACAAACTTTTATAAGTAGAAACATTTACACAAGAATGTAGCATGACTATCACATAGGATGCATACTTCTCAAGTTATGGAGTAAGAGTTTATGGTCATTTTTAATAAGCTCTTCCAAGCAGTTGGGACTTCAGGTGCGCCAAAGAGAATATCACACTTCCACCAAACCTGTCAAGAATCTTGTTCGTCGTGAAGTCGCTTACCTGCAACACACTTCAAGTGATCTTTAGAATAAAAATGTGTGACCAATCATGAGTCAATAGATGACTGGGTAATCAAACAAGGAGGACAACTCATTAGAATCACCCCAACTGCTCCCAACTCAACGGTGAGGGAAGTAGACCACTACACACTCTGGAAACAACTTCCAAACATACGATATGACTGCATTTCAAAGAACACTACCTCAAGAGAAAGAAATTGTACCAAGGATTTCAAACATAGTATCTGTCCATTCTGGTTGTGATGACAGAAAATTCCTTTATGATGCCATCATCTTCATTTCTACTAAACATACATAGTAGAGCATCTGAACACACAAGAAAGTTATTAACTTACATTTGTAGTAGCTTCCTCCAACGGGATCCAAAAGACAAAGAGCCAACAACCCATCAGAAATTTGAACCTTAAAATTTGTAGTACAACTTTCATGCAAATGCACGTTTCCTCATCTATGTCCTTAAAACATATGTAGGTGTTACAGAATGCACTGAGTCATGAGGTGGGAGGGTTTCAATTAGTGTCGTATCTTAGCCTCCAAAAGGTTGGCAGGAGAAGTTAGATCAAACCCCCTTTCTACTAAAGAGTATCTACCACATCTAATAGGCACTCGGGCTTCATCCATAGCACCCAGATCACATATAATTATATAAGAAGATGATTTAGCATGAATCTGAATGCAATAAACAACAATAGCTTCACTTTCTAAGCAAAGGGCACATCACACAGTAGTGGCCATCTTTTGTTCATGTAATCACAAAACATATGAAGAGGGGAGCAACAACCCTAACCGCCTCACATGGAAGTGAGAGGTTTCTCCAAGTTGGGGCAAAGAAAGAGAGGAGAGGTTCACCCACGCTCATGGAGCAATGGCAACAATGGCCAACGTCACAAGGAGCAAAGGGGAACATCCTCCCAACCATGCACACACACATGCAAATCCATACACCAAGATCATCGCCTTGCACACAAGGAAACAGAAGAGTAGCAAATGACACCTTCTTCCATTACCAAAATGGAGGCCAAGGCCATGGCCAAGGGACCTCCCCTCTTACAAAATGAGCTCCTCCTTATATAAGAGAGGAGGAGGAATCCGTTCAATACAAGTGGCCAAAGGCTTCATTAACTAAAGATGTTCTAAAACAAGGTAGGTAGTTGGTAAATTCAAAAAAGAGAATCTTCCTAGAGAGAGAGCATTTGCACGTATCCAAAAGTGAGCTCTCTTTTTGAAACTAAGGCAAGAATTCAAAAAAGGAGTCTTTTACAAAAAAGAAGGGAAAGGTTGAGTTTTTATGGGTTTTCTCACATAAATAAGTAAGCAGGAGTTCCTATGAAGAACCCTATTTACAAGAGGGAAAGTGGGAAATCTGGAAGACTGTCACACAAGGCCTTGAGTATTCAAGTATCCTTTTCATAGGCCTTTCATGACTTCACGGTTCCAACAACATACCTATCCATCTCTTCATAGTGGTATCAGAGCAAGGTTGGACAACATGGCAGATGGATTTCCTTCATCAATTGACAATTTGGATAGAGGTAATTACTCAGCTTGGTCATTAAGGATGGAAGCTTATCTCCAAGGTAGAAGTTTATATGGCTATGTGGTTGGAGATGAAGTTATGCCAAGTTTCAGGAACAAAAGTCAACCAACACAAGAAGAGCAAGAAAGATTGAGCACATGGTGCTCCAAGGATGCACTTGCAAGGTCTCATCTCCTCAACTCTATCTCAGATTTTTTGTTGCCTCACATTAGAAGTTGTAAGACATCTCAGGAAGTGTGAGATGCACTTGAAGCCTTCTTCTCTTCAAGTACCAAAGCTAGGAAGCATCAACTATGGATGGATTTCACAACTCTCAAGAAGGCTCCCAAACAAAATGTGACTGATTTTGTCACAAAGCTCAAGGACATAGCAGATCAGTTGGGAAGCATTGGAGAGGTAATAGATGAAGAGCAAATTGTAAGGCAGGTCATCAATGGCTTGAAGGCAGATGACAAATGGGAAGCATTCACCACAGCTATGGATTTGTACATGGACATGCATGTACCTGATTTCAATACACTCATTGGACAACTACTTACTCAAGAGGTAAAGCTTATAAAAAATGGAGAAAGCTCTAAAGGTAATCAATCTTCAGCTTTATACACTAATAAAAGCAAGTCCAAAGATAACAAAGGAAAGGCAAAGAAAGTGGATGATGAAGGAGGTACATATCAAGCTAACTATGCAGGTAGAGGAAGACATCGCAGAGGTAGAGGAAGAGGAGGTAGACAAGGCAGGGGGAGATCCCAAGACTCCAACTCATGTTCTATTTGTGGACTAACTAATGATACAACTGAAAATTGCTTTAGGAATTCCAGGAATCGAAGAGGCAGAGGATACAATAGAGGAAGTTATGGCTACTCAAGAGGAAGGTTCAACAATTATCATGGCAACTACAACAACTACAATCATTCAAACTATGAAGGAGGCTACAAAGGAAGGAGAGACTACAATAACTACACAAAAGACTCAAACAAAGAGGATTCATTATTGATCATGAACATGGCTATGCCACAAGGTAAATCTGATGAGCATGTTTTCTACATAGATTCAGGTTGTTCAAATCATGTGGTAGGAAATGTGGCACTCCTATCAGATTTAGAAGATCCAAGGAATAAGCATGAGGTACAAACAGAAGATGACACAAAACATCCTGTGGAGAAAATAGGCAATGTCAAAGCACCTGATGGAAACATCAACCTACTCAGTAAGGTACTCTATGTCCCTACCATTACAAAGAATTTGATAAGTGTTGGGCAGATAGTAGAGAAAGGGTTGCAAGTCAGGTTCACAAAAGTAGGAGCATTTGTCGAAGATCCAAGTCAAGGATTCAGAAGAATTGCAAAAGGTGAAAAGACAGGTAGATTGTTCACATTTGAATTACAAGACACTAGAAACATTGCTCTCTTTAATTATGGTAGTTAGACACTCACAGAATTGGAGGTATGGCACAAAAGGTTAGCACATATTGGTGAAAGGTCATTAAAGCAAATTTGCAGGGACCAAAGTGTACTTGGACTCCCTAACTTGTCAAAACAACATATGATTTATAAGTGAACTGCATGTCAATTTGGAAAGTCTCCCAGGTTACCATTCATGAAGAAAGGTTATATGCATGGAGATCTCTTGGAGTTGGTTCATACAGATGTATGGGGACCTAGCAAGGAAGCTTCAATATCTGGATCAAGGTATTATGTCTCCTTTATTGATGATTGCAGTAGATGGACTATCCTATTCTTTATGAAACACAAAGATGAAGTTTTTTCATGTTTCAAAAGATATTTGGCTCTTGTGGAGAATCAAACAGGTAAATCTCTAAAAAGGCTAAGGTCAGATGGAGGGGGAGAATACTTCTCCCATGATTTTGATTCTTTTCTTCAAGAAAGAGGAATCAAAAGAGAGGTAACTACAAGGTACACTCCTGAGCGAAATGGAGTGGCAGAAAGGAGGAATAGGACAATTGTTGAAGCTGCAAGGTCCATGTTAAATGAAAAGCATTTACCTAATTATCTATGGGCTGAGGCTGTATCTACAGCCACTTACTTGATCAACAGGTTGCCTTCAAAATCCCTTGATGGGATGACTCCATATGAGGCTTGGAATGGAAGAAGACCAAGCTTAGATCATTGTAAAATTTTTGGATGTATTGCTTTTGCTCATGTTCCTTCACAGGTTAGAGGCAAGATGGATCCAAAGGCAGAAAGGTGTGTATTTATTGGATATGACAACAATCAAAAGGGCTACATGTTATACAACCCTACCAACAAAGGATTCTTGGTAAGCAGAGATGTAGTTTTTGATGAGAACAATTCATGGTATGAAGATTCATGCAGGAAGGTCAATTTACCATATGATCTTGAAGAAGATTGTCCAAAGCTTGGTAGAGACCAACCAAAGATTGAAGAACAAAACACCTCAGAGGATGATGAAGAATCTCAAATGGAAAAGATCAAAGCATGGAAGTCTAAAGGTAAAGCAAAATTGCAGGAACTTGGACATGAGGCAGAATCATCACATCATGGCCTAAGAAGATCTATGAGGGAAAAGAAAAAACCAAAAAGGTATGGGTTTGACACCTCATTAGTAACTAAAAATTCTATCTACATAGCACGACATAAACCGAGAGGAGCCATCATCATTTGAAGAGGCCAAAGCAAAAACACAAATGGAAGCATGCAATGAACGAAGAGATTGAAGCACTTGAGGAAAACAACACTTGGGATTTGGTGCCCAAGACTTCATCCATGAAGGTAATAGGCTCAAGATGGGTCTATAAACTCAAGAAGAATTCTGATGGTTCCATTAACAGGTATAAGGCAAGGCTTGTAGCAAAAGGCTTTGCACAAACTCAGGGAATCGATTATGAGGAGACCTTCTCTCCTGTGGCAAAGATGCCTACTATTAGGGTTTTGCTTAGTATTGCCTCTTCCAGGAATTGGGAGATACTTCAACTAGATGTAAAGAATGCATTCTTGAATGGTTGGATAACAGAAGAGGTATATATGGCACAACCACCTGGTTTTGAGAATCAAGTTTATCCTGATTATGTGTGTAAACTTAACAAAGCATTGTATGGTCTCAAGCAAGCTCCAAGAGCTTGGAATTTCAAGAGAACTTAGGTGTAGCATGCCTAAGTGAACAGAGATGAAACTATTGCATACGGACTAGATTTTTCCCTTGCTTTCCATAGCAAGGATCTGAGCCCTTCAGTGCAAGGAAGTGAGCTGCAAGAAAAATGAAGCACGAGCATTGCTCGGGTGAAAACAAATAGCAAAGAGAGAGTGCACCGGCATGTGAATAAATGGGAGAGAATCAGAGAGACGAGTTTTTGTGCGCCATATTTGCAATTTTTCTGCTGCTAATAGTTGAAGACAATTTACGTGCCATTGTTGAAAAGGTTTAGGTGTCAGGGTGCACCATTAGTTCTCTGTTAATTCTATGTGAGATCCATCCACCTTCGCTCTATATTCTGTTTCTTGGAGCGCAAGTGATCGGGCTTATTTATTTGCAAATGCCATTTCTAACAAATTCATGTGATATGCACAGACGTATGACATGGTTTCACTCCCTACTTCTATCCATGATTGGCATTCCATCCATGTGAAATAATCCCAAATCGGATATTTTCTATTGCGCATGGGCGATTCACATCATTAATGTGTGAAGTAAATTGAATCCATTCCTGATCTCCTACACCATTTCTTACTGTATAGATTGGCAATGGTAGCTCGTTTTTGAATTTTAGCATCGACAGGTGGTATGCTTGATACTTTGAATCGACCACAAGTATAGAAAAGCTAAGTTGTGATAAACTTCGGTGACTAATTTTTCCTAGTCAGCCTTGATTCTCCCCAAGTTTTAGAAGATCAAAATTACAATCTTCCATTAATCACAATCTAATATCACGAGAGTTTTCATACACTCTTTGCTTAGCATAACCTTTGGTTGGCACTCTAAGTCTTACAATTTTTGTTCCTTATTTTCCTTTAAGGATACATTAAGTTTGCATATATCCAGTGGTTTTGGCACATCATTTAGCATCCAACTTGACCCTCATCCAAGGGTGCATTTGTAACTATCCAAGGGGTCAACCCTTAATGTTTGCCACCCCACACACATTGTAAGCAAGAGTACCAACTCCATTTTGGCACTAAGTGCCACCTTTGTAAAACTCAAATAGAAGAAGTGTTGTGTGTACACTTGTGGGTTGGAGGCTAATCTAAGCCCACCCACCAGATCCCTCCAAGTTTCTAAGCCTACTCTAAGGCCCAATTGGTGTGCATAGGGCTACTCTAAGCCCTCATCTTGTCTCAGCTTGTCTCATTTCTGCAAAAAGTTCAACATGTAGGGCTCTTCTAAGCCCTCCCCCCTCCCCAAGGATTTCCAATGTGGTGCCAAACTTTTCAATTTCTTTCCAAAATTTGCTAATGTTTTTAAGTAATTTTTTAGCACACAAGTGTCTTTGAAAGTTTTTTTAAACACTTCACACTTACTCTTGAAAAGTACAAATTCACTTTTTTACGAGCTCAAGTTCACTCAAACTTTGTAATGTCAAAGAGTGAAGCTAGCGCCTCATCGATGGCCAATTTCTTACCTTGCTCCACACCCATATTCATGCCCAAGGATGAAATATTAAATGGGAAAAATTATAAACTTTGGAAAGATGTAATGAGAGCATACCTATATACCAATCTCCTTCATGATGTAGTAGACGGCTCCGAACCTGAGCCCAATAAGGCTAGCAATCTAGAATCATGGCATATCTAGAATTTTAAAGATAAAAGGGCATTATGCCAAATTCTACTTGCCTCTGATGAATTGAGCAAAGGGCACATCGTGGCATGTAAAACATCCAAGGAAGCTTGGGACACGTTAGCGGCCTTGTACAAAGATAAAACACCCTTGAAGGTCTATGTGCTAGAAGTAGAATTCCCTAATCTAAATATTCGGCTGCAAGATACAATCACCAAAGTCATAACTCAATTTGAAGACTACCAATGCAAGTTATCACTTTGTGGCCGGCAAATTTCTAGTGAGGATATGGTCATCAGGCTACTTAACAAACTACCTAGGTCATATGAGACCTTTGTGATGACTTTGTACAATTGGGGGTAAGCACTCATGTGGGAAGAAGTTTGGAGATTGTTGCTTCTTCATGACTCTTCGTAACAGACCCAAGCTACCCAAGAAACAACCATGAAGGCTAAAGCCATCTTCCACAAACATAAAGGGCAAAAAGGCGATTAAGAGTTGAAGGCAAAAAGCAAGAAGAAGTTCACTTGCAATTTTGGTGGCAAACCTGGCCACATCGAGAAATATTTCTTCACGAAAAAGAACAAGGACAAGTCTAATTCTAATTCAAAGAGCGAACATCATTCTCACTGCACAAGTGAGGATCTATTTCTCACAACTAAACACAAAGCACTTATGGCAACCATTCCCAAGAAAAAATGGATTTTCGATAGTGGTGCATCATCACATATGTGTAATGACAAAGATGATTTTCATGAATTTGAAGGGCATAAAGGTCGTGTATCTTGGAGACAACAAGTGTATCAAAATCCATGGAAGAGGAAAAGTTCAAGTCATCAACTCTAAAGGCGAGACCAAGTCAGACGTTCTTTATGTACCAAGTCTTTATAAAAATATTCTCTCAATAAAGGCCATTACAAAGTGCAACATGATAGTGCAATTCGATCAACAAGGTACAAGTCATTGATCGTGAATACAATGAAGTGATAGCTCATGGCTATGAAGACAAAGGTATCTACAAGATTTCAATTTTTATAACCAAATATTCAAGTCTTAGCTTATGGCATTGAATATTTTGACATACCTCTTGCTTAGCTAAGATCTCTTCCAACCATCTTGTCAAATTTCTACCTAGGATTCGCACAAGTGGAATTGAATTACAAAGGATGTCACAAGTAAACAATTTCCCCTTTTTCCTAAAGAAGCATCCATTTCAGCAAATAAACCCTTAACATTAATCCACGCCAACATTTGTGGACCTATACGTACACCTTGTCTAAGTGGGTCAATCTGTTGGTACATTTGGCAAGCCTTGATGCTTGACCAAATATCAAAGATTTACTTCACAACTTGGGTGTGACTCTCCATAAGTCATATATGAACACCTCTTGTAAAATCCATGAGTTTAACTCAATATAATTGTAAAAGAGAGTAATAGAGGGAATCTCATGACTTTACGAGTAGTACTTCATACCAACTAAGTGGTTGGAATCAAATCAATCAGAATCCTAAAAGGTAGGATCACTTTTAGGTTCTAGATTCAAAATTCAAATTGAAGACATCTATAAAAGACACTAATTTTTAGTCACAGGTAATAGAGCAAGAAGAATGATACATTGAGCATGAAGCTTGTGGTTACACTAAGCCCACACATGTGTGTAATCCTACATCATCTCCCTTGTATCATACATATTCCATAATATTATACATTTAATTCAGTTTATGCAAGTAATTTGGTATCTACTGTTGTGTGCTGCTAAGTGCTCATTTCAATGAATCTATTTTGCGGAGTTCTCTATGAATACTTATGCAATCGATGTGATTGAACTTGGAATGTGTAGCTTAGACCATCTAGTTCTGAGCTATCAAGTTTCATATCATTTGACTATGTACTTTCTGAGATACATTCTCTGCACATCACCTATGTTTGCTCACTATCATCTTCCTAAAAAGTCGAGATTACACCCCTAACTTCTTAATGTGATTTCTCATCATATAATTATTCTAAATTAGTGAAATAACTTCTTCTTGCAAGCTTAGGAATCTAATTATCTATTTCTAAAAGCTCTTGAGTCAATTGCAATCAGTGAGTGAGAATTGAATGAATTACTAAGCAAGTCCACGTCCCAAAATAACAAGTTTTTTGGAAGTCTTCAATCTTGGAAGTAGTCTGTTTTGACATAACTATTTGAAGGTGATGCTCCAAGGATACAAATGCATATTTGGGAAGCTAAAAGTTTCTAAGAAGCTAATTGGTAGGTGTAGAGCAAGATTTGTGCAACACCACCACATTTTTGGAGTGTATGCAACCATCTCCTCATACTGCTATCAGAGCTATCATCAACTCAACATGGGAGATGGGTTCCCATCATTAATTGAAAAATTGGATTGAGGCAATTACTTTGCTTTGTCTATTAGAATGGAAGCATATCTACAAGCTAAAAATCTCTATAGTTACACATCTGGAGATGAGTTAATGCCAATACTCAGAAGCAAAGGACAACCTACTCAAGAAGAACAAGAAAAGTTATCAACATGGTGCTCAAAGGACGCTTTGGCCAGGTCATATCTTCTCAACTCAGCTTCTAATTTCTTGCTTCCACAGATTAGGAACTGTACGTACAAGAGGAAGAGGCAGAGGAGGTAGACAAGGTAGGGGAAGATTCCAAAGCACCTCTCCATGTTCCATATGTGGATTGACTAACCATACAACTGAGAATTGTTTCAGCAACCCTAGAAATTAGAGAGGAAGAGGCTTCAATAGAGGAAGCTATGGAAGAGGAAGATCAAACAATTTCAACAACTACAACACCTATAGTAATCAAGTAGGCTATAGAGGAAGAGGATATTACAACAGTTACACTGAACAACAGACACAAGAGGACTCACTTTTATTGATAAACATGACCATGAGGCAAGGTAAATGTTGATATATTTAGGTAGTGATGTGTGTGAACACTCTAGGATCATCGGGGCACTTTTTTCCCTCTTTAGAAGGTTTTTTCCCCTGTCTTGTATATACACCTATTGCCCTAATAGGCTACTTATCTTTGTACATTCTCTAGTAATACATTCAGTATTGTGTGTTGTGCTCCAAGCTTCTTCTTCTTCCTTGAGCTGTTCGCGTGCTTCCGTAGACGTCTAACTCCAACAATTGGTATCAGAGTAGGTCGCCGCTTCATCTAGGGCATGGTTGACACCTCTCCAATTGGAGTCTTAGAATCGCATGAATTTTGGTATGTTTTCAAGATCAAAAAGGCTTCGCTCTGTGGTGCCAAAATTGTGATATGAGCTTGTTTCGGCCTCTGAATGCACTATCGTAGTGCTTGTGCAGGCTATTTTGTTTTTCTGTGCCAAAGGTATATACTTGTTTCGGTTCGCTAGTATAAGCGTTTCAAAGTCTACTACAGGTTTAGCAGAACTTCTTTAGGCAATTTTGTTCAACTTTTTGAGATACAGTCAATTTTCTGCATCAAGGTATTTTAGTCACCAGCCATGGCTGAAAGCAGTGATGTATTTTGTATGTTGGCTGTTGAGGATAAGTTGGATGGTACCAACTACCTGTTGTGGGCTTATATGATGCGACATGTATTGGTTGCAAAAGGACT
The DNA here is from genome assembly GCA_020310875.1 of Ceratopteris richardii. Lineage (NCBI taxonomy): Eukaryota > Viridiplantae > Streptophyta > Polypodiopsida > Polypodiales > Pteridaceae > Ceratopteris > Ceratopteris richardii. The sequence goes on from CM035429.1 coordinate 143,144,419, forward strand.
ATGGAACATTGTGCAGGGTGTTGAAAAACATCCTATCACACCTGCAACTGTTACATTTGCAGGTACTCAAGCTGATGTAGAAGGTGTCGAAGATGATGATATTCTGCATATTCCTATTTGTGCTAGGGTTTCTGCTACATCTACTATAGAGCAAATTTCTTGGGATGGCAGAGATGCCTAGGCACATGCATTGATAGCTTTGTCTATCAAACGTTCCATTATTCCTCACATTCACTCTTGCAGAAGAAGTAAGGATGGTTGGGATACACTTATCTCATTGTACAAAGCTAGGATTTAGTCTATGTTCTGTTGTAGGAAGGTTAGTCTAGGCAGAACATGTCCATTATGCGAGTTGCAGATCAAGCATTCATGGCTAGCCAGAAGGGCAAAGGAAAATGGAGCTCTTCAACTAGTAAGCAAAAATCTGCTAATTCTGCACAATCAAAGAGGGAAGACAAAGATGGAAAGAAATCAGAAAAGTAGAAATTGTTCTGCAAGTACTATAAAGGAAATGATCATATCATAAAGAACTATGCAAAACTAGCTACTAAAGAGGCAAAGAAGAAAGAGGCTGGAATGGTTGTTCGAGAGGCCTCTACACCAAAAACATAACCTGCTAATCTTGTGCAGGAAGAAGAATGAGCATTTAATACTGTTGCCATTTTGACCCATCTTCTCATGAGCAGTGCATGTTTGCAGTAGACTCTGATGTTTGGTACTTTGAGAGTGGGGCGACCAAACAAATTACCTCACAGCGTAGTTTCTTCTCTTCACTCGAGCGTGCCCCTACAAGGAATACTGTTACATGTGCCAACAACTCCTCTTATCCTGTTATGGGAGTTGGTAAGATCATTTTGACTATTGCTGATGGTAGTTCTCTCACTTTGTCAAATGCTTTATTTGTGCCAGGGATCAAGAAGAACCTCATATCAGTTTCTGCATTATCCAAGATTGGCTTGGTTGTGAAATTTGTTGATGACAGGTGTACAGTTCATGATCTGTCAAATGGAGATGTGATTATTGCTTCTGGCATTTTATGTCGTGGGCTGTATAAGCTCATAGACTATGAAAGATATATGAATGGTTTGGCATGTGCAGTACATGATTCTCATGCTATGTCAGATGCAAAGCTTTAGCATGCACGCTTTGGTCATCTGAATTTTGCTAGTTTGCTACGCTTGCAGAAATCTAAAATGGTGTCCTCTTTGCCCAAACTTGAGGCACGTGGAAAACATGTTTGTGAAGGCTGTATTTTGGGCAAAATGCAGGGTTCCTCATTTCCAAAAGATGGTTCAGTTTGGGCTACTAAAAAATTGTAGCTTGTACATAGTGATGTTTGTGGTCCTATGCACACACCTTCTTTTGGAAATTATCTTTACCTCATGACATTCATTGATGATTTTTCCAGGCATGCATGGGTATATCCATTGAAGGAAAAGTCCAAAGTGTTCATGTGCTTCAAAAAGTTTTTGGTTTTGGCTAAAAATCGGTCAGCGTCTAAAATGGGCACCCTCCGTTTAGATCAAGGGGGGGAATATATATCTTCTGATTTTAATGCATTTACGGTTGAACGTGGGATAAAACACTAGTGTACAGTGTTGTATACACCTAAACAGAATGGAGTTGCTAAACAAAAGAATAGGTCACTCATGGAGATGGCGAGATGTATGGTCAAGAGTGAGGTTTTACCACGTAGTTTCCGGCTTGAGGCTCTCATGTGTGCAACATATGTACTTAACGCGTATCCCACTAAAGCGCTGCAGTCTATCACTCCATATGAGGCTTGGACAAGCCATGTGTTGCTCATTTATGTGTTTTTTGTTGTTTGGCATATGCATTAATGTCTGAACAATATCACAAAAAATTGGATGATAAAGTAGTAAAATGTATTTTTTTTGGGTATAGTTTTGAAAGTAAAGGCTATCGTCTATATCATCCACAAACTAAACACATTCGGGTCAGTCGTGATGTTGTTTCTGTGGAAGATGCTATTCAGCCATTACTTTCATGTACTAAGGAGACATCTATTAGCTCCAAAGACATGTATGATACTTTGTTGCCTCTTTTTATTGGTGGACAGTCTAGTGCTAGTCCTAATGAGGCAACTTCTCAGCCTTTGCAAGTTTCATGTGATGATGCAGATCATCCCATTTCTGATGCAGATTTATATGATGCACTTGTTGATGAGAGAGCTGACATTGTGGAGGCAAAAACTATGCCAAACTGGATGGTGCAAACTTTGTGTGATAGCAAATTAGATGCACCTCTCTCATATCATACTCAATCAGGCTCTCATAGTTCCTCTTTTGCATCAGATTTTTATGCTATGGCTGCATCTAGTCTCTATGATGAGAATGAGCCTATTTCATTTGACGAAGCACAAAATTCAAAAAATTGGATGGCCGTTATAAAATTTGAATATAATGCTATAATGAAAAATGGTACTTGGTCTTTGTGTGACTTGCATCCTAGCAAGAAGGCCATTGGCACTAAGTGGGTTTACAAGCTAAAGTGTAGTCCTGATGGAACAGTTGACAGGTATAAGGCTAGGATGGTTGCAAAGGGTTATGCACAGGAAGGAGGCATTGATTTTGATGAGACCTTTGCACCTACATGCCGTATGACTACTGTTCGGAGCATCTGTGCACTTCAAGCTCATCATGGTTGGAATGTACATTAGTTGGACATTAAAACTGCATTTGTGAATGGTGACTTGCATGAAGAACTGTATGATTTTCAGACCCATGGCTTTGTGTAGAGAGGGCATGAAAACCAAGTGTGCAGGCTAAAGAAGGCATTATATGGTTTAAAGCAAGCACCACATGCTGGGTATGAGAAGATACATGCCTATCTGATTGCACATGGTTTTGAGAACATTCCAACTGAAAGCACCTTATATGCTAAGTGTGGTAATGATGTGCTTTTGATCATTGTTGTCTATGTGGACGACATGCTGCTCACTAGTTCTATTGAGAAGCATATTGCTGATTTTAAGGATGATTTGCATGCCTCATTTGAGATATCTGATTTGGGGCATTTGCATCACTATTTGGGCGTTCAATATATGCAAGTTGATGGTGGAATGGCTTTGTGTCAAACAAAATATATTCACACATTATTGCAGCATTTTGGCCTTGAAGACTGTAAGCCTATTGCCACTCCTATGGAGACAGGTTTATGATTGAGTCTTCATGAAGCTGGAGATGCATTAGATGCTGTCCTCTATGAGTATCATAACAACCAACCCAATCACTATCTGTAAAAGCATGCAAGCATGGCTCAATATCTCTGCCATAAAAGAGACCTAAGCAAGTGCATCGGAGATATCTAAACACACGTTTCACCGCTTGCCAATGCTTAGTGCTAGGGCTATGCATGAATTGACTGAACTCGGAAACTGCATATTGTATATCCGACCTTGTGTTGCATATATAAGACATCCCACAGCTTGTTGATAAAGAGAAGTGTCAAATGCATCACTGGAATCCTCAATTGAAAATCTAAATCCCGTCTCAACTGGTGTGGAGACTTGCTTGCAATCCTCAAAGTCAAAATGTTGAAGTATTTTTTCAACATACTTTGCTTGATGCATAATAACTCCCCCCTCAACGAATACAAATTGGATGCCAAGATAGTAGCTCAAAAGACCAAGATAAGTGACATCAAAAGTATGCTGCAAACCAGCCATAAGAATGTCAAGTTTTGCAGCACATGATCGAGTCAAGAGTATGTCACATCGACATAAAGAACAAGCACTATAAGATCAGCCCCATTTTTGCATACATACAGTGTGCTTTCAATCGGATTACATGTAAAGCCAAGAGCAATCAAGTGCTTATGGATTTTGTCATACCATGCACGTGGAGCTTGCTTGAGACCATACAAGGCTTTATGCAAGCGACAAACCATATGCTCTTTCCCTTTCATAGCGAATCTAGGAGGTTGCTTCACATAAACCTCTTCTTGCAAATCACCATTCAAGAAGGCTATTTTTATGTCCAACTGATGCACTTTCCAACCTCGATGGGCAGCCAATGCAACCATGGTACGAATGGTGGTCATGCATGATGTAGGTGCAAAAGTTTCCTCATAGTCAATGCCATATTGTTGCGCATATTCTTTGGCAACAAATATAGCTTTGTAGCGATCAATGCTACCATCAGATTTTCTCTTAATCTTGTAAACCCACTTTCTACCAGTGGCATTCTTTCCTTTTGGCAATTCACATAACTCCCAAGTACCATTCCTATGTATGGAATCCATTTCTGATTGCATAGCACTCATCCATTGTGGATCATCACATGCATCTTCAAAAGAAAGTGGCTCTTCATTACATTTTGTAGAGCTTGATCTTGTTCTACCAAGTAAAGGTGCACTCAATTTGCTATCCTGCAAAGTTTGTTTCAGCCACTTTGGCATAGATTGTGCACTGTTGATAGATGTGCGTTCATTATGTAATACATCTTCAATATGTACATCATGCGTGGGCTTAATTTCATGCTCATTTCAGCCATATTTTGATTTAAATGTTCAGCCATATGTGGCTGGAAATTTCTAGCAGTTTGGACATTTTTTGGCTGAAAATTTTCAGCCATGTTTGGCTGGAAATTCTCTGCATTTTCAGCCCTATTTGGCTGGAATTTTTCAGCCCTTTGAGCCTCAGTTGGCTGGTCTACATGGCCATAGTCAAGCACACCTTTTTGGAACAAAGGCATGAGTGTATTGAACACATCTTGTGAGCTAACTGTTGGCTGTTTTTTGCATTCAAGTAGAGGGAAAACTGAGTTTTCAGCAAATACCACATGTCGGCTCACAATAATTGTGTTTGTCAATGGATGATACAAACGATATCCCTTACTTTCAGTACTATAACCAACAAATATACATTTCTTTGCCTTGTCATCAAGTTTGTGACATTGTTGTGATGGCACAAGAGCATATGCCAAACAGCCAAACACACGCATATGACTAACCATAGGCTTAAGACCATTCCAAGCCTTATAAGGAGTGATGACTCTCAATGCTTTTGTAGGGTAGCGATTCAACACATAGTTTGCACACATGACCGCTTCCATCCAAAACTTATCAGGAAGATGCTTTGGACTCAAGTGTAGGCAAGCCAATAACCATGTCCTTCTTTTGCAAGTAAAGCAAACTATTGATGTTTAACTGACAAAAACGAGCATGCCAAAGCTCCATTTCAGCCATGAAAGAAGTATGAGCAACCAAGGCATTCGAGGCCGCCCTCTTGTATGTATCCATGTGATACAAACCATTACATAATGTACCGGACATCATGATAACATCACCATTGCTGAAATCATGAACCATGCACTTATCATCAACAAAGTGTACATGAAGTCCAGCTGGCAATCAACGGAATTGAAATTAAGTTCTTCTTGATATCGGGCACATACAATGCATTTTTCAAGAGAATCACACCTCCATTTTCAGTCGTAAGCTCAATTTCTCCTACTCCAATGATAGGATAAGAGGCATTGTTTGCACACACCACATGTCCTCCTTTGGGTGCATCTTTTAAAGAGGCAAAAAATCTTTTGCATGATGTTATGTGCTTTGAAGCACCACTATCAAAGAACCAATCATAGTTAGCCTCACTCACAACCATACATTTAGAATGCAAAGAAGCATCATAATGACATGTAACAACACATGCCCAAAAATCTTGAGCCATGTTAGCTTCATCATTCTTTACAGTTGCTGAATTTTCAACAATAGACATGCCGGATTCCTTCTTCTTTTCATTGGCGTTTAGCAAGCTTTCTACACTCATCAATAGTATGACTAGCCTTTCGACAATATTTGCATCTCTTCTTCTTTTGCGAATCACCATCACCAGAGGAATGAGTGGAAAAGGAAGGTTGAGGCTTTGGTTTTGATGAACCCAAAGTTGAACGATACTTGCTTTTCCCCTTTTGTGAGATAGCAAGTGCTTGTATTCCCTCAATCAAACCACTCCTATAAACTCTAGATTGCTCTTTGCAAAAGAAGAGACACAACCTCATCAAACGCATACATATTAGGATTTCCCTTTGCAACCAAACGGAGTGTAGTAGCAAAGCTTTGAAAAGATTCCGGTAATGCTTTCAACAATGTAGAAATGAGTGATGCATCTGGAATAATCTCATCTATGTTTGCCAATTGCTCTTTCAAGTCCTTGATGCGTGTCACATACACATCCACTGACTCAGTTTTATCCATACATACATCCTCAAGTTGCTTCCTCAAGTATGCAACACGTGCTTCATTATGCACGGCATACAAAGAAGCAAGAGTGTCCCATGCCTATCTCGATGTAGAACATGACCGAATGTGTGGAAATATATGACGCTTCACTGAATGCGCAATCAAAGCATGAGCTTGAGCATCTTTTCCATCCCATCTAAGCTGCTCCTGTGTAGGTGGAGAAGGAGAAACCACTGTACTCGAAGAAGAATCTCCATCTGTGATAGTGGACTGTGAAGTAGAAACACTTGCCAATCTTCGATCTCCATCTGCCACTATGTTCCAAAGTTGTTTTGCAACAAGAACATGCTTCATCATGTAAAACCACATTAGTTGGTCCCATCAAGCTTATCTTCAACTTGAAGCATGCCAAACAAGTCATTACTGTCTGCCATTTCACAAAAGAACAAGAATGTGAAAAAATCTTCACTTCGACGAAAGCTGAAATGAATGCTGAAATTTCAGCTCACAAACTATCACTCTGATGGCAATTCTGACTGCACCAATGGCTTCAGAATGGGGATAAAACCCCAGCACACCTGGTGGAACTATTTCTTGGCTGCTGAAATTCATAGTTCTATGCTCTCAAGTCGATTTGCACTCTTAAAAGTGCACGCGCACCACGACGCGAAAAACCGAAAATTGAGAAGGAGTTGAACCTGCTCTAATACCACTATTGGATGTGTGTAGAAGTGCGAGAGGCACACGAGAAGCACACACAAGGATCACAAACGTGGCAAGACACACGGAGAAGACGATGGCTAGAACAGCTCTCTCTATTGACGATGAACTAAACTGAAGTAAGAGTTGAATAATCTCCCTAAGTACAAAGTACCACCACATATGAGTGTATCAAGTATGTGGTAACATGGGGAAAAAACCTCTAGCTAGCACTAGAGTAAAAAGTACCCATGTATAGGGAAAAGGTTCACATCAAAGCTACTCGAGGAACACATAAGTGTAACAATAGTTCCCAAGAAACAATCCATGAAGATCATTGGATCTAGGTAGATTTATAAGGTAAAAAACAATTTTGATGGTTCAATTAATAGGTACAAAGCAAGGCTCGTTGCGAAAGGGTTTGCTCAGACCCAAGGAATTGATTATGAGGAGACCTATACTTGCTTCAAGGAATTGGAACATTTATCAGTTGGATGTGAAAAATACATTTTTAAATGGTTGGATTTCAAAGGAGGTGTACATGGCACAACCTCCTAGATTTGTTGATAAATCACATCATGAATATGTGTGAAAACTTAGCAAATCTCTCTATTGTCTCAAGGGAAGCTCCTAGAGCTTGGAAACGTAGACTTGTTACATCCTTACAGGACAACGGATTCAAATTGAGCAAGGCTCATTCTTCACTCTTCATTAAGAAGAATAACTCTGCAGTTATATATTTATGTGTGTATGTAGATGATATTTGTTGGAGCAAAAAAGTCATCAATGGATGATTACATGAAGTCTACGAATGAAGATGTGAAGAAAAGACTCAAGCTCAAAGCATGAAGTCAAGTGAAGAATCAGGAAGAAATGTTATATACATTTATATATATTAGTTTTGGAAAAATACTTCAAAAATATTTTCATATAGTGCTGAGTTCATACTCATATGCATATATAGACTCATGCATAGTCGTGACATAGAAGAAGATGAAGAATAGATGAGAATATAGTCAATAGAATTCAAGTTTTCTAATAGATAGATGTGTAGAGAGTTTTCTCATGAGTTAGCGACTAGTCGTTTGTAGAATTCTCTCAGCTTGATCACGTGGATCATGAAATCTTTTGTAAACATCTAATTCAGAAGCTAATCAAGCTATGACCGAAGTTTGATGATCTAATTCTCTTCAGGTTGTGTGTATGAAAAGTAGGAACATTCATATTTAAAAGTCTGCAAGTGAAGTTCTCAAAATCATGCATTTTGCTGCTCAAAGATTTGCTTGCATCTTAGTGCTCAGTGTAATGTTTTTTATGTTTGAGTAGTCAAAATTAAAGTTAGAAGATAAGGAAGATTTGGCTAAAAGCATTTACCAAAATGAGTTAAATTCTAAGAGAAATCAACATGAGAAGTTGACCATGTCAAAGTCCCCATTTTGGGAAGGTAGTTTCTAACATAGGTTTGATCTAAGTGATCAAATTAGAATTATAATAGTTCTTTTGAAGAACTAATTATCATTATGATTGCGTAAATCTAGTATGAATATGTGTGCATCATTTGATTGATTAAAATTGAAGTCATATGCAGAGATTGAAGTCCATTTCTGAAGCAGACAGTTGAAGCTGAAGGAAACTTCACACAGAGAAGTATTTCCTAATGAACTTGAAAGATAATGTAAAGTTTGTGTAAAGTTTAGTTTATTCTTGATATAGAAGAGTTCTTATATCAAAATAGATCAGAAATTTAGAGAAATAAAGGTCTCTAGCAGTGGTATCAAAGCAGAAAGATCAAATTAAGGTGAAGAAGCAAGAAGAACCCCAACTATTGCAGATATCAAAGATCGTGTGAATTGAAGGAGCAAAGGGTAAAGTTTGGAAGAAAACCTGAAGTCTTCTTTCTGCCTCTCTGTGTGTGCGCGCTGAAGGACCTGATAAGAGTGGTATCAAAGCCTGGCACGTATCACTCTGGAGGGTTTTGTTTGTGTTTTTCTCGGTGATTGATTCCTGTTTGCGTTCTTTGTTTGCGATTTGAATCTAAATTTGAATCCACGTCCACGTCTGCTTTCGCTTCCACTTCTGCTTCTGTCTCTGTCTTTGTTCTAGTTCCAGAACCAGAACCTACGTTTACACATATGCTTACACCTTCCCTTACACCTTCGCTTACACATTTGCTTACTCCAAGATGTCGACTAAGGCGTCGACTAAGGCAAAGAACTTAGGCAATACATTGGCAACATTGGCACCCAAGGCTCCTGTTGCAGAGCAAAGAGGCAAAAAAGGGGGGCCCCAAAATTTTCAAATTAATGGGCATATTTTTCTTCTTCAAAGTCTTAGGAAATTCCCTCAAGCCATGTAAATGCACTAGAGAAGTCCTCTAGATGCATAATCCCAACTCATTGTAATATATTCCTTGTAAATTAGTAGGAAATTCACCTTTTAGTTAATAAAGTGCCGGTCTCTTGTGTGAAAGGACCATTTTTAGGGCACATGTATATAAGTCTTTTTGTGACTCTTTGTAGGGACTTTTGCCATTGTGAAGAAAAAGAGCTTGAAAATTTTGAATTTGCTTCTTTCCTGCAGATTTCTACCATCTCTTTGATCTTCTATGTATGTATAATGCTTGGAATGTGTGTGTAGAACTGTTGTCTACCCCTCCCCACTGTTTGTGATCTATTGTAGTGTGTGTGTGAGCTAGTAGAAGTTGTGAAGTGAGTGTGTGTGTTTCCTGCCATTCACTGTTTTGGTCATAACTTGAAGCACGGTTGTCAGAATCAAGTGAAACTACCTCCAATAGATGTGTCTCGTCCAGCTTCAAAATGAACCCACTATTGGCCATATTTGAAGTTCAGAACTGAGAGAAATCCTTGATTTAGTGAAAACTATTGTAAGTGGTATCGCGACAGACACTTTCAGTATTTGAGTGAGTTAGAGAGGTAGATTAGTCTTTTCTCATGCATAGAAGCTAACCACTTCATTTCCCATCACGTATGCACATGTCCTCATACACTTGGTCAGGTCGTTTCATCGGATTGACAAATAATCGTGTGTCCATTCCCCACTATACGTACTTGTGTGGCAAATGAGATTTAGTCTCTTTGGCACAAGTCCTTAAGTCTTCTTGACTTAGGTACACATGTTTGCAACCAAGGTGCCTTCGTGATGGTTATAACTCGAGAGTGATGAAATCGTACTTGTAGAAGTTGATTCATTCAGTGGCAAGCATTCAACCACTTCAGCACTTGTTACTTCACATCCCGGAGGTGTGTGTAATGAGTTTTTAGGTTTAGGGTTAGTAGGAAGGGAGAGAAGGAAGAGTTAGGGTTAGGTTAGGAGAAGAGGAGAAGAGAGGTGAAGTAGGAGTAAGCCAAGATCACCAAGAAAAATCCCAAAAAATTTTCCAAATTAGTGCAATTAAGTTCAGTCTCAAAAAAGTATAAAAACCAAAAATTTTAGATCATTTTAAATTTGTTCAGGAGGTAGTATCATTTGAGTGCAGCGATCGGTATCGTCGAGGTAGTATCGCACTTTCCAGGCCTTCCAAGCTAGTTATTGAGTTCAAGGCACAAGCAGGACACCTCAGAGGTAAGACTTCCCTACGATTTCATTGGAAAAAACACATTAGGAGTGCACAAACACGTGATCACATGCGCATTTGGTATCGCGGGGTGGGACAGAGTGTTTTTTGGACTTATTTGAGTGAGACAGTAGGCTAGGAGTAAAGAGGGGTGAGAGAAGAGCAAGGGGGTAGAAAAGTTTTTGAATTTGGAGGTATTTTGGCGTGAGTATCGCGATTGGTTGAGTTTTTGGTATCGTGATACTGAAAATTCCCTTGTTTCGCGATACTCGCCGAAGTATCGTATCGTCGGTTACCGGCCTTGGTATCACGATACCACTTGTGGTATCGTATCGCCTGGTTGGTATCGCGATCGCACATTGCCAAAGTGGTACCGTATCGTGGTCCACTCTTGGTATCGTATCATGTCTTGCCCCAGTATTGTATCGCGATACCATACTAGTATCGTATCGTGCAAGTTGGTGGTATCGTATCACCACTTGCAGCGGTATCGTATTGTGCGGTTGTGCGGTATCGTATCGCATGACTGCTAGTATCGTATCGTGCCTCATTCTGGTATCGTATCACCAGAGCATCCAGTATCGTATCGCGCAAGTTGGTGGTATCGTATCGCCAATTGCTGCGGTATCGTATCCTCCAAGAAGTCTAGTATCGTATCGTGCAAAATTTCAGTATCGTATCGTGACTAGATTTGGTATCGTATCGTCCACTAAGTTGATATAATATCGTGCAACCAAAATCATATCCTCCAGATCATTGGTACCATATTGTCTGAAAAGCCGCGTATTGTATCGTGCTTAGTGGCAGTATCGTATCGTGCTGAATCTCGTATCGTCCCAATTCAAGTATCGTACCGCCAGAGTTCCTGGTATCGTATCGGCTAGTGCATAAGTATCGTATCCTCGGTTTTCTGGTATCGTATCGTGGACTACATAGGTATCGTATCGCGACTAGACTTGGTATCGTATCATCCACTCTGGAGGTATCGTATCGCTAGGATAGCCAGTATCATATCGTGCTCAACTCTGGTATCGTATCGCCTGTTGATCCAAGTATCGTATCGGTATCGTTTAGTCTTCAGGTATCGTATCGTGAGTTTGTGTGGTATCGTATCGTGGACAGCTTGGTATCGCCTGGTGCATTATCGCCAAAAGTGGTATTGCTAGAAGTGGTATCACCCAAAACCTTTGGAGCAATTTCAGAGGCAAATTTAAGGCACTTGAGCAGCCACTTAGGGAGAGAATTGAGACCTAGAGAGCCCCAAGAGGGTGAATGAACTTGAGATCAAGAAGGATGCTAAGTAGCCGGAGAAGTGTCATATCTTCTGTTGGAAGTGCCGCTCAGGTCAGTCACCACTCCATCTATTCAGACACCTCTAGTGACTCAGAGGAGGAGATACCCATGGCTTCAGAAGACATGCAAGGCCCCACTCCCGGTAGAAACTTCATGACCACTGTAGAAGGAGAGTATCACACTTCTTTATAGTGTGTTTCTACGAATGCCCAAGAGATCCCCATCTACCTAGATGGCTTAAACATATATGTGGCTAGGATGGTGACTTCCATGGATGCAACAATTGTGCCCAGACTGGCTGTTAAGTATGAAGGAGGAGCATACATGGACAAGATGGATCACATCTACTTAGTGACTGAATATCCTGAACTGATCAATGAGAGGGGAGAGCTAGTGGGACAAGAAAACTCAGGGAGACCAAACCCTGAGGAGTTAGTGACAACCCCTAGAGGCAAGTCCCAAGTGACGCGAGTCTTGAGAGGGTACTTGATACCTCAAGACAACTACTTACTAGAAGTCTATTTGATCCATGGTTTGGACTTGTTGCTTCAGACTGACTCACCGGCCCAAGGAAGAGAAGAAAGTCCGATGACATTTTATGAGCTAAAGGATTCGGAAGACGAGACTAGAATAACATAGTTAGACAAGAACCAGAGAAGGTATTGGTTGGTAGATGCCATAGACAACGCTCGACTGAAATACATGGGATTTCCTGTATTCCCTTAGAGAGAGCAGACAACCACTTCTCAGAACCCCTTTGGAACCCAACAAGAGGTAGAGCACACAATATCGGGACAAACTAGCCAATGGAGTGTTCTAGACCATACTCATGTACAATTTGCGACTCCAGGAGTTCACACAATCAGACCCACCCTGGAGTAGGTAATCAATACCGACCCCTAGTGAGACCACGACCCCCAATAGGAGTATAGCTTGGAATACCCTCAAATAGACGAGCAGTTCCCGCTTTCCCTATCATGCCTAGACAACCAGAACTAATGAGAAGATTGAGACCTATTCAGGTGGCCAAATGTGTGAGGAATCATTATGAAGGATTGGGAGAACCCTATGATCACATTGCTGAAATTAAGCAAGTTCTAAGAGCGGAACAAGTAGACAACTTTTTCATGCAGTATGAGTCTTTCGGACTCACCCTCACATGAACGGCTCTGACTTGGTTCCATCCATTAGACCCCAACCAATTTGGAAATATGGAGCAACTCTTTCAAGAATTAATTGGGGAATTCACTAAGAGAGGGATTAAACACATTTTTGCGCCTTTAATCCATAGCTTTAAATAGAACCCTAATGAAACTCTGAAAACAGCCACCCGAAGATTCAACCAGTATGTCGATAGATGTCCAACAGTAGAGAGACCCACTCAACAAAAAATGATTTCATTATTCTTGGATGGATTAATAAACGAAACCTTGAGGACGCTAGTATACGTAAAGAGGCTGCAGACATTGAGAGAATGCGTAAAGGAATGTATTGATTTAGAGGACAACCTAGCGGATGATCTCAAGAGTACGCCCAGCCCCACTAAATCAAAAGACTCTTGGACTACAATTATGTCCAACTCTAGTAATGTGGAGGAATTAGCGGAGCTACTAGCAAAGAAATTGGGAGTCCAAGGACAGAGAAACTACCAACACCCAGCCTTAAGAGTGCCCATGTTATGAACATGTAGTCTATGTGGAGGAGATCACCCCACGCACATGTGTGTACAAGGAGGAACTAGTGTACCTCAGACATATCCTTACAACAGATAGCCCCATCAAGGAGATGCCTTGTATTGCCACATAGAACAAAAATACACCAATCACACCACGGAAAACTGCCCATTCAATAGGCAGACACGACCTCTACAACCACCTAAGTATCGGCCATATGGATATCCACCTAGAGAGCCAGGCAGAGATATGCCCAGGTATAATCCATACCCAACACCACCAGGAGCACCGAGACCATACCAGCAAGCACAACATCCACAACCCCAACTAGTGTTAGGACCACAATTATCACAGCCCCAACATGTGGTACCGGTTAAGTACACTCAACCAAATGAAAACCTAGAAAGAGCCATTGTACCAGCATCACCTATGACCAGTGTGGAATCTACAAACTCAGGTTACGAGCAATCTCAAGGAGAGTACTACCCCTATGACACTAACATGTCTGAGTACAAACAATCCTATGATCCACACTACTAGGGATACGAAGGATACGAATATGCCTATGGGCCAAAAGTGGCAACATTGATGTACACTGCACCTAAAGCGCAACCACCCATGAGACCACCCATTAGACCGCCTGTGCCGAGAGGATCATGTTATAGATGCGGAGGAGACCATTTTATTAGGGAATGTACTCGGCCTTACAATCCACCACCTCCTAGGACTTGGGAAGGATATTGCAGTGATTGTGGAAAGGAACACCTCTTCCGTGATTGCCCAAAAAAACCCAACAAGGCTGAAGACATTGTGCCACTTAATGTACTTTAAGTGATAGCAGCACCTGGAGGTGATAAAGAATACACCGTGCCCTTAAAAGCCATTACGCGAGCTCAAATGAAGGAACAAAAAGAAAAACAACCAGAACTGAAACAAGAAAACTATAGAACAATAAATCCCAAAATCCAAATAGTAGAAGATTCAGAGGAACCACATGAGAATACCTAGAACGTAAAAGCGCAAAAATGGAAGGAAAGAAGAGAGAAGCTCAAAGATAAATGGATGAAAAAAAAAGTCAAGAAAATAAGAAACACACAAGAAGCAGTAAGGAGCATAAAGAACCAGAGATTCAGGAAGAAGTTCCCATTCCACCACTTATCCGAGAAGCAAAGAAACCAAGATCAATTCTAGCTGACCCAAAACTGGATGATTTGGACATGTGGTTAAAAGCGTACCAAGCTAGAATTAATACTGGACCGACTCTGGAACAACACAAAAAGATTTACCCACAAGGAGAATTAGAGAAAGAGATACTTGCTATATGTAGGAAACTTATAGAGATAGCACAAGCAACCCTAGAAAAGACTATCCCAGCACTACGAGAGACAAAGATAGCCGAGGAGAAGTACAAGGAGTGTGTCAAAGCCAAGGATAGAGAACTTAAAGAGAAGGATGACAAGTGTGAGCGAGTGAAAACCCAGGACGAACCTATGTCAATGATACCTGACCTAGAGGCTGACTGGATAAAAGAATTATGGAATAGAATCTGAGAAGAACAATGGAAGAGGAATGGAGTGACTAAACCTCCCTTTGAAGAATTAGATGTGGAAGTTTACCAACCAAATCCCAACATAGAAGTATATGAGGAAGTATCAAGATTAGACCAAAATAGAGGAGAATCTCAGAGCATTTCAACCCTACCAAATTACATGGGAGAATACAAAAAGGAATCTGTGATAATCCGAGCACCCACAATACATGGAAAAGGAAAATGAAACTCAGATAAGAATTCACACAATCTGACGGAACTTAGAAAGACAAAAGTACAATGCAAACTAACTATGGAAGAATTAGTTCGGATTAAAGCTCAGTTATGGCAACAATTAGAAGGACAACTAGAATTAGGGCAGGAGAAGGATGAAAAGGAAACCAAGGAGAAAGAAAGCCCTTCTAAAATACAAATCCCAGTAGATAAGGTGGGAGAATTTAGTGAAGGAGACAAAGGTAATACATGTCTACCTGTCACTTACAATGGGTACATGACCAAGGCTATACTAGACACAAGAGCAGGAGTAGGAATTGCCACCAAGGAGATTTGGGAGAAATGGGGAAAGCCTGCCTTACGACCCACACGCATGAAGCTCCAACTAGCAGACGGTCATGTGGAGAAACCCTTAGGAATACTAGAAAAGATCAAATTAATCACCTGTGGGGTTGAATTTGAACACACATTAGCCATCTATAAGTTTGAAAAGGCTAACAATTACGAAATGATATTAGGCCGACCTTTCATGAGACAAATGCGGGTAGTGCAAGACTGGGGACGAGATTCATTATATCTACAGCATCAAGGAATTACCACCAAGATAAACTTGCATACGTTTGCATATCGAGATGTCCTGCCACTACAGTGGAATCCCATACACAAGGAGGAAGATGACCTATCTATTCATAGTGCTGGATCAAGCGATCAATCATGGATGCACGAGGACACCCAGTTATGGATGTGTAAAGAAGCCAAGAAAGAGGATAATAGAAGGCAGTTGTGGCCAATAGGACATTCTAACTACCGACCTGTAGAGGACCCAAGGTATATGCCTCAAATCTTTTGTGAAAAAACCTTTGAACCACATGGATGGATGGAAATCTTAGCCACCTTGGATGTATGTGTGAATGAAGAATTCCTAACTATGAACGAATGCATAGACGAAGAAGGCTATGATGTTAATTTGTACATGGCTATCTTGCAAGAGGTGGAAGCAGGAGAACTCTTAGAAAAGGAGTGGAAAGAGGAATACGAGAGCATAGATATGGAACCGGAGTTTGACTCTGAACAATGTTACCTAGAAGCTATTCATACCAAAGTCAAGTACGGAGTGAGCAAGGTATTAGCAATTGAAGCAGCCCCCATAGTACAAGAGCAAGAGGAAAGTGTGAGTAAAATCTGATCGAATCCAAATCTTTTTGAGGTTCCGGAGCATTTTAAAAGGTACGAAGTAGAAGAGAGAAAGATAGCCATTCAAATGCCAAAGAGAGAGGCTAGAGAAGGTGAAGCATATGACAACAAAGAACAAACAAAAAAGTCATAGTAACGGTGGAAGATGGAGAAGAAAGATGCACATACATAGGTAAAGATGTGCCAATTGAGGAGGAAGAAGAATTAATACAATCGATCCGAGAATATCGAGATGTATTCGCATGGACATATAAGGATCTAAAGGGTGTGGAAATCTCTATTTGCTCTCATAGAATCCCAATGACGGCAGAGGCAAGACCATCTAAACAATGCCCTTATACATACAATGAGGTCTATGCTGCTAAAATAAAAGAAGAAATAGACAAACTACTAGTGGTAGGATTCATATATGAAATAGAGCATACCGAATGGGTATCGCCATTAGTAGTTGTGCCGAAGAAGAACGGAAAACTCAGAGTATGCATTAACCTGAAAAAAGTGAATGCAGCCATTATACGTGACTACTACCCATTACCCATCACTGACCATTCACAAGAAAGAGTAGCAGGAAAAGAAATCTATAGCTTCTTAGACGGATTCTCTGGATACAACCAAGTAGCTATTGCTTCTGAGGATCAACATAAGACCGCATTCGCGATTGAATGGGGAGTCTATGCTTTCCGAGTGATGCCTTTTGGACTCACTAATGCGCCTGCTACTTTCCAACAATTGATGTGTCATGTCTTCAAAGAATTCCTGAAGAAGAGCATGGAATTGTATGTAGATGACCTATGTACATATTCTAATCAAAGACAAGACCACATTCCTGAATTGCAGAAGATATTTAATAAATGCCGACAATATAGAGTTTGCCTGAACCCAGAGAAGTGCGTCTTCATGGTAAGACAAGGGAGGATTTTAGGACACATAGTTTCTAGAAATGGAATATCCACAGATGAAGATAAGATTAAGGTCATATTGGAGCTTCCTAGACCAAAGAATGCGAAAGAGGTGCAAGCATTTATGGGGCATTGTGGATACTACCGACGGTTTATCCACATGTATGCCATAATCGCCAAACCCTCGTATGGACTTTTGACTCAATTCACATGGACAGAGGAATGCGAGAAGGCATTCAATGAGCTAAAAAAGCGGCTTAACACAGCCCCAATTCTGAAAACACCGAATTGGAACAAGCCATTTCATATTCATGTAGACGCACAATAAGATGTATCTTAGCCCAACGAGCAGATGAAGGGAAGTTAGATCATCCAATTTCTTATGCAACTAGACAGCTGAATCTGGCCGAGAGGAACTATACAACTACAGAGCGCGAGGGATTAGGAATGGTCAATGCAGTGAAAAAATTTAGACACTATCTCTTAGCCAACAGAGAAATTTAGAACTATACAACTACAGAGCGCGAGGGATTTGGAATGGTCAATGCAGTGAAAAAATTTTAGACACTATCTTTTAGCCAACAGAGAAATTCAGAACTATACAACTATAGAGCGCGAGGGATTAGGAATGGTCAATGCAGTGAAAAAATTTAGACACTATCTCTTATCCAACAAGTTCAAGTTCTTCAGAGACCATCAGGCTTTATTGTACTTAGTCAATAAGCCCTACAATACAGGCAGACTGGTAAGATGGTTTCTACTATTGATGGAGTTCGACTTCGAAGTAATAGTGAAAAAGGGAAATACCCATGTAAGAGCAGATCACCTTTCTAGGTTAACACATGGAGAACCACCAAGTGGAGTACCAGATGAATTGCCCGACACTTATTTGTTCAATCTGGAAGTATGTCCAAAGTGGGCAGAGAAACTAATCCCGATACTCACTCATGGCCCACAACACCCAATCAATAAAGAGAGTAAAAAGGAAATTCTACAGTCGAGGAATTTGCACATTATTGCGGGAAGTGTGTACTATAAGGAACCTAATGGTGTACTGCTAAGATGTGTTGAGGAGGACGAGCAATTGAAGCTGATGGAACAAGCTCATGTAAACAAATGGAGGACACACAAGGGAACTCATGGAACTATTAGGGAGTTAAAACGATTAGGAGTATACTGGCCTGACATGCCTAAGGATGTCCATGACTATGTGAGTAACTGCGTAGAATGCCAGGAGACTATCCCTGAGGATCATACACCCATACCCTTCTCCACAATAGCACCCAAATGAAGCCAAACGTTGGTAAAATTCCTAAAGACAAGAGAACATGAGGAAGGAGTTAGCTTGGCCAGAAAACGATCCCTAGAAGAGATGAGCAAGGATTATGTACTCATGGGAAGAAACTTGTTTAGGAGAGGAAAAGACAACCAATTACAACTATGTGTGCATGAAGGAGAATATCTACCCATATTAGAAATGGCACATGCAGGTGCTACAGGAGGTCATTTCTCCGTAGAGAGAAACGTGAAAATGATCCTCTTTGCAGGCTTGTGGTGGCCAACTTTACATATGAATGCGGAGACTTATGTACAAAGCTGCGAAACATGCCAAAGGGCTAAATATGAGATTCGGAGAGATGACATGCCATTGAGACCTATGGTGTGCACCAGAGCCTTCTCTAAATGGGGTATTGATTTCATAGGACCCATTAACCCACCAACCAAAGGGTCACATGCCGAGTACATCATAGTAGCCACAAATTATTTGACAAAATGGGTAGAGGCAAAGGCTACTAGAAAAAATGATGCTCAAACCACAACTAAAGTTCTTTTTGAGCATATATTCACTCGTTTCAGATTACCAATTGAGATTGTGAGTGACTCAGGAACGCACTTCATTAATGAAGTAATAGAGTCTCTGATGAATAAATTTTTAGTGATCCATAAAAAATCAGCCACCCATACCACCCCCAAGCCAGTGGGCAGGCGGAAAGTTCCAATAAAGTGTTATGCACGGTATTGACAAAGCTTGTCAATAATGGGAGGTGTGATTGGGACAAACAATTGCATCATGCAATTTGGGCCTTCCGAGTCGCGTACAAGACTGCCATTGGAACTACCCCATTCAATTTAGTATACGGACATAACACAATTCTACCAATTGATTTTTTGATACGCACCAGTAGCTCAGCAGCAAGAATGGACCGGAAATGAATTATCCCGACAACTAGAACAAATCGAGAAGCTGCATGAAACTCGATTGCAGGCTGTCGCTGGAATCTATGTGGCCAAGAGAAGGCAAAAGGCATATTATGACGCACACGTAAAAGGAAAAGGACTAAAAGAAGGAGACCTAGTCCTGGTCTACACCTTGAAACAACATGCCAAGAAGTTACAAAAATGCGGATACGGACCTCTAATCATTAATAGGATCTCTACGAGCGGAGCAGTTAATCTAGCCACTCTAGATGGAGATATTCTTCCTAACTACATAAGTGGATGTAGAGTGAAACGGTTCATGGAGCCTTTGACGGACCAAATGTTAGCACGTGTCATAGGTGCACAAAATAGGAACAAAGAGGAAGAGAGGATTAGAGAGGAGGCACGACAAGAAGCCTTGGAACGTATTCAGAAATGGAAAGAGTGGATTAGACAAAGACACGAACGGTACTTACTAGGGGAAGAGCCTATTCCCATGGCCAATTACCAAGTTCATCATTCCAATGGGCAGAATCAGAGCGCATCTAAACCCTACCTAAACCTAGGGATTGGCAAGATAGAGTACCAATTGATAGATGCTTTGATAGACTCAAGAGCAGGACTCAGTTGCATATGAAATACGGTCATCCGAGATCTTCAAATGAGTATGACTCCCACGAAAGCACATATGATAGGTATCGGAGGACAAGTCATAGAATGCATTGGAGAAACTACAATATCCCTCCACCTAGGAAATTCCTCCATGGGACAACGAGTCTTAGTGTGCAAAGACAAAGACTTAATAGAAGACTTAATCCTAGGACAAGATTGGATCATTGAGAATGAAGTAAGCATCCACCTAGCGCAAGGATACATTTCAGCCAAGATAGGGCACAAGGAAATGTTTAGTCTATTAGGGGAGAAGCCCTCACAAAAACCAAAAGCCATCGAAAGTGCGGAAGAACTCAAAGAGGAGCACATAGAACATCATTCCAGCCACAATCTCTCAGAAGCAATTCCGAAAGAAGCAGAAATTTCAAACCCTAACACATCAACGAAAGAAGTGAAGTCATCCTATTTAGTTGAGGAACAGAAAGACACCAAGGAAATCAACACTCTTGGAGTTTCTCACATGACAGAAGGATCACCTAGTTGGAAAACCACCATCAAATACTCGCATCCAGGGAAGGTCAACTTCAAATGGGTACGCAAGGATCGAGTGAAGAAATTGGATATTGCAGCACCAGCTCATAAGGAGAAAGAGGAGGACAAGCATTCATCCTCACTGAAGTCCGAACCAAAACTACTCTTGCAAGTATGGCTTCCTAGGTCTCTGATTGAAGCTCAAAAAGCACGGAAACAAATATGGATTTCCAAGAAGGTCAGACAAGCAGCCAATCAAGAGATAAGCAAACAGGAGGACGTATTACACCAACATGTTCGGACAACGAAGCCAAGACAGACTCATCATAGAAATGTGAAGCGAACGACCTCTATCACTCGGACAACAGAAGAGACAAAAGAATCACAAGTAGCTCGAGGAACCAAAGAAAAGACATGGCCTATCAACGCGACCACGAAATGGATTTGGAAACCAAAACAACTGCGAGGAATGGAACACCAGAACAAAGAAGATTTCAATTGCACTCATGAAGTATTGAATGCACCTAAAGTATTCATAATAGGGCCACATTACAAGGCCAAGCATTCGGCACTTGATGTATATAATAAAATTAGTGGTGCACATTCTCCACTGGGGAATAGATCATAGCTTCAACTTCCTTAGGAATGGACCTACTATGTAAATAAATAAATGCTTCGCCTATACTAATCCTTGTTTTCTTTCAGAAAAGAAAAAAATATGTGGTAAGAGATCTCACCCATGCACGCAAGGGGAATGGAGTGACGAAAGGACAACATGACACTACAATGCACAACACAATTGCTATATCTACTATTTTGAAGGTAATGCACTTTTCATTACAAGTGCAGATGGCTTTTGAAGATTCTGAAGCAACAATTCAAGAAGAAGTATTGGAATTCCCCTTACAAAGCGTAACTAAAGCAAAGGGACACTAGTTTAGAGAACATCAACCGGCTGGGGAGTATCTCTTCTTGGTGACTATCAAAATCATGGACACGGATCATGAATTCCCAATCATGTCCCAAGATATTAAAGTGGTGCATGAGCTTCCGTCTACAATTGACATCATGAAGAAAGCGGGCATACACAAATATTTTGAATTGCCGATC
The DNA here is from genome assembly GCA_020310875.1 of Ceratopteris richardii. Classification (NCBI taxonomy): domain Eukaryota; kingdom Viridiplantae; phylum Streptophyta; class Polypodiopsida; order Polypodiales; family Pteridaceae; genus Ceratopteris; species Ceratopteris richardii. Next base: position 143,166,172 of record CM035429.1, read on the forward strand.
TACAAGCCGGACTTTCAAAGATGCATGCAAGTGATGAATACATTATAGCCTGCACTACATGATCCATTGGTGCCAGAAGCTAGAGTCATGGACGAAGTAGGTGAATGGGTCGTGATTCAATTTATGCACGATTTAATTAAAGAAGCTTTTGGATGGGAGAAGGATGGAACTACCGTAGTGAAAGAAGAAAGTCGAGGAGCAAAGACAAGAACCTTTACCGACATTAATCGAGTTGACATTGAAGAAGAAGTCAGACTCATTCACCAGCATTTCTGTTTTCCTAACATGCATCGATGCACTGTTTCTCAGAAGATCATTGTCGAGTTGCTATCACATGCTATCAAACAAATTGGAAATCAAATTAATCTGACTCCATACATACAGGAAAGGTTAATCAAGGCAAAGAAGCAATGGAATAACAAGAAGTTCCTCAACAGCAGTGTAGCGCTGACCATATTGATATACCATGCTTTAGGTATTAGAGAGCACCTCCAAGAAATGCCATCATCGACTGCTATGGCTCAGTATGCCAAGGTCGCCATAGTCCCAAAAAAGAAGAAAGGAGTCAAGATTGTTGAGAAGGCAGAAACTAGCTCTCAACCCAAGATGAGAGGTACAAAGAGGTATAGGGAAGTAATGCAAGTAGAGACTGAAGTTCCAGCTACAAAAAGGGCACACGTGCTCCCAAAGACAAGAATTGAAGGGCAACAACCAATTACCGAAGAAGACTTAACACGAGCTTTGGAAGACACACACCAATATACGGAAGGTCAAGTGAATCTACCAGTGCAAAGGCAACATTACCAGCAAACCCACCAAGATACGTAAGCTAAAACAAAGCTCACCAAAGTACATCGATACAGAGAAATAGGGTTGGATAATTCAAGCTCATCTTCGGATGCACAAGAAGAACCCGACACATCCTTATTAAATGTGGACATTCAAAGTGTATGCAATCACCCCTAATTGATTGAAAGTCGCGGAAAAGGTTGTTGATTGATTGAGAGAATATCTCAATCAACTTTTTTAGGTGAAAAATTTTAGGAGATTGATTTGAATTCTAATTCAAGTCATCACTCAACTCCTATAAAAACTACAAATCAAAAGTCGCAGTTGTTCTTCACTCATCCCGAGGCGTTACTGTATCAATCATTGAGTGTGTGAGGTCTACTCTATAGCCTACACCTCTGAGTACCATTGAGCTATGTTTATCATGCCAATGGGAATGTACATTTACATGATCTAATACAAATATTTACATTCATCATCTCTGTTATTCTCTGAGTGTACCAATTCAACTACTGTCAACTTCAAAGAGACATATCTTAGTACCTACAGAACCAAATCAAGTGATTCAAAGCTTGATAGATTCAACTCAAAGCATACTACAAGCATACAAAGTTTGAAGCAACTTGGTTCAGCCAATTTCAAGAAATCGTGGTCGAAGTGCTCACTGTTGCAGTTCTTACAGTAAACGAGTAATTTCCAGTAGAAGAACGAAGTAGATCTCGCAGAGTAATGCGAAGCTTCGTATGAGAGATAGCTCAATCTATAGCTAGACATCTCTACTTTTAGTTGATCAATCTTTCCGGTGAAAAAGATATCTACACACAGTACAAAGTCTGACCGGAAAGAGGCTGTCTGAACTAGAGGAGTTTTTTTCTTAAACTTCAGAAAGAGTTCAGTAAGTTAAGAAAGTTCACAAGTCACTTCCTTACTTCATGTATGTTCACTTGAAGTAATTATAAACAGAATTGAAGTTCATTCCGGTACAATTCCAGTACGATTACGGTGTCAGTCCAGTGACAGTCCGGTGAAATTTCGGTGAAATTTTTCCAGTAAAGTTAGAGCACAGTCTTATATGTTGAGTGCTAGACTTTGCTAAGCTATTGATTGATTACAGAGAATTTCTGAATCACTCTAACTTAGTTCTTCTTGGCGTGGCGATTTCCGCAAGGCTCAGTCTTCGTCGCGTCATCAAGGAGTAGAATCGGAGAAAAGGGAAAGAGGGCTGGTGCAAAGCAGGATTAGCAGTACCAACTCAATTTTCTGAGTGCATCCAACCATCTCTCCCAATAGTGGTATCAGAGCAAATAAGGTAACATGGGAGATGTTTTTCCTTCATTCATTGACAAATTGGACAGGAACAATTACCAAGCTTGGTCTCTAAGGATGAAGACCTATCTACAAGGAAGAAGCTTATTTGGATTCATATCAAGAGATGAGGAATTGCCCTCATTCAAAGCTAGAGGCCTACCCACCAAAGATGAACAAGAAAGGCTCAACACATGGTGTGCAAAAGATGCTTTGGCAAGGTCTTATCTTCTTAACTCTATATCTGATTTCCTTTTACCTCACATAAGGAATTGCAAGACTTCCCAAGAGACTTGGGAAACCTTGTCAACATATTTTTCATCAAGTACAAGGGCCAGAAAGAATCAACTATGGATTGAATTCACTACTCTTAGGAAGCAATCAAAGCAATCAGTTTCAGATTTTGTCACTAGGGTCAAAGACATTGCACACCAACTGGCAAGTATTGGAGAGGAGATTGAAGAGGAACAAATAGTAAGGCAGGTAATCAATGGACTAAAGGCTGATGACAAATGGGAGAGCTTTACCACAACAATGGACCTATACATGGACATACATGCTCCTGATCTAACAACCCTGATTGGTCAACTCTTCACACATGAAGCAAAGCTTACAAAGAATGGAGAACAATCAAAAGGTAACAACTCCTCTACTTTATACAATGATAAGAAGGTTAAAGATAAAGGTAAAAGTAAGAAGGTTGATGAAGAAGGCTCTACCTCCCAAGCAAACTATGCAGGGAGAGGTAGATCTTCAAGAGGTAGAGGCAGAGGAAGTAAGCAAGGTAGGGGGAGACCCTACAACTCATCACCATGCAACATTTGTGGATTGTCTAACCATACCACAGATGAGTGCTACAGAAATTATAAGAATCAGAGAGGAAGAGGCTATCAAAGAGGTGGATACTCTCAAGGTAGAGACAGATTCAACCAACACCAAGGCTACAATGGATACAACAATGAGTACAACAACAATTACAACCACAACCACAATAGTAACTACCAAGGTGGATTCAAAAATAGAAGGGATTGCAACAACTACACAGAGGAGCAAGATGACTCCCTATTGATCATGAATATGACCTCCAAGGAAGGTACAAATGATGATCATTTATTTTATATTGATTCAGGGTGTTCTAACCATGTAGCTGGTAATGTGGCACTACTCTCTGATTTGGAAGAACCCAAGGGCAAAGATCAGGTACAGACAGGTGATGATACTAAGCATTCTGTTGTAAAGGTTGGTAATGTAAAGACTAGTGATGGTAATCAGAACTTATTGAGCAGAGTACTTTATGTTCCAACTATTACCAAGAATCTAATGAGTGTTGGTCAGATTGTGGAGAAAGGTTTACAGGTCAGGTTCACTCAACATGGAGCATATGTGGAGGACCCAAGACATGGATTCAGAAGAATAGCCAAGGGAGAAAAATCAGGTAGATTATTTACTTTTGAGCTTGAAGACACCAAAAACATTGCTTTATACAATTACAAGGATCAAACACTTTCAGAGTTAGAAATATGGCACAAGAGGTTAGGTCACATAGGTGAAAGAACCTTAAAGCAAATGTGCAGGGATCAATGTGTGCTTGGGATACCTAATGTATCCAAGCAACACATGATATACAAGTGTGGAGCTTGTCAGTTTGGTAAGTCACACAGATTGCCCTATTCAAAGAAAGGTTTTATGCATGGAGACTACCTTGACTTGGTACACACAGATGTTTGGGGACCTAGCAAGGAACCCTCCATTTCAGGATCAAGGTATTATGTGTCCTTCATTGATGACTATAGCAGATGGATTGTCTTATACTTTATGAAACATAAAGATGAAGTGTTTAATTGTTTCAAGAAGTATCTTGCACTGGTTGAAAACCAAACAGGAAGAAACTTGAAAAGGCTAAGGTCAGATGGAGGAGGAGAATACTTCTCAAATGAGTTTGAAGACTTCTTGCAGGAAAGAGGCATCAAGAGGGAGATAACCACAAGGTACTCACCTGAACAAAACGGGGTAGCTGAAAGAAGAAATAGACTCATTGTAGAAACAGCAAGGTCTATGCTTAATGAAAAGAAATTGCCAAATTATCTTTGGGCAGAGAGTGTATCTACTGCCACCTATCTCATTAACAGGTTGCCATCAAAGTCTCTTGATGGCATGACACCTTATGAAGCTTGGCATGGTAAGAGACCATCATTGGATCATTGCAAAATCTTTGGTTGTATTGCATATGTGCATATTCCCTCACAGGTAAGGGGAAAGCTAGACCCTAAAGCTGAAAAATGTATCTTTATTGGTTATGACTTGAACCAGAAAGGGTACAGATTCTACAACCCCTCAAACAAAGGTTTCAAGGTAAGCAGAGATGTCATCTTTGATGAGAATGACTCATGGTATGAAAATGAATGCAGGAAGGTTAGTCTACCTTATGACATAGAAGAAGACTTCCCAAAGCTCACCAAGGAGGAACCAATCCAGAAAGAAGACTCAAGTACAGATGATGATGACACAATTAACCTTGAGGAATTCAAGGCATGGAAGTCCAAAGGAAAGATGAAAATGAAGAAGCTAGAAGATATACCAGAATCCTCAACTCAAGCAATGAGGAGATCTCAGAGAGAAAGTAAGAAGCCTATCAGATATGGGTATGACACTTCTCTTGTAACTAAGAATTCTGTATATCTTGCAAAGGATTTGTTGAATGAAGAACCAGGTACATATGAAGAAGCAATTACCAAACCAGAATGGAAAGGAGCTATGGATGAAGAAATAGAAGCTCTCAAGGAGAGTGACACTTGGGACTTGGTACCCAAGAAGGATTCTATGAAGGTGATAGGATCCAGATGGATCTACAAGCTAAAGAGGAACTATGATGGAACAATTAACAGGTACAAAGCTAGGTTGGTAGCCAAGGGTTTTGCACAAACCCAAGGCATTGATTATGAGGAGACATTTCTCCTGTGGCAAAGATGCCAACAATCAGAGTACTGGTGAGTGTAGCTGCATCCAAGAATTGGAACATGTACCAATTAGATGTCAAGAATGCATTCTTGAATGGATGGATATCTGAAGAAGTCTACATGTCACAACCACCTGGCTATGAAGATCCCAAGAAGGTAAATTATGTTTGTAAATTGAAGAAGGCTCTATATGGATTGAAGCAGGCACCTAGAGCATGGAACTACAAGTTGACAACATATCTCCAAGACCAAGGATTTGTGATGAGTAAGGCAGACACTTCTCTATTCATAAAGAGGAGTAGTACAGAAGTAATCTACTTGTGTGTTTATGTTGATGACATCATCATTACAGGTAATGATGTCAGTGGGATTAGACACATCAAAGGACAGATGATGAAGGAATTCAAGATCAATGATCTTGGATTATTAAAATACTTCTTAGGTCTTGAATTTATTTATACAAATTCAGGTATCTTCATTACTCAGAAGAAGTATATTCAAGACATGTTGAAGAAGTTTAATTAGTAGACCTCACACACTCAATGATTGATATAGTAACGCCTCGGGATGAGTGAAGAACAACTGCGACTTTTGATTTGTAGTTTTTATAGGAGTTGAGTGATGACTTGAATTAGAATTCAAATCAATCTCCTAAAATTTTTCACCTAAAAAAGTTGATTGAGATATTCTCTCAATCAATCAACAACCTTTTCCGCGACTTTCAATCAATTAGGCGTGATTGCATAATGCGCCAAGTCACTAAGACTTTTACAAGAGGTAAAAATGGTAATAGTTCATAAGCATAAGTTCCTATGACTCTTGCTTCATGTAGAGATATTCTTCAAGGGTTCCAAGCCAAAGGTGAAGGCTTGAATTGCACCAACAACTCCCCCTCAAGCCAAACATTTTGGCTCAAGTCTTCAACTTCATTCTTCAATCACATCCTGCAATCCAATCATGGATTTGAATCTCCATAACTTGTTTCCATCCAAAGCTTTAGTGAGTAAATCTGCACATTGCATGTTAGTAGACACATAAGTCAACTGAATGTCTTTGCTTAGCAACTTTTCTCTCACATAGTGGTAATGAACCTCTATGTGTTTTGTCCTAGCATGATATATTGGATTAGCTGCAAGGTGAAGAGATCTTGTGTTGTCACGAAAGATAATTGGTGGCCTTGTATATAGGCCTAACTCTGTATACAGAAGCTTCAACCAGATAGCTTCTTGAGTGGCATTGGCTAGCCCTCTATACTCTGCTTCAGTAGATGACAAAGCTACTGTAGGTTGTTTCTTGGCTGACCAAGAAATAGGTTTATCACCTGCAAAACATATGTATCCTGATGTGCTTCTCCTATCAATCCTGCCCAATCTGCATCTGAATACACTTTAATATCAATGTCTGATGTATAAGGAAAGTACAAACTGTTGGTGTGTGAAACACCACAAGAACTAAACTAATGTGGTATTAGAAGACCTCCATAACCATCATTAGCTTAGCAAACCTCTAAATATGAATCTTCAACTCTGAACTTAGTGAAAATCAAAATTTCACTTCACAGAAATCTGCGCCTCTTCTTTAAACTTTCAATCTGACCTGTATCAACTTGATCTTTGCAAATTCTTCTGATCATTTGCTAAGAAAGGTTCTTGCTAATGTTCAGTAACATATAACAAGCAAAACTTTCAAGCAATAACTTCAAAATCTTCTGATTTTGTACCAAACTTTACACTATGTCTGAAAACTGAAAATTTACTTCATCGATTTGACATACCTCTACTCTTAAACTGATTTCTCTGAGTATGCGTCCCGTTTCTCAAAGATCTTTTGACCAAATGTAGTTGAGGATAGTAGCTTTCAAACGAGCTATTACTTACCAAAAACTTTACATTGTGCTTCGAGATCTGACCTTCAGAAGATCAGTCAAATGTGCGCCAGAAAAGTCGTAACTGTCAACTACCTTTCACAGTCATATGAAATGACTTAGAACTCAATGTACAAGAGGAATTAGACTCAATCCTTCTACACAAACATGTGTTGATTATCAGAGAAGATGTGTACAAAATGGCTTGGCCTAATTTTGCTCACAGCCATGGAAAACTCTCTCAGACTCAGAAGTTTTCTCTCACCATCTCTCTCAGAAATTACACGACTTTTCTCTACTCACTCAGATTACAAAATTGAGTTCTCTCGTACATGTTTCTGACTCAAATTAACTTATATACCTATGGTTTACATTCTTCTAGACTTGAACTCGTAAGTTCTAAAGATCAAATACAAATCTAGACTCTAATTTTGCACTAATTTACAATAGTGAAATTGTCCCTTCACTTAGGCTTGATTTTCTGTAGGTCTTTCCTTCACTTCTTCTTTCCTTCATCATATGTCTTCATATGTCTTCATATATCTATGCCTAATTAGTGAGTGAAGCCCCAACAACTCCCCCTCAATCACTAATTAGCATACTTTGATTTCTTCACATAATCTTCTTCTCTTTTATTCCTGCCATCTCCTTGAACTTACTTGTCTTTACTCCATCCAAGCTTTTTGTCATAATATCTGCAATTTGATCTTTTGTAGAAGTGTACACCACTTCAATCTCTTTCTCCATTACCTTTTCTCTAAGAAAATGATACTGTATCTCTATGTGCTTTGTCCTTGCATGAAATACAGGATTTGCTGCAAGATATAATGAACTCATGTTATCTCCATGAATGATGGGTATACCTTGATCAATTCCCAAGCTTTTGAATAAAGTCTGCATCCATATGACTTCTTTTGCTGCTTCCACAAGTCCTTTGTATTCAGCTTCTGTTGATGATAAGGCCACTGTGTGTTGTTTCTTTGAACACCAACTCACAAGCTTATCTCCAATGTATATCATGTAGCCATGGGTAGACCTTCTGTCATCTTGACTTCCTGCCCAATCTGAGTCACTATAGGCTCTCAACCTTATATCTGATGTAAAAGGATAATACAATCCTTCTTTCAAAGTCCCTTTGATATATCTAAGGACTCTTTGACCTGCAATCCAATGTGGATCCTTTGGACAATGCATGAATTGGGAAAGAACACCAACTGCATAACTAAGATCAGGCCTTGTTAAAGTTGCATAAATCAAACTTCCCACTAAAGATTGATACTTCCTCATGTCTTTGAACTCTGCACCATCATATCTACTGAGTTTGTGATTGACTTCTAATGGTGTAGATGCCTCTCTGCAATTCTCCATGTTAAACTTCTTTAGAAGATTCAAGAGATACCTTTCTTGTGATACATAAATACCATGCTCTGCATAAGTGATTTCCATTCCAAGAAAATATGACAATTTTCCTAGATCACTTATCTTGAATTCTTTTTCAAGTAGCTTCTTCACCTCCTTGATTCCTTCATTTGAGGTACCTGTAATTATAATAACATCTACATATATACAAATGTAGATCATACCTTCATCTGTTCTTTTGATAAGCAAACTTGCATCTGCCTTTGAACTTTGATAGCCAAGATCATTAAGATACTTTACAAGTCTATAATTCCAAGCTCTTGGAGCTTGCTTCAAACCATAAAGGGCTCTTCTCAACCTGCAAACATAATTTGGAAACTTATGATCTGCAAACCCTTGAGGTTGCTCCATGTAAACCTCATCTGATATATATCCATTCAAGAATGCATTCTTAATGTCCAATTGACTCAATGTCCATCCTTTTGATGCTGCAATGGCAATGATTGTCCTTATAGTTGACATCTTTGCCACAGGACTGAATGTCTCATCATAATCTATGCCAAATGTTTGAGCATAGCCTTTAACCACCAATCTAGCTTTGTATCTGGCTATAGTTCCATCTGCATGCTTCTTAACTTTGTATACCCATTTATTTCCAATCACTTTCTTACCATTAGGCTTTGGGACAAGTTCCCAAGTTTTGTTCTCTTCAAGAGCATCAAACTCTTACTTCATTGCTACTTCCCATTGTCTCTTACCCTTTGCTTCATCATAGCCTTGAGGTTCTTCATCTTCCTTAACCATGTAAGCATAATTTTTCTGAGTCAAGTAAGAAGTGTCATATGAATACCTTGTAGGTTGCTTCCTCATTCTGGTTGACCTTCTAGGTTCACACTCTTCATGTATATCTGGATGTACTTCTTCATCAAATATTGGTCCATCTTCATTCCTTCTATATGATCCAACTCTTGATGTGCTTGCTTGCATATGTTCTTCATCTCCATCTATCTGCATATGTGACTTACCTCTTGCACTCCTTCTTATCTCTTCTTCAAATGTTTCAAGATCACATTCTTTATCTGCATACCAACTCTTCTGTTCATCAAAGGTCACATCTCTGGAAACAATAAAATGTTTAGTTAAAGGACTCCATAGTCTATAACCCATTTGCTTTTCATCATACCCAATAAACACATATTTTTCTGCCTTTGGTTCAAGCTTATGTCTGAGTTGTGATGGCACATAAGCATAGGCAATTGACCCAAACACTTTACAATGGTCAAGTGTTGGTTTCTTACCCCACCAAGCTTCATAAGGGGTCATGCCATTCAAAGCTCCACATGGTAGCCTATTCACAAGGTATGTGGCTGTATTTACAGCCTCAGCCCAAAGATAATTAGGGCAATTCTTTTCCTTTAACATTGCTCTTGCAAATTCAACCAATGTTCTATTTCTCCTTTCTGCCACCCCATTATGTTGAGGTGTATACCTGCAAGTTATCTCTCTCTTGATACCTGCATTCCAAAGATAGTCATTAAACTCTTGGGAGAAGTATTCTCCCCCTCCATCAGACCTTAGCCTCTTAAGTTTTTGACCTGTAACTCTTTCTGCATAAGCATGAAAATGTTTGAAGGCTCCAAATACTTCTGATCTTTCCTTTAGAACATAAAGGGTTATCCACCTTGTAGCATCATCAATAAACAAAACATAATACCTAGATCCATTTATTGAACTTTCTTTTGTTGGCCCCCATACATCTGTATGTATGAGTTCAAGCAAACCATCATGCTTGAAACCTTTCTTCTGAAATGGTTGTCTATGAGCTTTTCCCATCTGACAAGCTTCACACTTGTATATCATATGTTGATTCTTCACATTTGGTAGTCCCAATACAGATTGGTTCTCCACCATAGTTTTGATTCCTCTTTCATTGAAATGTCCCAATCTTTTATGCCAAAGATCTAACTCTGTAATTACTTCATCACCATGTGTGATTAGGGCTTGACCAACATTTCCTTGCACTTTGAGAGTAAAAAGTCTACCTTCCTTCTTACCACAAACAATGGGTTTGTATGCATCCTCTGGATCTTCAAAAAATACCCCTTCATTTGTAAATCTGACTTGAAAACCTTTTTCCACTATTTGTCCAACACTAATTAGATTCTTTGGTATTGTTGGAACATACAAAACATTTGTTAATAAATCAGCTCCACTCCTGCACTTCACTTTTCCAATTGAATGCACATTATGTTTTGTATTATCACCTGTTTGAACTGTATGACTTGAATTGCCTTCTTCCAATTCTGACAACAATTCTATATTACCTGATAAATGATTTGAACAACCAGAATCAATATAAAATACCTTGAGATCCTCCTTCTCTGATGAACTTATTGAATTCATCATCAATGTTGTATGGTTGTCATTCTGTGTATCATTTGCATAATTATAATATGTGGTGTTGTATGATTGGTTCTGATTCCAATTTCTTCCACCACCTCTACCAAAACTTCCTCTTGAATTATGTCTTCCTCTTTGAAATTGATTCTGAAACCTTCCACCTCTTCCTCTGCCATTGTTGTTCTGATTTTGACTTGCTCCTTGTTGATTGTGCCAACAATCATATGCTAGATGATTGCTCAATCCACAAATCCAACATGTCTTCTTGTTATTGTTCTGATTACCTCTACCTCTTCCATTTCCTCGACCTTTACCTCTGCCAAAACCTCTTCCTCTTGCATAATTTGCTTGAGTTGTTGACTCTTCTTCATCCTTTGCCTTGCCTTTATCTCCTTTCTTTTTGTTCTTCACATACATTGCAGAACTTTGACCTTTGTCTCCATCTGACTTCAAATCTTGCTCAAATGTGAGCATCAATCCAAGTAATTGATTCAATTCTGGCACATAATGGTTTAATGAGAGTTCTGTTGAAAGTACAAAGGGCTTCCATCTCTCATCACCTCTTAATCCTGCAAGTAATTGAGCTATCAACCTATGATCTTCAATATCCTCATCAATAGATCCAAGGCTATCTGCCAAGTCTTTCATCTTAGTGACATAATCACTAATGTTCTGATTTTGCTTTTTCTTGAATGTGGTGAATTCTGACCATAAGCTAGCTTTCCTAGCTTTAGTAGTGTTTTGGAAATGGTCTTCCAAAGCATTCCAAATATCTTCAGCTGTTTCTAAACCTCTGATATGTGGCAACAAATGATCTGTAATAGTGTTGTATATATAAGCTCTTGCACTTGCATCTCTCTTCTGCCATAGCTTCAAAGCTTCTAGCTCTTCCTTCCTTGGATGACTTTCATCTTCAAATTTAGGCTTCTCCTCTTCACCTGTCACATATACCATTAGATCCTTACTCATAAGTAAGGCCTCCATCCTCATTACCCAAGCAGGATAGTTATCTCTGTCCAATTTGTCAATGGACACATGATCTGCCATGGTATCCTTGCTTCTGCTTCAACCTGTAAGTGTAAGGTTAAAGAATGATACCTTTTGTAGACCTTTACCCTTGGAAGTAACTTTGAAACAATCTTCTGATGACTTTTGGTTGTTGAAAACCTCAGCTTCCTCCTTCTTTGATAAAGAACTCTTCAATTCTTCTTGTATCTGCTTTCCTTTACTTCTCGAGGACCTTATTTGCTCTGATACCACTTGTTGGTGTGTGAAACACCACAAGAACTAAACTTATGTGGTATTAGAAGACCTCCATAACCATCATTAGCTTAGCAAACCTCTAAATATGAATCTTCAACTCTGAACTTAGTGAAAATCAAAATTTCACTTCACAGAAATCTGCGCCTCTTCTTTAAACTTTCAATCTGACCTGTATCAACTTGATCTTTGCAAATACTTCTGATCATTTGCTAAGAAAGGTTCTTGCTAATGTTCAGTAACATATAACAAGCAAAACTTTCAAGCAATAACTTCAAAATCTTCTGATTTTGTACCAAACTTTACACTATGTCTGAAAACTGAAAATTTACTTCATCGATTTGACATACCTCTACTCTTAAACTGATTTCTCTGAGTATGCGTCCCGTTTCTCAAAGATCTTTTGACCAAATGTAGTTGAGGATAGTAGCTTTCAAACGAGCTATTACTTACCAAAAACTTTACATTGTGCTTCGAGATCTGACCTTCAGAAGATCAGTCAAATGTGCGCCAGAAAAGTCGTAACTGTCAACTACCTTTCACAGTCATATGAAATGACTTAGAACTCAATGTACAAGAGGAATTAGACTCAATCCTTCTACACAAACATGTGTTGATTATCAGAGAAGATGTGTACAAAATGGCTTGGCCTAATTTTGCTCACAGCCATGGAAAACTCTCTCAGACTCAGAAGTTTTCTCTCACCATCTCTCTCAGAAATTACACGACTTTTCTCTACTCACTCAGATTACAAAATTGAGTTCTCTCCTACATGTTTCTGACTCAAATTAACTTATATACCTATGGTTTACATTCTTCTAGACTTGAACTCATAAGTTCTAAAGATCAAATACAAATCTAGACTCTAATTTTGCACTAATTTACAATAGTGAAATTGTCCCTTCACTTAGGCTTGATTTTCTGTAGGTCTTTCCTTCACTTCTTCTTTCCTTCATCATATGTCTTCATATGTCTTCATATATCTATGCCTAATTAGTGAGTGAAGCCCCAACAGTTCTTGTTGGTGTGTGAAACACCACAAGAACTAAACTAATGTGGTATTAGAAGACCTCCATAACCATCATTAGCTTAGCAAACCTCTAAATATGAATCTTCAACTCTGAACTTAGTGAAAATCAAAATTTCACTTCACAGAAATCTGCGCCTCTTCTTTAAACTTTCAATCTGACGTGTATCAACTTGATCTTTGCAAATTCTTCTGATCATTTGCTAAGAAAGGTTCTTGCTAATGTTCAGTAACATATAACAAGCAAAACTTTCAAGCAATAACTTCAAAATCTTCTGATTTTGTACCAAACTTTACACTATGTCTGAAATTTGAAAATTTACTTCATCGATTTGACATACCTCTACTCTTAAACTGATTTCTCTGAGTATGCGTTGATGGAGAGTGTTAATCTCCAAAAGAACAACTTATTCTTGTTATTAGAGCACCTCTATACCAAGAATAAGTCAAAACCTTTCACACATTTAGAGGATCAATTACTAACTATCAAAAGATTAACAATTCTGTGAAAAGGATGAAACACAGAAAAGTCTGCTGCAGTATTTCTTCACATTGACTTATCTAATGTGTAAAGTTTTTGATGAAACTTTGTATGAATCATCTCCTAGAGATTGCGCATCACCTCCAAGTTGAATTACTTCATAAGCTTTAGTATAACTTGAGAAATTGTCTTCACAAGTTACCTATGCCTGAATCTGCACTTCTGAGAAGTCGATTTAGACACCCCTAACTTCTTAACTTTGGTTCTCACAATATCTAACCCGTTTTGCCAAATGCTTTTAGCCACGAGTAGATCACCTTCAAACTTAAAGATTAAGTGCTTGCTTGCACAAAACTTTAAACTATGGAGTGAGCACTGACCAAAAGATTAAACTCGAAATTTGCGCCTGTTTCAGAGAACTTTAGACACTCAACACATATGAATGTTCCTACTCACAATTCTCCTAGCCTGTTTACAATTGGACTCTGAAATTCAGGTCACAGGCTCATTAACTAACAACTTAGATATCCTCAAAAGGATTTCACAATTGATCAAACACAGAAGAAGCAGACACGAAAAGATCGTGCGCAATATTTCTTCATTAACTCAGAAAATTACAACTGAGTGATGAGAGCTATCTCAACTAACTTTTCTCTATCTCTTGACTCCTAACTTCCTCAATCTTGGTTTCTACATATGCTCTCATACATGCCCCGACTTTTCTCAAAGTATTTATAGATAGTTTGTACATGATTCTTACTGAACAAAAGATCTAAGTCATCTATGACTATGCTAATGTACATATGTGTACACTTCTCTTGTCCTCTGAATGTAATCTTCTTCCACATTTTAGGAATTGATTCTTCCTTCATCATTTGATCTCCCAAGCCTTCAATTGGTGATTGGTCTGCACCAACAACTCCCCCTCAATCATCAATTGAGGTTTTCTCTGTCTTCTTTATACTTGCCATGTCTTTGAACCTTTGTAACTTAGGTCCCTCCAGACTCTTTGTCATCATATCTGCCACTTGTTCTTTTGTTGGAGTGTACATCACTTCAATCTCTTTATCTAGTACCTTTTCCCTCAAGAAATGATACTGAATCTCTATATGCTTAGTCTTGGCATGAAAAACAGGGTTAGCTGCCAAATACAAAGAACTCATATTATCTCCAAAAATTATTGGAGTACTATGATCAGTCTCAAAACTTTTCATCAAGGTCTTCAACCATATGACTTCTTTTGCAGCTTCTACCATTCCCTTATACTCAGCTTCTGTGGATGATAAAGCAACTGTATGTTGCTTCTTTGAACACCAAGAAACTAACTTATCTCCAACATAACATAGATATCCATGAGTAGACCTTCTATCATCTGAGTCACCTGCCCAATCTGCATCACTAAACACTTTGATTCTTGTGTCAGAAGTGAAACCATAATACAGACCTTCACTTAGGGTTCCTTTGATATATCTGAGTACCCTTTGGGCTGCAATCCAATGAGTCTTCTTTGGACAATGCATAAATTGTGACAACACACCTACTGCATATGATAGATCTGGCCTTGTCAAGGTAGCATAGATTAGACTACCTACCAAACTCTGATATTTCTTCATGTCATTGAACTCTTCACCTCCATACCTGCTTAATTTATGATTTACCTCCAATGGTGTAGTTGAGGTCTTGCAATCTTCCATGTTAAACTTGACTAGAAGATTCTTCAAGTATCTCTCTTGTGAAACATATACTCCATGTTGAGTATACACAATCTACATTCCTAGAAAATAAGATAAGTTTCCCAAATCACTTATCTTAAACTCCTTCTCTATTTGTTTTTTGAGTTCATTGATTCCTTGAGCATATGTTCCTGTAACAATAATATCATCAACATAAATACACATGTAAATGTATCCATTTTCACTTGCCTTCACTAGCAAGCTACTATCTTCCTTTGATGCTTGAAATCCACATTCATTCAAGAACTTGACCAATCTGTAATTCCAAGCTCTTGGGGCTTGCTTCAACCCATATAAAGCTCTCTTGAGCTTACACACATAATCTGATCCAATTGATTCCATGAAGCCTTCTGGTTGCTCCATATATACTTCATCTGCAATGTATCCATTTAGAAATGCATTCTTCACATCCAATTGTGATAATTTCCATCCTTTGCAAGCAGCAATAGCAATCAATGTCCTAATTGTAGACATCTTAGCAACAGGACTAAAGGTTTCATCATAATCTACCCCATAAGTTTGGGCATAACCTTTGACCACAAGTCTAGCCTTATATCTAGACACCTTACCATCTGCAAACCTCTTTGTTTTATATACCCACTTGCATCCAATGACCTTCTGATTCTTTGGTCTTGGTACTAGTTCCCAAGTTTCATTTTCAAGTAGAGCATCATACTCTTCTTGCATTGCCTTCTCCCAATTATGTTTACCTTTGGCTTCTTCATAAGTAGTTGGATCTTCTTCTGTTTTCACAATGTAGGCATAATCTTTTGTTGTTAGGAAAGATGTATCATAACTATACCTTATAGGCTCTTTCCTTTCTCTTGTAGATCTCCTAATTTCTGCACTTCTTGAAGTTTCAGCCTCATTTGATTCTGGATCAAATCTTGGCCCTTCTTCTACATGATCCTGCACTCTACATCTAGAGTCAACTTCATCAACAATTTCTTCACAAACTTTTACCTTTGCCTTTCCTTTCCTTTGTATTTCTTCAACACCTGTATACTCATTTGGTGATCTTGTATACCACATGTTTTGCTCATCAAATGTCACATCTTTAGTGACAAGAAATTGCTTTGTGGATGGACTCCACAACCTGTAACCCATCTGTCTATCATCATATCCAATAAACACATACTTCTCTGCTTTTGGTTCTAGCTTATGTCTTAATTGTGAAGGAACATAAGCATATGCAATACATCCAAATACTTTACAATGATCAAGACTAGGCTTCTTACCCCACCATGCTTCATAAGGGGTTCCTCCATCCAAAGCTTTGCAAGGCAACCTATTCACAAGGTATGTTGCAGTGTTAATAGCTTCTGCCCATAAGTAATTTGGACAATTCTTTTCCTTCATCATGGCTCTTGCAAACTCTACAAGAGTCCTATTCCTCCTTTCTGCTACTCCATTCTGTTGAGGGGAGTACCTGCAAGTTATTTCTCTTTTGATACCTGCATTCCACAAATAATCATCAAACTCTTTAGAGAAATACTCTCCCCCTCCATCTGATCTTAACCTCTTGAGCTTTTGTCCTGTGATCCTTTCTGCATAAGCATGAAAGTGTTTGAATGTTTTGAAGACTTCTGATTTGTCCTTGATTACATACAAAGTAATCCACCTGGTTGCATCATCAACAAACAACACATAATATCTGGATCCATTTATGCTATAGTCCCTTGAGGGTCCCCATACATCTGTATGAACCAATTCAAGCATATTTGAATACTTGTACCCTAATTTGTTATAAGAACTCTTATGTGCTTTACCTAATTGACAAGCTTCACACTTGTACACCATATGTTGCCCTTCAATATTTGGCAATCCAAGCACCACCTGATTCTTTGACATCTCCTTTATGGCTCTCTCATTGAAGTGACCTAGCCTTTTATGCCATAGGTCTAATTCAGACACCTTTTGACCTCCATAGGTAAACAATGCATGTCCCACATTACCTTGGACTTTGAGAGTGAACAATCTTCCTTCCTTTTTACCTGCAATTATGGTTCTATATCCCTGATTTGGATCTTGTACATAGACACCATCATTTGTGAATCTTACTTCATATCCTTTCTCCACAATTTACCCTACACTTATCAAATTTTTAGGAATAGTAGGAACATAAAGTACCTTGCTCAGAAGTGTACTTCCACTCTTTGTCTTCACTGATCCAATGCTCTCCACTTTATGTTTGGTATTGTCACCTGTTTGAACTGTATGTCCATTCACCCTTGCTTCCATATCAGTCATCAAGGATAGATTCCCACTTAGATGGTTGCTACATCCTGAGTCAATATAGAACACTCTTTGATCTTCTCCCATTGATTCATGAGTTGCATTCAAGATAAGAGTCATGTCATCCTTCTGATCTGATGCATAATTGTAATAGTTATTGTTGTAGGACTGAGATTGGAAATTTCTTCCACCTCCTCTACCATATGATGTCCTACCACCTCTTCCTCTGAAATAGCCTCTTTGGTTTCTGCCTCCTCTACCTCTTTGACTATAATTCTGATTATTGTTTCCACCATTTTGATTATTATACCAACAATCATTTGCCAAATGATTTGTTCTGCCACAAATCCAACAAGCTTTAGCATTATCTTTGTTCTTACCTCCTCTTCCTTTACCTCTGAAATTTGTCTTCCCTTTTGTGAAGTTAGCTTGATTTGAATTCCCTTCATCATCATTTGATTGCTTTCCCTTGCCATTCTTTTTCTTGTCCTTGGAGTACATAGCTTGACTTGTACTTCTATCATTGTCTCCTTTAAGATCCTGCTCAAAGGTTAGCATATGTCCTAGCAATTGATTAAGATCAGGAGTAAAGTGATCAAGTGACAATTCTATGGACAATATAAAAGGCTTCCACTTCTCATCTCCTCTCAAACCTGTAAGTATTTGTCTTACCAACTTTTCTTCTTCAATGTCTTCATCCACTGCTCCCAAGCTATCTGCAATATCCTTCATCCTTGCCACATAATCTGAAATTGATTGTGAGCTCTTCTTCTTGAAGGTTGTGAACTCAGCCCATAGTGAGGACTTCCTTGACTTAGTAGTATTTTGGAAATGCTCTTCCAAGGCATTCCAAACATCTGTGGCACTTTCCAAACCTCTGATGTGAGGTAGAAGATAATCATTTACAGCCATGTAGATGATACTCCTTGCTTGAGCATCCTTTCTCATCCAAGTCTTCAACATTGCAAGTTCTTCCCTAGTAGGAATACTTGGATCTGCAAACTCAGGTTTTTCTTCATCTCCTGTAATAAATGATATAAGATCTTTGCTCATGAGGTGTGCTTCCATCCTCATGGACCATGCTGGATAGTTCTCCCTATCTAGCTTATCAATCTGCAAGCTTTCTCCCATCTTGTATCCACCTGTGTATTGAAATCTTCAAGCTTTACAAACAATGTATGTACCTTTACTTCGAATTGAACTCCTTTTGCCTTTCTTGATGTCAAATAGTCTTCTCCTCAAGCTTTGACTCCAAGCTTTCACTTCTTAGCCCTTCAAGTGTTGAATTTCTTGAATCTGCAGCAGTCGGGATCCTTCTTTCTTCAAATTGATGTCTCCTGCTCTGATACCACTGATGGAGAGTGTTAATCTCCAAAAGAACAACTTATTCTTGTGATTAGAGCACCTCTATACCAAGAATAAGTCAAAACCTTTCACACATTTAGAGGATCAATTACTAACTATCAAAAGATTAACAATTCTGTGAAAAGGATGAAACACAGAAAAGTCTGCTGCAGTATTTCTTCACATTGACTTATCTAATGTGTAAAGTTTTTGATGAAACTTTGTACGAATCATCTCCTAGAGATTGCGCATCACCTCCAAGTTGAATTACTTCATAAGCTTTAGTATAACTTGAGAAATTGTCTTCACAAGTTACCTATGTCTGAATCTGCACTTCTGAGAAGTCGATTTAGACACCCCTAACTTCTTAACTTTGGTTCTCACAATATCTAACCCGTTTTGCCAAATGCTTTTAGCCACGAGTAGATCACCTTCCAACTTAAAGATTAAGTGCTTGCTTGCACAAAACTTTAAACTATGGAGTGAGCACTGACCAAAAGATTAAACTCGAAATTTGCGCCTGTTTCAGAGAACTGTAGACACTCAACACATATGAATGTTCCTACTCACAATTCTCCTAGCCTGTTTACAATTGGACTCTGAAATTCAGGTCACAGGCTCATTAACTAACAACTTAGATATCCTCAAAAGGATTTCACAATTGATCAAACACAGAAGAAGCAGACACGAAAAGATCGGGCGCAATATTTCTTCATTAACTCAGAAAATTACAACTGAGTGATGAGAGCTATCTCAACTAACTTTTCTCTATCTCTTGACTCCTAACTTCCTCAATCTTGGTTTCTACATATGCTCTCATACATGCCCCGACTTTTCTCAAAGTATTTATAGATAGTTTGTACATGATTCTTACTGAACAAAAGATCTAAGTCATCTATGACTATGCTAATGTACATATGTGTACACTTCTCTTGTCCTCTGAATGTAATCTTCTTCCACATTTTAGGAATTGATTCTTCCTTCATCATTTGATCTCCCAAGCCTTCAATTGGTGATTGGTCTGCACCAACATGCGTCCCGTTTCTCAAAGATCTTTTGACCAAATGTAGTTGAGGATAGTAGCTTTCAAACGAGCTATTACTTACCAAAAACTTTACATTGTGCTTCGAGATCTGACCTTCAGAAGATCAGTCAAATGTGCGCCAGAAAAGTCGTAACTGTCAACTACCTTTCACAGTCATATGAAATGACTTAGAACTCAATGTACAAGAGGAATTAGACTCAATCCTTCTACACAAACATGTGTTGATTATCAGAGAAGATGTGTACAAAATGGCTTGGCCTAATTTTGCTCACAGCCATGGAAAACTCTCTCAGACTCAGAAGTTTTCTCTCACCATCTCTCTCAGAAATTACACGACTTTTCTCTACTCACTCAGATTACAAAATTGAGTTCTCTCCTACATGTTTCTGACTCAAATTAACTTATATACCTATGTTTTACATTCTTCTAGACTTGAACTCGTAAGTTCTAAAGATCAAATACAAATCTAGACTCTAATTTTGCACTAATTTACAATAGTGAAATTGTCCCTTCACTTAGGCTTGATTTTCTGTAGGTCTTTCCTTCACTTCTTCTTTCCTTCATCATATGTCTTCATATGTCTTCATATATCTATGCCTAATTAGTGAGTGAAGCCCCAACAGCTCCCCCTCAATCACTAATTAGCATACTTTGATTTCTTCACATAATCTTCTTCTCTTTTATTCCTGCCATCTCCTTGAACTTACTTGTCTTTACTCCATCCAAGCTTTTTGTCATAATATCTGCAATTTGATCTTTTGTAGAAGTGTACACCACTTCAATCTCTTTCTCCATTACCTTTTCTCTAAGAAAATGATACTGTATCTCTATGTGCTTTGTCCTTGCATGAAATACAGGATTTGCTGCAAGATATAATGAACTCATGTTATCTCCATGAATGATGGGTATACCTTGATCAATTCCCAAGCTTTTGAATAAAGTTTGCATCCATATGACTTCTTTTGCTGCTTCCACAAGTCCTTTGTATTCAGCTTCTGTTGATGATAAGGCCACTGTGTGTTGTTTCTTTGAACACCAACTCACAAGCTTATCTCCAATGTATATCATGTAGCCATGGGTAGACCTTCTATCATCTTGACTTCCTGCCCAATCTGAGTCACTATAGGCTCTCAACCTTATATCTGATGTAAAAGGATAATACAATCCTTCTTTCAAAGTCCCTTTGATATATCTAAGGACTCTTTGACCTGCAATCCAATGTGGATCCTTTGGACAATGCATGAATTGGGAAAGAACACCAACTGCATAACTAAGATCAGGCCTTGTTAAAGTTGCATAAATCAAACTTCCCACTAAAGATTGATACTTCCTCATGTCTTTGAACTCTGCACCATCATATCTACTGAGTTTGTGATTGACTTCTAATGGTGTAGATGCCTCTCTGCAATTCTCCATGTTAAACTTCTTTAGAAGATTCAAGAGATACCTTTCTTGTGATACATAAATACCATGCTCTGCATAAGTGATTTCCATTCCAAGAAAATATGACAATTTTCCTAGATCACTTATCTTGAATTCTTTTTCAAGTAGCTTCTTCACCTCCTTGATTCCTTCATTTGAGGTACCTGTAATTATAATATCATCTACATATATACAAATGTAGATCATACCTTCATCTGTTCTTTTGATAAGCAAACTTGCATCTGCCTTTGAACTTTGATAGCCAAGATAATTAAGATACTTTACAAGTCTATAATTCCAAGCTCTTGGAGCTTGCTTCAAACCATAAAGGGCTCTTCTCAACCTGCAAACATAATTTGGAAACTTATGATCTGCAAACCCTTGAGGTTGCTCCATATAAACCTCATCTGATATATATCCATTCAAGAATGCATTCTTAATGTCCAATTGACTCAATGTCCATCCTTTTGATGCTGCAATGGCAATGATTGTCCTTATAGTTGACATCTTTGCCACAGGACTGAATGTCTCATCATAATCTATGCCAAATGTTTGAGCATAGCCTTTAACCACCAATCTAGCTTTGTATCTGGCTATAGTTCCATCTGCATGCTTCTTAACTTTGTATACCCATTTATTTCCAATCACTTTCTTACCATTAGGCTTTGGGACAAGTTCCCAAGTTTTGTTCTCTTCAAGAGCATCAAACTCTTCCTTTATTGCTACTTCCCATTGTCTCTTACCCTTTGCTTCATCATAGCCTTGAGGTTCTTCATCTTCCTTAACCATGTAAGCATAATTTTTATGAGTCAAGTAAGAAGTGTCATATGAATACCTTGTAGGTTGCTTCCTCATTCTGGTTGACCTTCTAGGTTCACACTCTTCATGTATATCTGGATGTACTTCTTCATCAAATATTGGTCCATCTTCATTCCTTCTATATGATCCAACTCTTGATGTGCTTGCTTGCATATGTTCTTCATCTCCATCTATCTGCATATGTGACTTACCTCTTGCACTCCTTCTTATCTCTTCTTCAAATGTTTCAAGATCACATTCTTTATCTGCATACCAACTCTTCTGTTCATCAAAGGTCACATCTCTGGAAACAATAAAATGTTTAGTTAAAGGACTCCATAGTCTATAACCCATTTGCTTTTCATCATACCCAATAAACACATATTTTTCTGCCTTTGGTTCAAGCTTATGTCTGAGTTGTGATGGCACATAAGCATAGGCAATTGACCCAAACACTTTACAATGGTCAAGTGTTGGTTTCTTACCCCACCAAGCTTCATAAGGGGTCATGCCATGCAAAGCTCCACATGGTAGCCTATTCACAAGGTATGTGGCTGTATTTACAGCCTCAGCCCAAAGATAATTAGGGCAGTTCTTTTCCTTTAACATTGCTCTTGCAAATTCAACCAATGTTCTATTTCTCCTTTCTGCCACCCCATTATGTTGAGGTGTATACCTGCAAGTTATCTCTCTCTTGATACCTGCATTCCAAAGATAGTCATTAAACTCTTGGGAGAAGTATTCTCCCCCTCCATCAGACCTTAGCCTCTTAAGTTTTTGACCTGTAACTCTTTCTGCATAAGCATGAAAATGTTTGAAGGCTCCAAATACTTCTGATCTTTCCTTTAGAACATAAAGGGTTATCCACCTTGTAGCATCATCAATAAACAAAACATAATACCTAGATCCATTTATTGAACTTTCTTTTGTTGGCCCCCATACATCTGTATGTATGAGTTCAAGCAAACCATCATGCTTGAAACCTTTCTTCTGAAATGGTTGTCTATGAGCTTTTCCCATCTGACAAGCTTCACACTTGTATATCATATGTTGATTCTTCACATTTGGTAGTCCCAATACAGATTGGTTCTCCACCATAGTTTTGATTCCTCTTTCATTGAAATGTCCCAATCTTTTATGCCAAAGATCTAACTCTGTAATTACTTCATCACCATGTGTGATTAGGGCTTGACCAACATTTCCTTGCACTTTGAGAGTAAAAAGTCTACCTTCCTTCTTACCACAAACAATGGGTTTGTATGCATCCTCTGGATCTTCAACAAATACCCCTTCATTTGTAAATCTGACTTGAAAACCTTTTTCCACTATTTGTCCAATACTAATTAGATTCTTTGGTATTGTTGGAACATACAAAACATTTGTTAATAAATCAGCTCCACTCCTGCACTTCACTTTTCCAATTGAATGCACATTATGTTTTGTATTATCACCTGTTTGTACTGTATGACTTGAATTGCCTTCTTCCAATTCTAACAACAATTCTATATTACCTGATAAATGATTTGAACAACCAGAATCAATATAAAATACCTTGAGATCCTCCTTCTCTGATGAACTTATTGAATTCATCATCAATGTTGTATGGTTGTCATTCTGTGTATCATTTGCATAATTATAATATGTGGTGTTGTATGATTGGTTCTGATTCCAATTTCTTCCACCACCTCTACCAAAACTTCCTCTTGAATTATGTCTTCCTCTTTGAAATTGATTCTGAAACCTTCCACCTCTTCCTCTGCCATTGTTGTTCTGATTTTGACTTGCTCCTTGTTGATTGTGCCAACAATCATATGCTAGATGATTGCTCAATCCACAAATCCAACATGTCTTCTTGTTATTGTTCTGATTACCTCTACCTCTTCCATTTCCTCGACCTTTACCTCTGCCAAAACCTCTTCCTCTTGCATAATTTGCTTGAGTTGTTGACTCTTCTTCATCCTTTGCCTTGCCTTTATCTCCTTTCTTTTTGTTCTTCACATACATTGCAGAACTTTGACCTTTGTCTCCATCTGACTTCAAATCTTGCTCAAATGTGAGCATAAATCCAAGTAATTGATTCAATTCTGGCACATAATGGTTTAATGAGAGTTCTGTTGAAAGTACAAAGGGCTTCCATCTCTCATCACCTCTTAATCCTGCAAGTAATTGAGCTATCAACCTATGATCTTCAATATCCTCATCAATAGATCCAAGGCTATCTGCCAAGTCTTTCATCTTAGTGACATAATCACTAATGTTCTGATTTTGCTTTTTCTTGAATGTGGTGAATTCTGACCATAAGCTAGCTTTCCTAGCTTTAGTAGTGTTTTGGAAATGGTCTTCCAAAGCATTCCAAATATCTTCAGCTGTTTCTAAACCTCTGATATGTGGCAACAAATGATCTGTAATAGTGTTGTATATATAAGCTCTTGCACTTGCATCTCTCTTCTGCCATAGCTTCAAAGCTTCTAGCTCTTCCTTCCTTGGATGACTTTCATCTTCAAATTTAGGCTTCTCCTCTTCACCTGTCACATATACCATTAGATCCTTACTCATAAGTAAGGCCTCCATCCTCATTACCCAAGCAGGATAGGTATCTCTGTCCAATTTGTCAATGGACACATGATCTGCCATGGTATCCTTGCTTCTGCTTCAACCTGTAAGTGTAAGGTTAAAGAATGATACCTTTTGTAGACCTTTACCCTTGGAAGTAACTTCGAAACAATCTTCTGATGACTTTTGGTTGTTGAAAACCTCAGCTTCCTCCTTCTATGATAAAGAACTCTTCAATTCTTCTTGTATCTGCTTTCCTTTACTTCTCGAGGACCTTATTTGCTCTGATACCACTTGTTGATGTGTGAAACACCACAAGAACTAAACTAATGTGGTATTAGAAGATCTCCATAACCATCATTAGCTTAGCAAACCTCTAAATATGAATCTTCAACTCTGAACTTAGTGAAAATCAAAATTTCACTTCACAGAAATCTGCGCCTCTTCTTTAAACTTTCAATCTGACCTGTATCAACTTGATCTTTGCAAATTCTTCTGATCATTTGCTAAGAAAGGTTCTTGCTAATGTTCAGTAACATATAACAAGCAAAACTTTCAAGCAATAACTTCAAAATCTTCTGATTTTGTACCAAACTTTACACTATGTCTGAAAACTGAAAATTTACTTCATCGATTTGACATACCTCTACTCTTAAACTCATTTCTCTGAGTATGCGTCCCATTTCTCA
Source organism: Ceratopteris richardii (assembly GCA_020310875.1). Lineage (NCBI taxonomy): Eukaryota > Viridiplantae > Streptophyta > Polypodiopsida > Polypodiales > Pteridaceae > Ceratopteris > Ceratopteris richardii. The sequence continues at coordinate 143,191,433 of CM035429.1, forward strand.
AAGATCTTTTGACCAAATGTAGTTGAGGATAGTAGCTTTCAAACGAGCTATTACTTACCAAAAACTTTACATTGTGCTTCGAGATCTGACCTTCAGAAGATCAGTCAAATGTGCGCCAGAAAAGTCGTAACTGTCAACTACCTTTCACAGTCATATGAAATGACTTAGAACTCAATGTACAAGAGGAATTAGACTCAATCCTTCTACACAAACATGTGTTGATTATCAGAGAAGATCTGTACAAAATGGCTTGGCCTAATTTTGCTCACAGCCATGGAAAACTCTCTCAGACTCAGAAGCTTTCTCTCACCCCCTCTCTCAAAAATTACACGACTTTTCTCTACTCACTCAGATTACAAAATTGAGTTCTCTCCTACATGTTTCTGACTCAAATTAACTTATATACCTATGGTTTACATTCTTCTAGACTTGAACTCGTAAGTTCTAAAGATCAAATACAAATCTAGACTCTAATTTTGCACTAATTTACAATAGTGAAATTGTCCCTTCACTTAGGCTTGATTTTCTGTAGGTCTTTCCTTCACTTCTTCTTTCCTTCATCATATGTCTTCATATGTCTTCATATATCTATGCCTAATTAGTGAGTGAAGCCCCAACAGCTCCCCCTCAATCACTAATTAGCATACTTTGATTTCTTCACATAATCTTCTTCTCTTTTATTCCTGCCATCTCCTTGAACTTACTTGTCTTTACTCCATCCAAGCTTTTTGTCATAATATCTGCAATTTGATCTTTTGTAGAAGTGTACACCACTTCAATCTCTTTCTCCATTACCTTTTCTCTAAGAAAATGATACTGTATCTCTATGTGCTTTGTCCTTGCATGAAATACAGGATTTGCTGCAAGATATAATGAACTCATGTTATCTCCATGAATGATGGGTATACCTTGATCAATTCCCAAGCTTTTGAATAAAGTCTGCATCCATATGACTTCTTTTGCTGCTTCCACAAGTCCTTTGTATTCAGCTTCTGTTGATGATAAGGCCACTGTGTGTTGTTTCTTTGTACACCAACTCACAAGCTTATCTCCAATGTATATCATGTAGCCATGGGTAGACCTTCTGTCATCTTGACTTCCTGCCCAATCTGAGTCACTATAGGCTCTCAACCTTATATCTGATGTAAAAGGATAATACAATCCTTCTTTCAAAGTCCCTTTGATATATCTAAGGACTCTTTGACCTGCAATCCAATGTGGATCCTTTGGACAATGCATGAATTGGGAAAGAACACCAACTGCATAACTAAGATCAGGCCTTGTTAAAGGTGCATAAATCAAACTTCCCACTAAAGATTGATACTTCCTCATGTCTTTGAACTCTGCACCATCATATCTACTGAGTTTGTGATTGACTTCTAATGGTGTAGATGCCTCTCTGCAATTCTCCATGTTAAACTTCTTTAGAAGATTCAAGAGATACCTTTCTTGTGATACATAAATACCATGCTCTGCATAAGTGATTTCCATTCCAAGAAAATATGACAATTTTCCTAGATCACTTATCTTGAATTCTTTTTCAAGTAGCTTCTTCACCTCCTTGATTCCTTCATTTTAGGTACCTGTAATTATAATATCATCTACATATATACAAATGTAGATCATACCTTCATCTGTTCTTTTGATAAGCAAACTTGCATCTGCCTTTGAACTTTGATAGCCAAGATCATTAAGATACTTTACAAGTCTATAATTCCAAGCTCTTTGAGCTTGCTTCAAACCATAAAGGGCTCTTCTCAACCTGCAAACATAATTTGGAAACTTATGATCTGCAAACCCTTGAGGTTGCTCCATGTAAACCTCATCTGATATATATCCATTCAAGAATGCATTCTTAATGTCCAATTGACTCAATGTCCATCCTTTTGATGCTGCAATGGCAATGATTGTCCTTATAGTTGACATCTTTGCCACAGGACTGAATGTCTCATCATAATCTATGCCAAATGTTTGAGCATAGCCTTTAACCACCAATCTAGCTTTGTATCTGGCTATAGTTCCATCTGCATGCTTCTTAACTTTGTATACCCATTTATTTCCAATCACTTTCTTACCATTAGGCTTTGGGACAAGTTCCCAAGTTTTGTTCTCTTCAAGAGCATCAAACTCTTCCTTCATTGCTACTTCCCATTGTCTCTTACCCTTTGCTTCATCATAGCCTTGAGGTTCTTCATCTTCCTTAACCATGTAAGCATAATTTTTCTGAGTCAAGTAAGAAGTGTCATATGAATACCTTGTAGGTTGCTTCCTCATTCTGGTTGACCTTCTAGGTTCACACTCTTCATGTATATCTGGATGTACTTCTTCATCAAATATTGGTCCATCTTCATTCCTTGTATATGATCCAACTCTTGATGTGCTTGCTTGCATATGTTCTTCATCTCCATCTATCTGCATATGTGACTTACCTCTTGCACTCCTTCTTATCTCTTCTTCAAATGTTTCAAGATCACATTCTTTATCTGCATACCAACTCTTCTGTTCATCAAAGGTCACATCTCTGGAAACAATAAAATGTTTAGTTAAAGGACTCCATAGTCTATAACCCATTTGCTTTTCATCATACCCAATAAACACATATTTTTCTGCCTTTGGTTCAAGCTTATGTCTGAGTTGTGATGGCACATAAGCATAGGCAATTGACCCAAACACTTTACAATGGTCAAGTGTTGGTTTCTTACCCCACCAAGCTTCATAAGGGGTCATGCCATTCAAAGCTCCACATGGTAGCCTATTCACAAGGTATGTGGCTGTATTTACAGCCTCAGCCCAAAGATAATTAGGGCAATTCTTTTCCTTTAACATTGCTCTTGCAAATTCAACCAATGTTCTATTTCTCCTTTCTGCCACCCCATTATGTTGAGGTGTATACCTGCAAGTTATCTCTCTCTTGATACCTGCATTCCAAAGATAGTCATTAAACTCTTGGGAGAAGTATTCTCCCCCTCCATCAGACCTTAGCCTCTTAAGTTTTTGACATGTAACTCTTTCTGCATAAGCATGAAAATGTTTGAAGGCTCCAAATACTTCTGATCTTTCCTTTAGAACATAAAGGGTTATCCACCTTGTAGCATCATCAATAAACAAAACATAATACCTAGATCCATTTATTGAACTTTCTTTTGTTGGCCCCCATACATCTGTATGTATGAGTTCAAGCAAACCATCATGCTTGAAACCTTTCTTCTGAAATGGTTGTCTATGAGCTTTTCCCATCTGACAAGCTTCACACTTGTATATCATATGTTGATTCTTCACATTTGGTAGTCCCAATACAGATTGGTTCTCCACCATAGTTTTGATTCCTCTTTCATTGAAATGTCCCAATCTTTTATGCCAAAGATCTAACTCTGTAATTACTTCATCACCATGTGTGATTAGGGCTTGACCAACATTTCCTTGCACTTTGAGAGTAAAAAGTCTACCTTCCTTCTTACCACAAACAATGGGTTTGTATGCATCCTCTGGATCTTCAACAAATACCCCTTCATTTGTAAATCTGACTTGAAAACCTTTTTCCACTATTTGTCCAACACTAATTAGATTCTTTGGTATTGTTGGAACATACAAAACATTTGTTAATAAATCAGCTCCACTCCTGCACTTCACTTTTCCAATTGAATGCACATTATGTTTTGTATTATCACCTGTTTGTACTGTATGACTTGAATTGCCTTCTTCCAATTCTGACAACAATTCTATATTACCTGATAAATGATTTGAACAACCAGAATCAATATAAAATACCTTGAGATCCTCCTTCTCTGATGAACTTATTGAATTCATCATCAATGTTGTATAGTTGTCATTCTGTGTATCATTTGCATAATTATAATATGTGGTGTTGTATGATTGGTTCTGATTCCAATTTCTTCCACCACCTCTACCAAAACTTCCTCTTGAATTATGTCTTCCTCTTTGAAATTGATTCTGAAACCTTCCACCTCTTCCTCTACCATTGTTGTTCTGATTTTGACTTGCTCCTTGTTGATTGTGCCAACAATCATACGCTAGATGATTGCTCAATCCACAAATCCAACATGTCTTCTTGTTATTGTTCTGATTACCTCTACCTCTTCCATTTCCTCGACCTTTACCTCTGCCAAAACCTCTTCCTCTTGCATAATTTGCTTGAGTTGCTGACTCTTCTTCATCCTTTGCCTTGCCTTTATCTCCTTTCTTTTTGTTCTTCACATACATTGCAGAACTTTGACCTTTGTCTCCATCTGACTTCAAATCTTGCTCAAATGTGAGCATCAATCCAAGTAATTGATTCAATTCTGGCACATAATGGTTTAATGAGAGTTCTGTTGAAAGTACAAAGGGCTTCCATCTCTCATCACCTCTTAATCCTGCAAGTAATTGAGCTCTCAACCTATGATCTTCAATATCCTCATCAATAGATCCAAGGCTATCTGCCAAGTCTTTCATCTTAGTGACATAATCACTAATGTTCTGATTTTGCTTTTTCTTGAATGTGGTGAATTCTGACCATAAGCTAGCTTTCCTAGCTTTAGTAGTGTTTTGGAAATGGTCTTCCAAAGCATTCCAAATATCTTCAGCTGTTTCTAAACCTCTGATATGTGGCAACAAATGATCTGTAATAGTGTTGTATATATAAGCTCTTGCACTTGCATCTCTCTTCTGCCATAGCTTCAAAGCTTCTAGCTCTTCCTTCCTTGGATGACTTTCATCTTCAAATTTAGGCTTCTCCTCTTCACCTGTCACATATACCATTAGATCCTTACTCATAAGTAAGGCCTCCATCCTCATTACCCAAGCAGGATAGTTATCTCTGTCCAATTTGTCAATGGACACATGATCTGCCATGGTATCCTTGCTTCTGCTTCAACCTGTAAGTGTAAGGTTAAAGAATGATACCTTTTGTAGACCTTTACCCTTGGAAGTAACTTCGAAACAATCTTCTGATGACTTTTGGTTGTTGAAAACCTCAGCTTCCTCCTTCTTTGATAAAGAACTCTTCAATTCTTCTTGTATCTGCTTTCCTTTACTTCTCGAGGACCTTATTTGCTCTGATACCACTTATTGATGTGTGAAACACCACAAGAACTAAACTAATGTGGTATTAGAAGACCTCCATAACCATCATTAGCTTAGCAAACCTCTAAATATGAATCTTCAACTCTGAACTTAGTGAAAATCAAAATTTCACTTCACAGAAATCTGCGCCTCTTCTTTAAACTTTCAATCTGACCTGTATCAACTTGATCTTTGCAAATTCTTCTGATCATTTGCTAAGAAAGGTTCTTGCTAATGTTCAGTAACATATAACAAGCAAAACTTTCAAGCAATAACTTCAAAATCTTCTGATTTTGTACCAAACTTTACACTATGTCTGAAAACTGAAAATTTACTTCATCGATTTGACATACCTCTACTCTTAAACTGATTTCTCTGAGTATGCGTCCCGTTTCTCAAAGATCTTTTGACCAAATGTAGTTGAGGATAGTAGCTTTCAAACGAGCTATTACTTACCAAAAACTTTACATTGTGCTTCGAGATCTGACCTTCAGAAGATCAGTCAAATGTGCGCCAGAAAAGTCGTAACTGTCAACTACCTTTCACAGTCATATGAAATGACTTAGAACTCAATGTACAAGAGGAATTAGACTCAATCCCTCTACACAAACATGTGTTGATTATCAGAGAAGATGTGTACAAAATGGCTTGGCCTAATTTTGCTCACAGCCATGGAAAACTCTCTCAGACTCAGAAGTTTTCTCTCACCATCTCTCTCAGAAATTACACGACTTTTCTCTACTCACTCAGATTACAAAATTGAGTTCTCTCCTACATGTTTCTGACTCAAATTAACTTATATACCTATGGTTTACATTCTTCTAGACTTGAACTCGTAAGTTCTAAAGATCAAATACAAATCTAGACTCTAATTTTGCACTAATTTACAATAGTGAAATTGTCCCTTCACTTAGGCTTGATTTTCTGTAGGTCTTTCCTTCACTTCTTCTTTCCTTCATCATATGTCTTCATATGTCTTCATATATCTATGCCTAATTAGTGAGTGAAGCCCCAACAACTCCCCCTCAATCACTAATTAGCATACTTTGATTTCTTCACATAATCTTCTTCTCTTTTATTCCTGCCATCTCCTTGAACTTACTTGTCTTTACTCCATCCAAGCTTTTTGTCATAATATCTGCAATTTGATCTTTTGTAGAAGTGTACACCACTTCAATCTCTTTCTCCATTACCTTTTCTCTAAGAAAATGATACTGTATCTCTATGTGCTTTGTCCTTGCATGAAATACAGGATTTGCTGCAAGATATAATGAACTCATGTTATCTCCATGAATGATGGGTATACCTTGATCAATTCCCAAGCTTTTGAATAAAGTCTGCATCCATATGACTTCTTTTGCTGCTTCCACAAGTCCTTTGTATTCAGCTTCTGTTGATGATAAGGCCACTGTGTGTTGTTTCTTTGAACACCAACTCACAAGCTTATCTCCAATGTATATCATGTAGCCATGGGTAGACCTTCTGTCATCTTGACTTCCTGCCCAATCTGAGTCACTATAGGCTCTCAACCTTATATCTGATGTAAAAGGATAATACAATCCTTCTTTCAAAGTCCCTTTGATATATCTAAGGACTCTTTGACCTGCAATCCAATGTGGATCCTTTGGACAATGCATGAATTGGGAAAGAACACCAACTGCATAACTAAGATCAGGCCTTGTTAAAGTTGCATAAATCAAACTTCCCACTAAAGATTGATACTTCCTCATGTCTTTGAACTCTGCACCATCATATCTACTGAGTTTGTGATTGACTTCTAATGGTGTAGATGCCTCTCTGCAATTCTCCATGTTAAACTTCTTTAGAAGATTCAAGAGATACCTTTCTTGTGATACATAAATACCATGCTCTGCATAAGTGATTTCCATTCCAAGAAAATATGACAATTTTCCTAGATCACTTATCTTGAATTCTTTTTCAAGTAGCTTCTTCACCTCCTTGATTCCTTCATTTGAGGTACCTGTAATTATAATATCATCTACATATATACAAATGTAGATCATACCTTCATCTGTTCTTTTGATAAGCAAACTTGCATCTGCCTTTGAACTTTGATAGCCAAGATCATTAAGATACTTTACAAGTCTATAATTCCAAGCTCTTGGAGCTTGCTTCAAACCATAAAGGGCTCTTCTCAACCTGCAAACATAATTTGGAAACTTATGATCTGCAAACCCTTGAGGTTGCTCCATATAAACCTCATCTGATATATATCCATTCAAGAATGCATTCTTAATGTCCAATTGACTCAATGTCCATCCTTTTGATGCTGCAATGGCAATGATTGTCCTTATAGTTGACATCTTTGCCACAGGACTGAATGTCTCATCATAATCTATGCCAAATGTTTGAGCATAGCCTTTAACCACCAATCTAGCTTTGTATCTGGCTATAGTTCCATCTGCATGCTTCTTAACTTTGTATACCCATTTATTTCCAATCACTTTCTTACCATTAGGCTTTGGGACAAGTTCCCAAGTTTTGTTCTCTTCAAGAGCATCAAACTCTTCCTTCATTGCTACTTCCCATTGTCTCTTACCCTTTGCTTCATCATAGCCTTGAGGTTCTTCATCTTCCTTAACCATGTAAGCATAATTTTTCTGAGTCAAGTAAGAAGTGTCATATGAATACCTTGTAGGTTGCTTCCTCATTCTGGTTGACCTTCTAGGTTCACACTCTTCATGTATATCTGGATGTACTTCTTCATCAAATATTGGTCCATCTTCATTCCTTCTATATGATCCAACTCTCTCCCCCCTTACATCATTCGTCGATAAGGGAGGAAATGGAGATCCAATTTGAACATAATCATCGGGATATTGCAGAACTCAGCCGACATGAGAGGGCACTACTAGTGTCCCAGCTTACTGCCGAATTTGAAGATCGAATAATCAAGGTCATGAAGGAAGCTCAAATTGAGAGCAAACATTTGGAACAGGTATTAAAGCCATTTAATGTACCATATGGACTCCTGAAAGAGCAAACAAGAGAATATATAAAGACCACGACAAATAAGGATCCTGACAACAACCTCCAGTTCAGCAATAATACTTTCAATTATACTCAAGAGGAATTCGAGAAGGTTGATTCTATATGGAGACGAAAACTTTTGGAAAAGAACCCTACACTGCGGGTACAATGGGAAACATCACCATACGCACTTCAGGTGAACCCATTTTTTTGTCCAGTACCCCGCAGACGCTCTTGGTCTCAATTTTGGGAAGGACAACGCTAAGGAAACATCAATAATCAATGGCTAAATTATCCGCTGTTACCCAGTCCACCGCATAATTATCTCCCAACAGAAGAATACATGGTTAAAAAAATGGAATTTTGGATTGCTAGATATGCAAGTGTTCCGGATTTAGCAGTCAAAATGGCGAATAAGATTTTCAGCATGCTACTTACAGTTATTAAAGTCTTCCAACATGCCAAATATACATTTTTTAATCTCATCGGCATTACGCAGGGATCCAAAGCCCTCATTTTTCATCTTTCCACCATTCCGAGCCCATTAACACTTATGGCATACTATTCACGGCTTATGTTCTTGCCGAGCACATATATGCAAACTTTTGAAGAAGCATTTTTTACTGGCTTCTTCGAAATCGATTCGGAAATGTTTCTTATGATGACTTCAAATCTTAATGCAAGACTGGTGGCTTATGAAACGAGTTTCTTTGCGGATCACTGACAAGCACCAGAAGATGGAGTGAAGTCAAGACAGTGGAAAGAATTCATGATATGTCACGTCAATTTGCTTAATCAACGAGAGCAAACCGCCATACAAATGTACTCATGTCGCCACAAAAAGCCTGTCGAGGACGACAGAGTTCAGGAGGAGGGACGTGCGGAAGGGGAATCAAGCAAGAAAAGATGAAGAATAAGATCAAAGACCGAAATTTCTCAGTAAAAATGAAGATCATAAAGCAAAAGTTCCACCCTCTGCCCAAAGCCTCGTAGGGGCACACATCAAGCAACAACGCCAAACACCTAGGTCCTGAGGAATGGAATTAAAGAACAATTAGAACCAAGACATTTCATGGGAAGGACGGACCAGGGCCAAGATGTATCCATGAAGAAGTGCAAGACAATACTTGGCAGGTAATAATCCTCCTGCTGATAGCGTGCACTTACAAGAAATGAATAGGCTCAAAGCAATACAACTCAGATATGTGAAGACAAAGACAAATCAGAAGACCAAAAGTTAGAAAGAGGCAGAGGCTAAAACGTTGAAGAGAGTGACTAAGAATACCACATTCTGAGTCACAGATGGCATGTGTGGTAGCCCGACTGAATACAGCAACCCAGATTTGTGATGTACGGAATACCAAGGGGCAAACAGAAGCAAAGGAAAAACCTCGGGTAAGATGACCAATTGTCTAACAGTCCTTGTCGCTTCTTCGACCACTAGGTGCGTGTATTTAGAAAGCTTAGACAAGCAGCAAACGAGAAGCAAAAGCCTGTCAAGGGACGACATAGACAAAGAGGGGGAGAGTGTTGCAGAGAAAAGAGGCAAAAAAAGGGGGGCCCCAAAATTTTCAAATTAATGGTCATATTTTTCTTCTTCAAAGTCTTAGGAAATTCCCTCAAGCCATGTAAATGCACTAGAGGAGTCCTCTAGATGCATAATCCCAACTCATTGTAATATATTCCTTGTAAATTAGTAGGAAATTCACCTTTTAGTTAATAAAGTGCCGGTCTCTTGTGTGAAAGGACCATTTTTAGGGCACATGTATATAAGTCACTTTGTGACTCTTTGTAGGGACTTTTGCCATTGTGAAGAAGAAGAGCTTGAGAATTTCGAATTTGCTTCTTTCCTGTAGATTTCTACCATCTCTTTGATCTTCTATGTATGTGTAATGCGTGGAATCTGTGTGTAGGACTGTTTTCTACCCCTCCCCAATATTTTTGAGCTACTGTAGTGTGTGTTTGAGCTAGTAGAAGTTGTGGAGTGAGTATGGGTGTTTCCTGCCATTCACTATTTTGGTCATAACTTGAAGCACGGTTGTCAAAATTGAGTGAAACTAGCTCCTATAGATGTGTCTCATCGAGAGCTTCAAAAGGAACCCCTATTGGCCATATTCGGAGTTCGGAGCTGAGAGAAATCCTCGATTTAGTGAAAACTACTATAAGTGGTATCGCGACAGACACTTTCAGTATTTGAGTGAGCTAGAGAGGTAGATTAGTCTTTTCTCATGCATATAAGCTGACCACTTCATTTCCCATCACATATGCGCATATCCTCATACACTTGGTCAGGTCGTTTCATCGGATTGACAAATAAGCGCGTGTCAATTCCCCACTATACGTACTTGTGTGGCAAATGAGATTTAGTCTCTTTGGCACAATTCCTTAAGTCTTTTTGACTTAGGTACACAGCTCCCTTGGCAGCCGTTGGCTACGTGTAAGGCAATTTTAAATTTGAGTGGCAATAGAGACTTTTAGATTCCCTAAGGTAGGAGGATTTGAACCCACAACCTCCTACTTACAAGGGAAGTACTTTAACCACTACTCCATCTCTTTGAGTTATCAATCTATCTCCCTTTTGTCATATTTACATCAACTTTCACCTCCCTCTTCCTTTTACAATTTCCAAGATGATCTCACATATGTGGAAGCGCCTGTCAATTTTCTAGAGGAGTGCATCAAAGAATAGGGCACAATTTACAATATATAACTTGGATTTTAGCATATACTATATCGTTGGAAAGCTCTCGGAACCAGCTTTTTAACTAACCTATTAGATTGAGGATCCAACATAGTTTGAAAGAGGGGTTTTGTTCTCTACATATGGACACTATAACAATGGAGGATTTTGGCAATTCACGTTTACTTGGGGTCTCACTCAAGCAACAATTAGAAATTATGCGATAAGAACTTCAAGCAACTTAACAATCTGTACAAGAACGTGATGCTATGCTCCAAAAAGTACACAGTGATGATCGTAGCTTAATCAGAGTGGTGAAAGAGATTATCACTGCACAAGAATAAGGTGCAAGTTCCAAGATAGGCGCTAAGAACTTCCAATTCTCCAGATTCGATGGACGAAAGGATGGCCAATTTGTACTTTCATGGCTCTCTCAATTCGATAATTTCTACTCTGAGGATTCATATTCCAAAAGTGAGAAAGTCAAGTTTGCTACCAATTATTTGGTAGGAAGATCTCAGCTATGGTGGAATGTTTTACGGAATAGTACCAACCATCCTACCACATGGGACGCATTTCATGCAAAAATTAAGGAGTCTTTCCTTCCTTCCCAGTTCCATCTACATGTGCGTCATGCATGGACAACTCTTGGATGGAGAGAAGGAGATAATGTATCCATTTAATCTTCCATGATTCCATAAAATACAACATGCCTGTTATCAGGTCCTTCAGCGCATGCACACACAGAGGTAGAAAGAAGACGAAACAGGAATCAAAAAATAGAGAAAGAATCGACGTGATATTGGGTGCAATCTCCCCTCGTGTACTCTAATGGGCTAGTCTCTCAGAGTACGTGTATTTATAGGTTTATTTCTATTACGTCCTAAAAATAGAAGTTACATGAGAGCTGTCGCTTTTAGAAGCATCTTTTAGGAAAAGCTACTTTATTTACAAAAGGTGTCGCTTCCTAAAGCGAACCACTACTTTTACAACAAGATAAACCTAAATATAAGTATTCTAGAAGTCTTCCATTTATTCTTTGAATTTATTTATTTATGCACATCCAGTTGTATCGACACCCTCATGCTTCTTCAAGTGCTAGATCGAACACAACCACATTAAAACCTTCTGGACATTTAAAACATTAAAAATCCATTTAACCTTCCATGATTCCATAAAATACAACATGCCTCTTAGTTGACAAGCAACTAATCTCAGTTGATAAATATAAAAATAGGCATGGATGATCAGTCGCATGTCCCATCACTGAACAATATTAAGTATGAACCATGTAAAACACATGCATGGAATCTGAAACCTTAAAGTTTAATGTAATTGGGAATGATATGCAGAAGTTAAATGATCATAGTGAGGAGATAAGGAGGTCTTATGTATCCATTGTGATTCCTCAAGTGAGTGATTTTTATATTTGACGAAATACCTATGATATTGCTTATCAATTCGTGTAGTGGTAACGTCAAAATCTATTACTTTCTCGGGAATCAATATTTCCGCATCCTCTTCTAGTAAAGGAGGATCATCTAAAATAGGTGTGAGTGGTAAAGTGCCTTGAAAAGATTTCAATAAACTTATACGGAAAGAATTATGTATACCCCAATGAGAAGGTATATCTAATCAAAACGGAGTTTCATTTATTTTCTCAATAATGTGAAAAGGTCCATAATACCTTGGGGCAAGTTTTACCTTAGGATGTTGAGAAATATTTTTTAAACACCTTATAATGATTTGTGACCAAACTAAATCATTTTCATTGAATTGTTTGGCTATGCACTTCTTATTAATACTATGCATGTAACGTTCTTGAATCTTCCTAATATGCTCATGCACTTCCTAATATTTATCAACTGGGGTCAGTTGCCTTGTCAACTGGGAGGCATGTTGTATTTTATGGAATCATGGAAGGTTAAATGGATTTCTAATGTTTTAAATGTCTAGAAGGTTTTAATGTGGTCGTGTTTGATCTAGTAGGTGAAGAAGCATGAGGGCGTGGATACAAGTGGATGCGCATAAATAAATAAATTCAAAGACTAAATGGAAGACTTCTAGAATAGTTATATTTAGGTTTATCTTGTTGTAAAAGTAGTGGTTCGCTTTAGAAAGCGATGCCTTTTGAAAATAAAGTATCTTTTCCTAAAAGACACTTCTAAAGCGACGGCCTTCATGTAACTTCTATTCTCAAGATGTAGTAGAAATAAACCTATAAGTATGTGTACTCTAAGAGATTCGTCCATCAGAGTATATAGGGGGGAAATTGCACCCAATATCGCGTTGATTGTTTCTCTGTTTTTTGATTCTTGTTTCATCTTCTTTTTGCCTCTATGTGTGCATGCGCTGAAGGACCTGATAATAGTCATAATCAGAATTTTAGTCCTAGAGGAAGAGGAGGCACAAATCAAAGAGGTAATTTCAGAGGAAGAGTTGGTAGGAATTCATTTGCTAGAGGAGGAGGAAGGAGTTTCCAAACTCAATCCTACAACAACACCTATTAGAATTATGCTTCAGATCATAAGGAAGATTTGAGTCTTATCTTGAATGCAACACATGAAGTAATCAATGAAGATCAAATGGTGTTTTATATTGACTCAGGATGTAGCAATCATCTGATTGACAATATCTCCTTAATGACTGATATGGAAGCTAAAGTGAATGGACATACAGTTCAAATAGGAGACAACACCAAACACAAAGTTGGGAGCATTGGATCAATGAAGACAAAGAGTGGAAGCACACTTCTAAGCAAGGTACTTTATGTTCCAAAAATTCCTAAAAATCTATTAAGTGTAGGGCAAATTGTTGAGAAGGGATATGAAGTTATATTTACAAGAGATGGTGTTTATGTTGAATATCCAAGTCAAGGATATAAAAGCATTGTTACAGGAAAAAAGGAAGGAAGATTATTCACTCTCAAAGTCCAAGGTAATATGTGACATGCATTGTTTACTTATGGAAGTCAAAAGATGTCTGAATTGGATCTATGGCACAAGAGGTTAGGACATTTTAATGAAAGGGGAATAAAAGAGATGACAACGAATGGTGCAATGCTTGGTCTACCAAATATTGAAGGTCAACATATGATATACAAATGTGGGGCTTGTCAACTAGGTAAAGCTCACAAGAAATCATACAATAAGCAAGGATACAGGTATTGAAATATGCTTGAATTGGTTCATACAGATGTGCGCAAAGGACTATATCATAAATGGATCAAGGTATTATGTGCTATTTGTTGCGGATGCAACCAGGTGGATTACTCTGTATGTAATCAAGGATACATTTGAAGTGTTTGAGACATTTAAACACTATCATGCTTATGCAGAAAGAGTTATAGGACAAAATCTCAAGAGATTGAGATCAGATGGAGGGGGAGAATATTTTTTCAAGGAATTTTATGATTTTATGTGGAATGCAGGTATAAAAAGAGAAGTTTCTTGCAGGTACTCCCCACAACAAAATGGAGTTGCAGAAAGAAGAAATAGAAATCTTGTAGAGTTTGCAAGATCAATGATGAAGGAAAAAAAGTATCCTAATTATATGTAGGTAGAAGCTACAATGTATCTTGTGAATAGGTTGCCTTCGAAAGCTTTGGAGGGAAGGACTCCTTAAGAAGCATGGTGGGGTAAGAAACCTACTCTTGATCATTGCAAAATATTTGGATGTTTGGCATATGCTTATATTCCATCTCAATTGAGACATAAGCTAGAACCTAAAGCAGAAAACTATCTGTTCACTGGGTATGATTATAAAAAAATGGGATATAGATTGTGGAATCCATTCACAAAACAATTTTGTGTTTCAAGATATGTTACATTTGATGAGCAAAGCACATGGTTTATAGGATCAAACAATGTATGCACAGATCTTGAAGAAATCAAAAGGAAAGGAAAGTCAAAGATGAAGGTATATGAAGAAGATATTGATGATGATGTTTGTAGAAATGAAATGCAAGAAAATTATGAAGATAGACCAAGGCTTGATCCAAAAAAAATTGAAGGAGAGACCTCAATAAGTGCAGAAATTAGAAGATCATTAAGAGAAAGAAAACAACCTATGAGGTACAGTTATGATACTTCTTTCTTGATAACAAAATATTATGCTTATATTGTGAAGACAGATGAAGATCCATCCACATATGATGAAGCTAAAGGAAACAAAAATTGGGAAAAATCAATGCAAGAAGAGTATGATGATCTACTTGAGAATGAGACATGGGAATTGGTACCAAGACCAAAGAATGAGAAGGTAATTGGATGTAAGTGGGTATATAAGACAAAGCGGTTTGCAGATGGAAAAGTGTCTACATACAAGACTAGACTTGTGGTCAAAGGATATGCCCAAACACATGGAGTGGACTATGATGAAACCTTTCGTCCAATGGCTAAGATATCTACAATCAAAACTATAATTGCTATTGCTACATGTAAAGATTGGAAGCTATCTCAAATACATATAAAGAATGCATTTTTAAATGGATATATTGCAGATTAAGTATACATGGAGCAACCAGAGGGTTTCAAATAGTCAAATGGATTAGATTATGTTTGCAAGCTTAAGAGAGCTTTGTATGGTTTAAATCAAGCACCAAGGGCATGGAATTAGAGATTGGTCAAGTTCTTGGATGAACTTGGATACTAAGCTTCAAAGGCAGATAATAGTTTGCTAGTGAAAGCAAATGAAGATAGATACATTTATGTGTGTATTTGTGTTGATGACATTAGTATCATAGGTACAGATGCTCAAGGAATCAAGGAGCTCAAGAAGAAAATGGAAAAAGAGTTTAAGATAAGTGATTTCTAAAACTTGTCTTATTCTCTAGGGATGGAGATTATATGCACTCAACATAGAGTGTATGTTGCACAAGAAAGGTATTTGAAGAATCTCTGATGAAATTTATTATGGAGAATTGTAAACCTTCAACCACACCTCTCGAGGTTAATCATAAATTAAGCAAGTATTGAGGAGAAGAGTTCAAGGATATGAAGACATATCAGAGTTTGGTCGGTAGTTTAATCTATGCTACCTTGACAAGAGCAGATCTTTCATATGCAGTTGGTGTATTATCTCAATTCATGCATTGCCCAAAGCAACTTCATTGGATTGCATCACAAAGTGTGCCAATATATACCAAAGGGACTCTGAATGAAGTTTTGTATTATGGATTCACTTTTGATACTAGACTTAAAGTGTTTGGTGATGGAGATTGGGCAGGTAGTTTAGATGATAGAAGATCCACTCATGGTTATTTGTGTTATGTTGGAGATAAGCTAATTTCTTGGTGCTCAAAGAAGCAACATACAGTTGCATTGTCATCCACAGAAGCTAAATACAAAGGAATGGTGGAATGTGCAAAGGAAGTGATTTGGTTGAAGACTTTATTAAAAAGTCTAGGGATTGATGAGAATATTCCAATCATATTTCAAGAAAATATGAGTTCATTGTATTTAGCAACTAATCTTGTGTTTCATGCGAGAACTAAACACATAGAAATTCAATAGCATTTCTTAAGAGAAAAGGTGGTTGATAAAGAAATTGAGATCATCTATACATCAAGAAAAGAGCAAGTGGCAGATATGCTGACAAAAAGCTTGGATGGACCAAAGTTACAAAGGTTTAAAGAGATGGCGGGTATAAAGAAGTGCAAGTAATCACAATTGATGATTGAGGGGGAGTTGTTGGAGCAAGACAATCATCAATGGATGATTACGTGAAGTCTAGGAATGAAGAAGTGAAGAAAAGACTCAAGAAATATTTTCATATACTGAGGAGTTCATACTCATATGTATATATACACTCATGTATCATCATGACATAGAAGAGGGATGAAGAATAGATGAGAATATAGTCAATAAAATTCAAGTTTTCTAATAGATAGATTTGTAGAGAGTTTTCTCGTGAGTTAAAGACTAGTCTTTCCTAGAATTCTCTCAGCCTGATCATGTGGATCAGGAAATATTCTGTACACATCTGATTTAGAAGATAATCAATCTATGACCAAAGTTTGATGATCTAGTTCTCTTCAGGTTGTGTGTATGACAAGTAGGAACATTCATATGTAAAAGTCTGCAAGTGAAGTTCTCAGAATCATACATTTTGCTGCTCAAAGATTTGCTTGGATCTCAGTGCTCGATGTAAACTTTTAGCATTCAAAATTTAAGTTAGCAGATAAGGAAGCTTTGGCTAAAAGCATTTAGTAAAATGGATTCAATTCTAAGAGAAATCAACTTAAGAAGTTGACCATGCCAAAATCACCATTTTTGGAAGGCAGTTTCTGACATAGGTTTGATCTAAGTGATCAACTTAGAATTCTAATAGTTCATTTTAAGAACTAATGATCATTATTGAAGTATTTCAATGGCCATGCACCACAGAGTGCTCTCCTTCTCGAGAGCTCCATGACAATATCCTCTGAGTAGAAAACTGAGCTCCTAAGGACACACACCGTCCTCCGCACAGAGACTACAGAATACGTGAAAACTGAGCTCCTAAGGACACACACCGTACACAGGGAGAATGAAGATGGACTTCTTAGGTCTTACAAATGCAGTCGAACTTACAATCTGTGACTCACCAGACCACTATGTTAAACGTTGTTCTACTATCAGAAGAGCGTTTAAACGATCATTGGGTTCTTCGGAGTGGTAGGGTTCTGTTAGACAGAGGCCCTATACTTGTTTCCCAAACTAACCATTCATAAACAGCAATATACGGATGCGCAGAACTGTAATTGGACTCTGTCACACTTAGGAGCCTTACAGTTCTCGATCAAAACTCGTCCAAAGTGTACCGAATGCACTAAATTACTGTACTATTCTACACGTAAACTTACTGAATACCAGAGGCAATGGTAGTAATTCAACCTTTTTCGAATAGGCACACACAATCAGACGACAATGAAGAGACAGAGAACTCAATAGTATCAGACACACATGTGCTGAAGATTCAGTACGCAACTTAGGAAGACCCTCACTGTAGCTTCATCTTGCCGTATGAAAATAGACCTCAACACTGAAGACAACACAATACAGATCCGAATACCAGAACACTATCACAACTACACAGACTTCTTCAACGACTGGCAGAACATTCCAAGAAAGAGTAATACCACGATACGCGTAATTAACACAACAATCGCAATAGAGGCACGCAACGAGTCACTCAGACAACAACCCGACGATCTACTGGATGTCAAGAAAACTCACAACCGCAACAGAGATCGATAGACAACAGACACGGATACGCACAGTATACTCAGAATACTTGGAATTAGACAACAACACTACAGTAACGCTCAGCTCAGTCACCCAGACAGACAGTCTGGTGATCCCCCACGAATCATCACTTTAATTACAACCCGAACAAGTGGCGATAATACAACACAGAAATGAAACACGATACTCCAAATTAGTGAACTCGACACACAGTAACGACACAAACAATCACCTAGACGGACAGTCTAGTGATTCCACGAATCGTCACCTTGCGTCTCTTTTACATTGCTTTATATAAAGATTACAAATGTCTTTGTAACAACTTTTTGCGCGTGCGAAACAAGATTCAGTTATACAGTTGCCAATCCGGCGGCCGACTAACACTCTGGCACGCACGGTGGACTCGAACCCGCAGGTTTTTATAAAATTACTGTTCTTCTATAATGCCCTCTAGATACATGCTTCTGGCTAATCTAAAGGTTCGGGCAATCTTCTTCTTCAAAGTTTCTAACATCTGTTTGAGAGTGTCCGATTCTACTAATTGTGCATCTATTCTTACAGAACTTAATGAAATAGCTTCGGTCAGCAAAATTTCTGCTTGCGTCTGCAGAAAGGCTTCTTGTAGGTAGAAATCGTTTGATAAGGCTGCATCTCTGGAAACTTTCATTTCTGCCACTTGTTTCTCCATCTTGCTTACTCTTTCTTTCTGATTTTCGAGCTGATTCTCCCTTCTTTCAATCTCTTGATTCTAAAAATTTATGGTTCTGGAGTATGCATCCCTTTCTCTTCGGAGATCTATTATTACCTTCTGTGTTTGAGCTTCCTTGGTCAAATAGTGTTTAAGCATGTTGTTGACATCTGATAAAGTTTTGTTTCTTCTTTGGAGTTCTTCTTCTGTTTTCATAGCCTGCTTATGCTGTTCTTGGCTTTGCTGTACTACTTCGTGTAGCTGAACTCTGGTTTCTTCTAATAAATTGCCTAAGGCTACTCTGGCATCTTCTTTATCCTGTAGCTCTTGCTTCATTTGACTGATTTCAGCATTTGCATTATTTAACAATTCGTTCTTCTTTCGGAGCTCTGTCAGTGTTGCATCCCTTTGTGCTGTAACTTCTACCTGTTCGGCCATCCGGGCTTGTAACTCCTTCAGCTGTTCTTGTAAGGCTTGATTTTCTGCTTTGGCTACTAGTAATTCTTCCTGTAGGGGGCTAATATCGGCCTCCAGTACATCTACTTTATGTTGAAATTCATTGCGAATATTCTCTGTTACTTGCTTCATTTGCGCAGGTAGTTGTTGTGATAAATTGATTAACATCTGTCCCATATTTGCAAGCTCCAAAAATACCGCCAGTGTTGGAAGCGAAAGAAGAGGACGAGGTTGAGAAGAGGATTCTGTGAGAAGCTGTTGTGAGTTCGGTGGAGAATAGTTTGGGGATGAGGAAGAAGAGGTAGTGGGTTCTTCAGTCAGGATGGGTGGAGTAGGGATAATGGGGTTGAGCGGAGGTTCCGATGGTGGAGTGGGGAGAACAGAGTGAGGTTCTGTTACCTTTTCTATTGTTTGTTGTGTTTCAGCATTGTCGGCAGCTATGGACTCAACTGCTCTCAGAATTTCGTCGAAAACGTCTTTAATGATCTGTTCTTCATCTCTACGCTTTTCTGGCTCTGATTGTTGTTGCGATGCCTCTTGTGACGAGCTTGTTTCCGATTCAGTGTGATCTTCCTGTTCTTATTGTCCTTCTGATGAAGACTGTACTGATGATTCGTGCTGCATAGACATTGCGGTGTCATGGAAAGTTTCTTCGTCTTGTTTTTCTTCTTCTTTGTCATTTCCTTCAGCTGAACCCTGTGCTTCACTTTCGGATGAACTGATTCTAATTCTTTTCCAGTGGAAGAGTTGATTGAGTTCCTCTTCGTCTTCTTCATCATCTTCCAATAATTGGGCCGATTCTTCATGGTGCAGGACCGGGCCTCTAGGTGGTGGTTGTGCTGCAAGTATGGCCGGAAAAAGGAAAGAAATGATGTGTGGTAGTCTCGACCTTGGCATTCCTCCCTTGTTTACCTGTTTGATTATTGAAACACATTCCTTGTGAATGTGGTGGAAGAAGTAGGATGCAAAATTGACGGGTTCTCGAGCAGCTAAATCAATAGCGGAGTAGAAAGGCCTAGAGATGCCATAAGTTCGCTTCTGGAGGTTAAGAATGGCTACGAGGAATTGCAGTGCGGATCTCTCAGGTTCCGATCGACAGAGGATCGCGTATTTGTTTGATGAATACCTAGGAAACAATTCTATCATTGTTGCTACTGGCAGACTCGGGCCATTTTCCCGACCTTGCCGAGGGAGTCTAAACGCTTCAGCAAAAGCTTGGAAGGTGATTACAGTTCGGGAGGGTAGGGATGTGATAGCCCAACTTTGCTCGTTGGCAGGTTTTTTAGCGATAGCGGCTATTATGTGGGCAAAGAACGGGTGGGATTCCACTGAATGCCATGGCAGTTCAGCGAAATTGGCCAACCCACGTATGTGTAGGAACTCTCCTATATCGGCAGGGAGTCCGTCACGGAAAGCAGCATAGGTTGCCAAAGCTTCCATGGTGCACACAATAAAACGCAAGCACAAGACACAAAGCACATGGTTTACACAATCACACAAATCACGCAAACACAATAGCGATTTTCGGCGAAACGGAGAAGGTTAAGTAGATGCACTGCAGTGGAGAGCAGTCAAATCACTAATCATCGTGCGACGTTGAGATGATAACTTCTTAACTTTGGTGTGCATGTATGAGCAGCTGGACAGGGCAGGGCGGCTGTTGTAATAATTAGGTATCAAAACGCGGATAATTACAGAATCTTTTTTTTTATTAAGCGTGCAGAAAAAAAAGGAAAGAAAAGAAAATAAAAGCAAAGAAAAGAGAACACCAAAAGACGCGGCCAACCGCGAAACGTTTTAGTGCGGGTTAGATGTTTGTTGATACGGCCGAAGCTTCGAACCGTTGATGACTTTCGAAAGAGGAATTCCGGTCAAAGTAGTCAACCGAAAAGTTGCTGGGCCCATTTGTTCAGAAATCTGGTAGGGGCCAAACCATCCTAACTTGAATTTGCCAGCAGAGCGATTCGACTTTGCATTGTAAAAGAGTACAAGTTGTCCCACCGTAAAAACTGGGGTCTTTAGATAGCGATCATGTGTTCGAGCTTGTCTTAGCTGTACTTCCTACATAGTCAGAAAACTTTGCCATCGGTGCTCATCCAGTTCTCTGAGTGTATCTAGCCGAAATGATAAAGAATCTTTTGGTATTAATTTCTGAGTGAGAGCCACACGTAAGCTTGGCACAATAATTTCCATGGGTGCTATGGCTTCCAATCCATAAGCTAGTTTGAAGGGTGTTAGACCTGTTGCTACCTTATAGGTAGTCGTGTATGCCCATAATACTGCAGGTAACAATTGATCCCATGTTTTCGGTGCTTCCAGAATCAGTTTTCGAAGCATATTCAACAGTGTCTTATTTGTACTCTCAGCCAAACCATTTGCATGAGGATAATATGGTGAACTGAATTTATGCGTGATCTGAAAACGATGTGTGAGTACTTTTATTAAATTGTTAACAAAATGAGTGCCCTGATCTGTAACAAGCTCTAGAGGTAAGCCAAAACGCGGAAAGACATCTTTCATTAGACACTTTGCCACCGAAACAACTGTGGCAGATTTTAAAGCCCATGCTTCTGCCCATCTGGTTGCATAGTCTGTATAGGTTAGAATATAATGATTATTGCTGAGTATTGCTGGTGGTGTAATAGGTCCGATAAAGTCTGGACCCCACTTTTGAAAAGGTTCTAATGGTAAGACAGGTTGTAGAGGGAAAAAATGGCGCTGCAACGGCTGTCCAGATCTCTGATAATTATCACACTTTTTGACAAACTACAATACATCCCTGTACATAGTAGGCCACCAAAGTTCGCTCTGCATAATTTTTTGGTGTGTTAAATCTGCAGCAAAATGGCCACCGGAAGGAATTGAGTGAGCCAAAGTAATAACTGAATCAACTTCGTGTGGAGGGATACAACAAAGTAAAATTCCAGTGTGATCCATATAGTATAGTTCCCCAGCAATTAACCGAAATCGGCGACTAAAAACTACAATCTTCTTACGTATTGCAGGAGAAGTCTGAGAGGGAAGGCATCCATCAGTAAGGAATGTCAATATCTAATCATAATAAGTAGATTAGTTTGTTGAGAAGCATAAATCGCTGGTGTCGTGTCATCTACACCAACCGGAGCTTCACCAGAATCTAACTGAGAAAGGAAATCTGCTAAGGCATGTGAACTGTCAGGCCTATGAATCACTTCGTAATCAAATTCTTGTAAGAGCAGAACCCATCGCGCTAATCGACCACCTAGATGTTGTTGACGTACCAGGTAGACAAGTGCAGCATGATCTACGTGAAAAGTAAATTTTTGGCCAAGTAAATAATGCCTAAATTTCTTGACTGAGTATACTAAACCCAGACATTCCCTTTCGGTTACAGAGTAATTCTTCTCAGCAGGAGCAAGCCTTCGGCTGGCATAGTACACATGCCAAAACCATTTATCGGTGTGTTGCATTAGAACACTGCCAATGGCAATATCTGAAGCATCAACAAATACATGAAATGGGCGATCCCAGTCAGGGGGCTGTAGGATTGGAACCTGTGTTAGTAATCCCTTTAGATGATCAAAAGCAATTTAGCATTCCTGAGTCCACTCAGATTATCGAGGAGTCTTGGTTATTAACCTGTTCAGTGGTATTGCCAAATGAGCAAGCCACCGTAAGTGTCGACCATGCCATCTTACTTGGGCCATGAAGCGCATCACTTCCTTAGGTGTAGTGGGCACAGGTGCTTCTAACACAGCTGTAATTTTATCTGGATCCACCTGTATACCTTGTGCAGATATGATGTGGCCAAGTAGCCTTCCACAGGAAACCGCAAACACGGATTTGTTTGGGTTCAAACAGAGTCTGTATTCTCTGCACTTCTCAAAACAACACCGTAAATGGAACAAGTGTGCTACCATTTTTCCAAATAATGAAAAATCATCAAGATAAACTTGCATAAACGAGGTAAGGTAAGGAGAGAATATTTCCTGCATACACCTTTGAAAAGTACTTGGGGCATTTCTTAATCCAAACCACATTACGGTACAAGCAAAAACACCCCAATTGGTAATGAAGGCGGTCTTTGGTATATCCTGCTCAGCCATTCTAACTTGATTATACCCACTGTATCCATCTAGGAATGAATACATTTCATGTCCTTCTACTCTATCAAGCATCATGTCAAGAAAAGGTAGCGGAAATGGATCAGGCACCGTAGCTACGTTCAGTTTCCGGTAGTCCACACAAATTCGTAGTTGCTTATTCTTTTTAGGAACAATAACAATTGGTGAGATCCATTTAGCATGTTCTACTGGTACAATGAATCCGACTTTGAGTAGCCTATCAAGCTCTGCTTTTACCTGCGATGCATAGTTCGGATTCATCCGGTAGCTAGGTTGCTTGATTGGCGGGTCCAAACCTTTCATATCTTTGTAATCCCAGGCAAAGACGTCAGAGAACTCTCGGAGTAACTAGATTAAGTCCGCTTGAAATACTTCCGATAGGCTTTCCTTTATCTTAACACGACGTGGATTTTCTTCATCCCCTAAATTATAGGTGGTCAGCTGATCCTCTGGAACATAAAATTGTCGAGGTTTCACTGTATTGTCAGCTGGCTTAAAACGTTGTTCTAGATCAGCGTCATTTATAGCAGTGGTATCTTCTTTCTTATCTTCTTTTGTTACAGGCATCACCGTACAAACTGCGGGATTCCAATTATCTACAACAGATTGTAGATCAACATTTCCTAGGGAGATCAAGTCAATGTTATTTTTTAGAAACTCTTCTTCATCATCTGACAACCCATCTAACATATGAACTGGTTCTGCAAAATACGGTCTAGCATGCAATTCGCAAGGTTGTATAGCATCTAGTTTTACAACATATTTACTATTATTATCTTTGAAAGTGAGTTCCTGTGCAGACGAATCTTGTATGACCTTAGCTTGCTTCAGCCAAGGACGGCCAAAAAGAAGATTATAATCAAGGGTGGATTCCGGTAATTCTAGGATGACAAAGGTCATCTTAAATGTTGTACCCTGCAAAGTGATTGGCACGTTTCGGACAAGTCCTACTAGATGGACTCTTGATTGGTCGGCCATTCTGACAAAAAATTGAACTGGTTCAATTTTGGTCCGTCCTAGCTTTTTACACAGTGCGACAGTAGCAATGTTGACACCAAATCCTCCATCAATTAGTACCTGTGTAATTTTATGATTTTTATACCATACCGTAATTAAGGGAACCGAATGATCGACCGTAGAATCAGGTTCCGGTTGCACTGTGGCTGTTGCTGGAATGCAGGCAGACTCAGGACTAAATTGTTGCTGGAATTGTTGTCGAACTCCTGGTACTAGTGCAAGTAATTGGCCAAGAGGAAGAGTAATGGACGCTTTAGATAAAATTTCTGAGGCCTTATGTGATTGAATTGTGTTTTCCGCCGATTCTGAAGATGATGCGCTGGTTGAAGATGATGTTTTTGCTGAAGATGATGTTTCTGCTGAAGATGATGTGCCTGCTACTGAATTAGAATCTTGTTTTTGTGTTCCTTCCTTGGTTAACGGAGCCTGGGTCACCGGAATAGGATCTGGAAACATTGGAGGTTCGGCGATGGTCCATTGACTTGCCTTATCATACATCCTTTGTTGTTCACGTATGCCTGGTTCAAAGACTTCTGTTGCTGGTTGCAATTGCTTACCGGATCGTGTCTGAATTACTGCAGCTTGCGTTTCTATTGGTGTGATTTGTACCATATTAGTCATTGGGTTTTGACGTTCTTTCTTCCTCTGATCATACTCAGCTGCGTCTTACAAAATCTTCTAATGTGACCAAATTCACCACAAAAATGGCAGCGAGGTGGTGGCAGATTAGTATTTTCCTGTGCTGGTCCGGCCTGCCAACGGTTTGCATTGTAGTTATTATTTCTCTGTCCTCTGTAATTTCGATAGCCTTGTTGCTAGTTGTTTCTCATTTGCGGAGGTACATAATGATTGGCTGGCTGTCCTGGTTCCTGTATAATAGCATTGACAGTTGCGGTTCCCTGCACTTTGGCGTTGTATGCACAGTTTTCGGTGGTATGTCCTGTCGTGTTGCAGATAGTACAAAACAACTGATTAAGTGCACAAGTGGCACTAGTGTGCCCTGAATTCTTGCATGTGGTGCAGAACATTTGTGTGGTCGGATCTTCTGCAATATTTTTATTTGCTTTTAACCATTCCAAGTCTTCTCTAAATCCTCCAACCTTGTTTTCCAGCTACAAATCCATTGCAATCACTGCATCTAGCGTCATAGCTCCTACACAGCATATGGTCATAATCTGTTTGAGTTGCGGAGTCAATCCATTGATAAACCATTGAGTTATAAAGTCATCCGGTAGGTTGGCATGTGCTGGTGGTAACTACCTCAAATGAGTCCTGAATAGGGTGGCGTATTCCTGCACCGTTTGATTTATCTTCTGTCTATTGTTTTGTAGGTAGTCGAAAATTTCGGCTAGATTCTTCTTTAGCCTGAATCTTTGCAAAAATGCATCCCTTACTGCTTCATAGGTGCCGAAGTGGTTAATATCATATTCTGTAAGCAATCTGGCTGCTTCGTTAACCAATTTAGACTGGAAGACAATAGCTTTATACGCCGGATCAGGTGGATGATTGAGCACTGCATAACTTATCTCAAATGTGCGTACATGAGCATCTAGGTCATCCCATGGAAATCCACCGAATTTAGTGTACCTTACTCCTGTTGGAGTCGGCCTTGGTGGGCATAGTTGTTGTTGTTGTTGTTGTTGTTGCTGCTGCTATTGTTGTTGTTGTTGTTGCCCGTTCATTGTGCTGATGGTTGTATTGTGACTATCTTCTGTATCCCGAGGCTGAATATCTGGATCGTCAAAATCTGTATCGCCAGCCTGTGCACTTTCCGGTTCGATAATCTTGTTGAGTATGTTTCAAATCTTGGTTTCAAACAAGCTACCTTCCTTCTTGATGTCAAATGTAGGAAAGCTTACTCCCAATAACGGTGACTGGACTAAAGATTCACCAAGAAAGGGCAAATCGTCACCGGAAAATTGTGAACTTTCAACAACTGGTACCGGAATAACACCGGAAGGTGTTGATTTTTCACCAAAACAAGGTGCTTTTTCTCCTTCACAGATTTCTTTGGCTAAGGCGTTTCTATTCGTATACAAATTCGAATCTTGACCCAATGGTGTTAAACTAACTTCATGCTGCATCCCGGTAGATTTTGGGGTTACTATACCTTTGACAGACTGTGCCAAAATTGCAGCGGAATCTGCCAGAGATGTAGTGCGTTCCACCGGAATATGGCCGGAATCACTACTAAGGTTCTTCACTTTCTTGGCAGCTGGGTTAAACCTATCTACGCTTCTACCTCCTGGAGGCGTCCTTGGAAAATTAGGTACCCAAGGTTGTCGGTTCTTCGGATACGTGTCACCAGATCTAGTAACCGACATGTATCATCTTTTATACTAATCGCGTACTATTACTGTCGATTTACAATCTACAGTCACTTTTCACAATCGATTTGCAATATGCTAGTGTCACTTGCTGATAGTTAAGTGCCACCTTCCCACAGACGGCGCCAGTGTTAAACATTGTTCTACTATCAGAAGAGCGTTTAAACGACCATTGGGTTCTTGGGAGTGGTAGGGGTCTGTTAGACAGAGGCCCTATACTTGGTTCCCAAACTGACCATTCATATACAATAATATATGGATGCGTAGAACTGTAATTGGACTCTGTCACACTTAGGAGCCTTACAGTTCTCGATCAAAACTCGTCCAAAGTGTACCGAATACACTAAATTACTGTACTGTTCTGCACGTAAACTTACTGAATACTAGAGGCAATGGTAGTAATTCAACCTTGACCGAATAGGTACACACAATCAGACGATAACGAAGAGACAGAGAACTCAATAGTTTCAGATACACATGTGCTGAAGATTCAGTACGCAACTTAGGAAGACCCTCACTGTAGCTTCATCTTGCCGTATGAAAATAGACCTCAACATTGAAGACAACACAATACAGATCCAAATACCAGAACACTATCACAACCACATAGACTTCTTCAACGACTGACAGAACATTCCAAGAAAGGGTAATACCACGATACGTGTAATTAACACAACAATCGCAATAGAGACTCGCAACGAGTCACTCAGACAACAACCTGGCGATCTACTAGATGTCGAGAAAACTCACAACCGCAACAGAGATCGATAGACAACAGACACGGATACGCACAGTATACTCAGAATACTTGGAATTAGACAACAACACTACAGTAACGCTCAGCTCAGTCACCCAGACAGAGAGTCTAGTGATCCCCCACGAATGGTCACTTTAATTACAAGCCAAACAAGTGGTAATAATACAACACAGAAATGAAACACGATACTCCAAATTAGTGAACTCGACACACAGTAACGACACACACAATCACCCAGACGGATAGTCTGGTGATTTCACGAATCGTCACCTTGCGTCTCTTTTACATTGCTTTATATAAAGATTACAAATGTCTTTGTAACAACTTTTCGTGCGTGCGAAACAAGATTCAGTTATACAGTTGCCAATCCGGCGGCCGACTAACAACTATATGTTTTATTAAAGAACATATACAAAGAAGTTTCTAGTGGCCATTTGTCCTTTCACATGGACACTAACGGTAACAATCTCCCACTAAAGGCCAATATGGCCAAAGTAACTATGGGAGAAAATAAAGAATGATAAAGAATACTTGAGTGTAAGTATACAAAATATACCTCCCACCTCATGGGCATGTTACACAGTATACAAGTGACTATGTAAGATCAGGAATCAAGTAACCCCCATCAAGTGACAATAGTGTCGAAAGCTATCCTCTGGTAGAGCTTTAGTCAAAGCATCTGCAGCATTATCTCGAGTGTGAACCTTCTCAAGAATAATGTGCTCAGTGGCTAAGCAATCTCGAATGAAGTGATACCTCACCTCAATGTGCTTGGTCTTTGCATGATAGACCAGATTCTTAGCCAATGCAATGGCACTCTGACTATCACTGAGCAAACAAGGTACATGTTGAGGTAAACCCATATCATAAGCAAGATGAGAAAGCCACAAAGCTTCCTTACATGCCTCACTTGCTGCAACATACTCTACTTTTGTGGTGGAAACAGCTGTACATTCTTGAAGACGAGATCTCCAAGAGATAGCACCTCGAGCAAAATGAAAAATGTACCTTGATGTAGACTTACGATTGTCTACACAACCAACATAGTTAGAATCTGTGTAACCAATAATGGATGCTTTCCCTCTACCTAAGCATAGAAACTTGTCCTTAGTGCCACTCAAATATCTTAAAATCATCTTGACCGCTTCCCAATGTTTCTTGCCAAGATTATACATATATCTACTCACAACGCAGACTGCAAATGCAATGTCTGGTCTCATAGCTACCATAGCATACATGAGACTACCAACAGCAGATTGATAGGGAATTTTGGTCATGAACTCCTTTTCCTCATCTGATTTGGGGCAATCATCCTTGCTCAATTTCACATATGTGGGTAAAGGTGTACTCAATGCCTTTCCACCTTTCATATTGAACCTATGAAGTACTTTGGATATGTACTCACTTTGAGACAAGTATATGCATCTTTTGCTCCTATCAAGAGTCATGCGCATGCCAAGAATATGTTTGGCGTCCCCTAAATCCTTCATATCAAATGTGTGAATCAACTTCTTTTTGAGAATTGACAAATCATAAGAGGACTTCCCAGCAATCAGCATATCATCGACATAAAGTATCAAGCATGTCAAGCTGCCATTTGAGCATCTCTTTGTGTAGAGACAATGATCCTCATTGCTTCAAGAATAGCCTTGAGACTTCATAAAAGCATCAAAATTTGGTACCATTGTTTAGGGGACTCTTTAAGACCATACAAGCTCTTCTTAAGCTTACAAACTAGACTTTCCTTGCAAGGAACTACATAACCCTCTAGTTGTTCCATATAGATCTCATCTGTAAGATCTCCATGCAGGAAATCACTTTTCACATCCATTTGGACTAGCTCTAACTCCTCCATTGCAATGAATCCAAGCAACATGTGTAGGGTAGTCATCTTGACCACTAGAGAGAAGATTTCCTCGAAATCGACACCATGTTATATCTATCTTTTGCAGGTACAAAGCTCATTTCTTGGTCTTCCAAAAAACACCCTATTGTAGCATTCTCCTCAATTGAAGCTGAATACAGAGGATTGGCAAATGCAACTCAGGAAGCAATGTGGATCAAGACTCTATATACAGATTTAGGGTTAGATTTTGGCACTCCATATATATTTGGAGACAATATGAGTTCATGTCATGAGTCCATATATATAATCCCATCTTTCATGTTAGGACTAAGCATATAGAAGTCCATTATCACTTTGTAGGAGGAAAGATTGCAAGCAAAGAGATACAGTTGTCTTATGTATCTACACAGATGCAATGTGTAGACATGATGACCAAATCACTTGATGGAAGGAAACTCAATAGGTTCAAATTAATGATTGGTTTGCACAAGATACCTATGGAATGAAGACTCAAGCATCTTAGGCTTGAGAGGAGCTATTGGGACATTTGGAAAGCCTTGATGCTTGACGAAATATCAAAGGTTTACTTCACAACTTGGGTGTGACTATTGATAAGTCACATATGAACACCTCTTGTAGAATCCATGAGTTTAACTCACGATAGTTGTAAAAGAGAGTATTAGAGAGAATCTCATGACTTTAAGAGTAGTACTTCATACCAACTAAGTGGTTGAAATCAAATCAATTAGAATCCTAAGAGGTAGGATCACATTTAGGTGGAAGATTCAAAATTGAAATTGAAGACACATCTATAAAAGACACTGATTCTTAATCAGGGGTAGTAGAGCAAGAAGAGCTTGTTGGTACACTAAGCCCACACATGTATGAGTAAGCCTACATCATCTCCCTTCTATCATACATCCATAATATCATACATTTGATTCAGTTTATGCAAGTCATTTGGTATCTACTGTTGTCTGTTGCTAAGTGCTCATTTCAGTGAAGTTGTTTTGAGGCGTTCTCTGTGAATACTTGTTGCTCTAGCACAATGGTGAGAACCACGTTAAGAAGCTCCACCTCCTTAATGTCAATCCGCGGAAGAGATAGGAGTGATATGAAGATCGTGAATGTGAGATGAAGTGAGAGTGAAGGTGAGAAGCATAGAAATGCACACACACATACACACACACTACGAAGAGACAAGCAAGACACAATGGAAGGTGAGAAAACCACTCTATTGCTCAAGAAACTATTACAAGCTCAAAATAACTCTAACCTCGAACAAGCTAACCTCAAAAATGAGCTCTCT
Source organism: Ceratopteris richardii (assembly GCA_020310875.1). Taxonomy (NCBI): domain Eukaryota; kingdom Viridiplantae; phylum Streptophyta; class Polypodiopsida; order Polypodiales; family Pteridaceae; genus Ceratopteris; species Ceratopteris richardii. The sequence goes on from CM035429.1 coordinate 143,221,894, forward strand.
AGCTCTTTTTATAGTTTCTAGACTAGTTTTGACCGGTTTCACATCTAGTGATCGGCATAGTTAAAAAATAGGTCCTAGATGCTATTTGAAAGGGTAAACGGTGTCTAAAAATTGATACGCTTGTTGTACCTAAGCTCCTCAAGCTCGAGGACTCCTCGGCTTGCACAAAATGGAGCTATGGATTACAAAATGGGGTTTTCTATGTTACATATGTTACAATAGTGATAAAAATCACTGTTGGAGGTTTTTGGAAAGTATTTGAAAACATAATTCTTTGAAAAAAGATTTGACTCGCTCATTGCTCCGTCGTTACATGCTTCTGCGTCGTCTGTGCCTCTAGCTGCTTCCAACACCCCCCTCCCTCTCGCTTCTGTCGTCCCTGATTGTTGTGAGGTCTGCCGGATATAGTTCTGTAGGAGGTCTTGAGCGAGGGTGTGCTCGGAGATACGAATGCCTCGGGCCAGATCTGCCTCGAGTTTCTCCCAGTCGATTGGTTGCGGTTCTTCCGGTGGCGGGAGCTGATAGTGTGTGGAATAGACCATTCGTTCACAGGCAAATAATTGTAATAAATGTGTAGGCCTGCTTATGAATACCTCTGAATGGTATTCCCAGAAGTCGGTTGTGAACATCTCTTCGAATGTCTGCTTGTAGCACGCCGGTAGGTACTTTATTCTGCAGTGCTAGGCATAACACACCCGTAGCGATGGCGTTGTACTCATATCATATACCAGGTCAAAATTGCCATGCTCAAAGCCCGGGGTGTTGACATGGGGTGCCTTGACGCGTCGGAAGACTTTAAAAATCATTTGCATCATGTCAAAGATTTTGACAGTCATATGCGCCGCTATATCGTCCATATGCTTTAATCTAGGGAGCCAGTGGCGAATTGTAGCCATCATGTAGCCAACAGTTGGTAACTCAATGGGTGGCTTAAAATAGGGGTAATTCAACCAGTCTTGGCACTGCTTATTGTTTTGTACCCTAATAGCAAAGGCACTCCAGGAGCGGCGTCGTGGCATTGGTCCCCAACACGGATTGTACTTCAAATGCAAAGGTGCCTTTACCCATGTACTCATCATCTCTAGATACTGCTGTAGTAAATCTTTTCGCCACTCTGGTTGATAGATCCTTCCTTGCTGTGCATCAAGTGGTAGATCGGCCTCCTCGAATTGAGTCGCATGCGATGGTTTCTTACCTGTCTCTTTCTCAATGGCTAACTGGTATTCAGCCATTAACATAAAATACGGTTTATACTGTAGCTCGTGCCCAGATATGTATCGTCGCGGGGCCAAATGAGCAAAGAATGGAGACTGTAATATTCTTTCTTCTATCATCGCCATGGCATGTAATTGAGCCTCTACTCTAGCTGAGTGCGTTGTTCCAAGTTCCTCAATAGTCTTCATCCATGCGGGGGTCGGAAGTTCGTACGTCATCTGACCTTCGGCCGTGACGCGTCCGCATGGGATGGGTTGTGGCTCGTACGCCTCTTCAAATGTTTCGTCCACCGGAATGGTGACCGTTTCTTCCTCAGCTGGAAGCTCAGGTGGGGAATCTGGTCTTGGTGGTGCTTCATATACTGCGATCCTTGATTCAAGGTGTGATACCTGGGCCCGTAATGAGTTGAGTTCCTCTAGGAGGTCAGGAGAGGGGTCCACAGGTGCTGGTATGTCTTGGTGTGCCGGTTCTCGTAACTGGAGTAATTTGTGATCTTCTTTGAGTTTCTGTAACTCCTCGTTCATGCGGTCGTATTCATCTAGTAATCTTACATGATCGTCTAGCAGCATTTTCATCGAGTATGAAGGAATGGCTTTGAACCTGCTAGGACTGAGTGGTTGGTCTGGGTGGTCGAGCGCTGCTTCTAAGTTTTCTCGGTTCTGATGCTGTAAGCGCTGGTTTTCTTCCTTGGCGGCTGCTAGGTGTCTTTGTAGTAAGCCCATGTTTCGTGTTAGCGTTGCATTGCGGACTGTCTGGGCTCTTAATAAGTTATCCAGGCCAGCAGTGGCTTCCTTGGTCTTTTCTTCGCTTTCTAGTTCCAATTTGTGATAAGCCTCGTGTAATTCTTGGTAGCGGGTGTTCAGAGAGGCATTCTCAATAGACAATAAATTAAGCTGCGACTGTAAGTCATTGGTTGTCCTCTGCAGCTGCTGATAATTATCACCAAGAAATGTGAACTCATCTCTTACTTGCGTCATACACATGAACATCTGTCAGAATGCATTATCTACAGTGGGTGATAGTATTAATGGGGTGCTAAATGAAGATGCAGTTGGTGTAGATGCAACGGGAATGGGGAATGGGGGTGGGAAGGTGGATGATGTAGTGATTGTTGAAAATTGTGATGTGCCTAAAAATGTGTGTGCCGTGAGTGAAGTGAGTGATGGTGCAGTGGGTGGTGAGATGTCCATGTCAGTGGACGTATCTAGTGCAGTGACCGTGAATATGGGTGTGATCGTGGGTACTCGTGCTGGTGTAAATACGGGATTTACAAAGGTTGAGGGGTAATTTACAGGGGGGCTGGCTGGAGCAGCTTGGTAGAAAGGGGAAAGAGGGGTTACAGTGGGTCGGGGAGGTGAAACGGGGGAGAAGGTTAATGGCGGTGGGAATGGAAAAAGGGGTCTTGGAGTTGTGGGGAAAGATGGAAAAGATTGATGAAGGAATGGGTTGGATAGAAAGGTGGGTGTGGGAGGGGGTAGACTAGGGCTAATGGGTGCGGGAATTGTGGGGTTAGTGGTCGTAAAGACAATTTCTGCAACACCACCGGCGAATGAAGATGTTGGTCTGGGGGAAGGAGGGTGAAGAGGGGAGGCTGGATAGACGGGCGGTGAGAGAGGAGCGGTTGGGATGGTCGGTACTTCAGTGACTACTGAGGTTTGTACAGCTGTAGCGCGGGGTGGGGAATCTACAAAGATGGTTTCTACAGCCAACGAACTTTCGGGGACGAGGCATGCCTCCCTGGCTTGTTCAGAAGACTGTGCTCCTGTTGGTACATGAATGTATTCGCCGGGCTTTGAAAGTAGTCGTACTCTGCGGGGGTCAAACTGTGGTAGTGGCTTTCGTTGCAAGTACCTGAGGGCTTCGTTGGAGCCTACTGATTTGACTAACTCTCTGAATCCTTTGATGTATGCGTCTTCGAATCCGCCTGTGACAAGTTCTTGTTCTATTATTGTTTGACTCTCTTCCTCGGTCAGCTTTTTGCGTGCCCAAACTTTTTCCATAGTCCTATACAGCTTCTTGATAGCTAGTGTGTAAGCGGCTGCTTCGTAAGTTTCATCTTCATGGGTACTTGTATCACCATGTGTGTCTGTTTGTTGGCCTTGGCCATCTGTCTGTTCATGCTCTTGGGATTCCTGTGTTCCCTGGCTAGCTTCGTCGTCTCCTTCGTCGTCATCGGTTGTTGTTCTTTCGTCATTAGAGCTGGACACGATCTGTCCTTGTGGCTGATCCCTAGGTGTGGTAGGATAGCTAGGCCTTTCAAATTCTTGAGAAAACAATTGTCCTTCTGAAAACTGGAACTCATTGGAGAATGCATCAGGCATCTCAAAATCAAAAGTTTGGTCGAGTGGCTCTGCTTGTCCTGCTTCTAAATGGGGTATTGGAAAAGAGAAAGCTTCCGCACCAATAGTGGTGGGAATTTCAGCTGCTGTGGTGATAGGTTCTGTGGTTGTGGTTGCTTGGGGTGCAACAGTACTGGTGGTGCCCTCCGGCGTAACTGGTCTTGATAACCGTATACGAATTGGTGGTACCGTGGGAGTGGCTGTTGTTGGTGAATACTCTGGAGATGGTTGTGGCGAGGGTGATTCTGGGACTTGTAGGCACGGGATAGTACCTCTCATCCGCTTTCCGGCTCTGCCTTTGCTAGACTTTCTAGCCTTCCTAGTCGTGCCTTTAAATGCTTTCAGTTCCTCACTGGTCATGGCACGCTCAATTGGTAAGTCATACGCCAAGCACATATATATGATCCTGGTGAGGGCGCAGCACCCATTGATTATCTTCTTTCGCTCCCACCTATGTTGTGCCAAATAGAGCTGATCAATTATCCAGCTGGCTAGATCAACCGTTTGAGGTCCAGTACATGCTAAGTATAAACCAAACCAGATTCTCTTGTGGGGCATGGTAAAACGATCCTGAGCTGGGAAAGCAAAGTGCTGCATGCATATCCGTAATGGCTTGGAAAGCTCAGGGGTTATGGCTGAAATATCCTCCCACTTAGTTACGTCACCACGTTTCATCTGCTCTGGGACTAGCCGTTCTCTCTCCGTCGGAGTGTGTGTTCCATGTATTTTCAGAGCTGCGCGAATTAAATCTTTAGACAAATAAAACCTTCTGAATGGAGGTTCATTTACCAAGGATGGTAACATGAATGTGCCGGGTAGATCCTTGTTCTCTGAAACCGTTAAGGTGGTTACCAAGTAAAAACATTTGTAAAAATCAGGTTTAGCCAGAGGGTCACTAAAATATTCTGTAAATCCCGCTCGTGCCCAAACGTGCGTTAGATCTTGTGTATTCTGTAGTCCTTCAAATTCTCTTGACAAGAACTGGTACTTGGTCCATGTGCGAAGATCAAATGCCAAATTGGCCTCAAATATGAAATCAGCGTCTGCTAATGGTCCTGCTAGGCCTTGAAACCAATGAGAATTATGATGAATCTTCTCAGTATATCCTCTAGGAGGATCATCGATTGGCATGGGTCTTGGAAAACCTTGAAACTTTGGTGATTGCATCGTAGGATAAGATTCTGCGAGTAATTCTCCAATATTGGCCATTGGTGTGCTTGGGCCAGCTTCTGATGGTCCTGCTTCGGTTTGCATGATGACTGATGAGCTAATGGAAAAGATCTGCTACAAAAGATTAACACATTAGTATGGAAATTAATTATGATCCCATTAAGGTGAGACCGCAATCCCTTTCCATAACCGATGTGTAACCCGTGTAGCGAAGTGTCGTGAAGTGATTGATGCAATGATCTTTTTGTAGAGCTAATGCAGGTCTCTAGACACCTACATGGTTCAGATTATGCCTACAATTCTTGATGAGCTTTTATTATGCATGATGTGGGGTTTGGGTGTATGAATTTATACAAGGTTTGGTTGAGGGTGAATTATTACAAGGGTGGAGTTTAAACGGGGTGGGAGAATTGTTAGATAAGGAGGTACAAGAAGACGTCTGGATACGTTTCGGTATCCATTTCCTAAGAGTCTTTGAGTGGGTGGTGTGTTTCTGCTGAGGGACAAAAAGTGGTATCGGTTTTGGTGGTATTGAGGGATGGAAAGATTTCTGAGGGGTTGCAGAGCTAAGGAGCGCACAAAGCAGAGAAAGAAGACGGGCCCCAAAATTTTTCCGATTTGGACTACATATTTTTGTATCATATTCATTCTTGTAATATATTTTCCCTTGTAAATGCACTAGAGGAGTCCTCTAGATGCATCCCCACAGAAAAGTAGAGAATACCCATGTACAATAGTAGGAAATTAGTCTCTTAGTGAATAAAGTGCCGGTCACTTGTGTGAAAGGACCATTTTTAGGGCACTAGTATATAAGTCAAATGTGACTCTTTGTAAAGAACTTTTTGCCATTGTGAGAAGAGAGAGCACAGAAATTCGAATTTGTGTCTTCTTCCCTCCTTATCTTCTTCTTCGCGAGCTTGTATGCATGGGTATTGCTTGGAAAGAGTGCTTGTGAGTGTTGTCTATCCTTGAGAGTGTTTCTTTGCTGTAGGAAAGGTGTGTGCGAAGTGTAGGAAGTGCTGAAGTGTAGGAAAGTATTCCCGCGACTCAGTATTTCTCTCATAACTTGAAGTAGGAGCGTCGGAATTGAGTGAAACCACTGCCATTGGATGCGTCTTCTCGAGAGCTTCGAAACGCATATGCTGTTCGCTATATTTGGAGTTCAGAGCTGGGAGAAAAGTCCAAAATACTGACGGCTGCTGCACCAAGTATCGTTTCGCCTTGACCAACAGTTGGAGCTTGTTTGGATAAGTCATTGCCTCATTTTCATTCTTTGAGTAATTCATTTGCATTGACCATTACATGATTGCATGTCTTCATACACTCGGCTAGGTTTGTATACTCTTTGGATTGATAATTAAAAGCGTGTATCCCCACTATATGCACTTGTGAGGGGATTGAGGTATAGTCTCTTTCTCCGCAAGTCCCTAAGTTGATACTTAGGTCAACACACTTTTTGGCGCCGTTGCCGGGGAGTGACGAATCAAACCGAGGCATTCGTGTGATGGTAAGTAGCTTTTTGGCCTTGAAGCAAGAGGAGGAGTGGAAACCTTCTCTTCTTTGGTAAGTCATTTTCAGCCGCACTTGCTACTTCTCATTCTTGGAGTGTGTGTAGTGAGTTGTTAGTTTAGGGAAGTGAGTAGAAGGAGTAGAGTAGGAGTGAGTAGAGAGTGGACCAAGTCATTAGAGTAGATTTTAGTTTTGTTCAGTAAAGTTTCTTTTTTGTAAGCCAGAAAACTCCAACTATAAAAGCCAAAAAATTTCATTTTGCAAATCACTTGTGTGAACAAGTATCGAGAGTTCCTGTGTCGAGTATCGCGTGAGCTAGCAGAGATCGTGGGCGAGGAAAACAAGCAGTAGGGAAGTGCACAGAGCAAGGGAGATTGACCAAGAGATCATAGGTGCTACCAAGGTAAACTAAACCACCCTTTTGATAAAAAATTCTCAGCATTTCAACCTAGGAAAGAAAAAAACGATCTGCGCTGAGTATCGTTGGGGCTTTCAGGGGGCTAAAAGTTGTATGTTGATTGAAACAGTGAGTGAGGGTAAGAGAGAAGAGCTAGGTGAGCAAGGGAGAAAAATCAAAATCTCAAAAACATCTGCAAAAATTTGAAATAGGGTCAAGTATCGTTTTTGCTCCCGCGGTCGAGTATCGCGATACTTGTCAAGTATCGTGGACTCCTGTGGTCGAGTATCGCGATATTTCCCTAATATCGGTATCGTCTCGATCAGAGATCGTTTGAGCCCAAAGATCATGTATCGTTGGCTCAAGTATCGTGTTCCAGAGATCGCGATACTTGCCAAAGATCGTCGATCGTTGGGGTTAAAGATCGATATCGTTTCGGTCAGATATCGTTTTGGCCAAGTATCGGATATCGTTTTCTAGAGATCGCGATACTTGCCAAAGATCGTCGATCGTTTGGTCGGGTATCGTGTGTCAAGTATCGTCGTCGTCAAATATCGTGTATCGTGGCCTGAAGATCGCGATACTTGTTAAGTATCGTGTATCGTTTAACCAAGTATCGTATTGACAGAGATCGTGTATCGTTTGGTTCAAGTGTCGTGTATCGCGTCTCAGAGATCGCGATACTTACCAGCGATATCGTTTTGAACCAAGTATCGTCGATCGTGTATCGTTTTGACCAAAGATCGTGGTGTCCAGAGGTCGTTTTGCCAAAGATCGTTTGGGGAAGTATCGAGTATCGTTTCAGACTCAGATATCGTGTATCGTGTCCATCAAGTATCAAAGATCGTTTGCCAGAGATCGTGAAGGTCAGGTATCGTGTATCGTCGAAGGGTGAGTATCGCCAGTTCCAAGTATCGTCTGTAGCCAGAGATCGTGGATTTTGGAGGCTAAGTATCGTGACTTAACAAGTGAATTTCAGTCAATTTTTAGCCAAAATTCTTCTAACTCAGAGTGAAGGGTGCCAAAGGCTAAAAGGTTAGCAAAGTCTGATCAGAGTTCTTAAGTGAATGAACTTGAGATCTGGAAGAACCCTAGGAAGCCGAAGAAGTGTACTTTCTTCCGTAGGGAGTGTAGCGAACCAAGTAGCCGTTCACACTATTCTGAGACCTCCAGTGAGTCAGAAGGAGAAATCCCCATGGCTTCAGAGGATATGCAAAACACCGTACCCATGATTAGCCAGATGTCCGTCATTGAGGGAGAATACAGAACTTCCTTAGAGTATGTGAACACCAACCACAATGAGATCCCTATCTATTTGGATGGTCTAAACAGATCAGTGGCCAGACTGAGGAAGGCTTCAGAGGCCTACATAGTGCCAAGACCAGCAGTTAAGTACATAGGAGGACTGTACATGGACAAACAAGATATTCAGTACGTGGTCACAGAACACCCGGAAGTCATTAATGAGCGTGGTGAGGAAAATAATGCTTCGAGCTTAAATGGATGTGGAAACGAAGAACAAGTAACTACTCCTAGAGGGAGATCTATAATTACTAAACTTTGGAGAGGAGACCTAATTCCCCAGGATGATACTCTGATAGATGTGTATTTAATCAACGGGATGGAGCACCTGCTCAGAGCCCATTCCTCTATATGGGAGGCTGCTCCTAATCCAGTTACCATCTATGAGTTACAAGACCCTGAGTTCCCCACCATCATCACATATTTGGATAGAAATCCCAGAAGATATTGGCCAATAACAGAATTAGAGAGAGCTGAGTTGAAATATCAGAACATCTCAGTGTTCCCCCCAAGGGACCAAGCCACTACGTCACGGAATCCACTTGGAACATCGTAGAATGATTCATATCAACAATCGGGACAAACACAACAAACACAACAAACCCAGATCCCCGTCAGACCACATGTGCAATTTGCAATGCCTGCCACTAATCCTAACTACCGGCCACAACTAGCCATTGACCCAAGACATGGAGTTCATGCTCCAGTCAGAGCGCAGATAGTACGAGGACCTGACATACCAATAGGAAGACCAAATTACCCTGTAATGCCTAGACAACCTGAAGCAGGAAGGAGACTAAGGCCGATCCAAGTGGCCAAGTGCATGAGAAATCATTATGATGGCTCTAGTGAACCCTATAATCACATAGCAGAATTTAAACAAGTAGTTAGAGCCGAGCAGGTAGATGACTTCATGATTCAATATGAGTCTTTTGGCCTTAGCTTGTCAGACACAGCTTTGGCCTGGTTTCAGCCATTGGATCCAAATACCTTTCAGAACATGGATCAGGTATATCAAGAAATGATTGAAGAATTTACCAAATCTGGAATTAAAAACAATTCTTCGTCATTAATCCACAGCTTCAAACAAGTCCCTACCGAGTCAGTAAGATTGGCAGCCAGGAGATTCAAGCAGTATGTGGATAGATGCCCCGTAGAAGAGAGACCATCGCAAAACAAAATGGTATCATTGTTTTTAGAAGGACTGTTGAACGGAACCTTGAGGTCATTAGTGTACGTAAAGAGAGTTCAAACCTTGCAAGAGTGTATGAAGGAATGTATAGACCTAGAAGATAACCTTGCAGAAGACTTGAAAATACCCCAAGGTAGTGTGAAAAGCGAAGAGTCAACAAGTAGCACATCAAACCCCAAAAACAACGTAGAGGAAATTGCCGACTTGTTAGCAAAAAAACTGAATATTCAAGGACAGAGGAATTATCCCACCAATCCTATGAGAATGCCTATGCTTAGAAGGTGTATGCAGTGCGGAGGAGATCATCCTTCTCATTTGTGTACTAGGGGAGTAGTCCCACCACCTGCCTATGCTCCTCATAGACCCTCTGTCCCCGGACCGCTACAATATTGCAGTATAGAGCAGAGATACACAAACCATAGCACCGAGAACTGCCCTTACAATAGGCAAACCAGACCCACCCAGCAGTATGTGAGACCATATGGATATCCGCAGAACCAGCAGGGAGGAGAAGCCTTTAGATATCCCTCATATCAGCCGCAGGCACCAATATCACGACCATACGCATATCAGGGATATACGCAGCCTCAACTAGTGCTAGGACAACAACCGCCCCACCCTCAGAACGTTGTCCCAGTTAAGATAGCGCAACCAGAGGAAAACCTAGAGAGAGCAATAGTACCAGCCACACCTTTGACTAGTAGTGAACCATATGACTCATTTTACGAACCTAGTCAAGGAACATACCCTGGCTATGAGAGCTCAATAATGGAATATGGACAACTGCATGAACCTTATACTTATGGCATGGAGCCACCAGAGAGTTCATATAATTATGAGCAGGATTACGTATCATTAATGTACACGGCTCCTAGAGCAACCATGCCACCTCGACCAATGAATAGACCGCCTATACCCAGAGGACCATGCTACAGATGTGGAGGTGACCACTATATTAGAGAATGTACATTACCAAACCCACCACCACCACAACGAATTTGGGAAGGCTACTGTAGCGATTGTGGTAAGGAACATCTTTTCAGAGATTGTCCTAAGAACCCCAACAAAGTCACATCTAACGTGCAGATTAATGTGATAGAAGTGATTGAATTATCAGGGAGCGACAAAGAGTACACTATACCTTTAAAAGCCATAACAAGAGCAAAGGCTAGAGAGAACCCTGATAAAACAGACGGAAGTAATCAAAGTGACAAAGAGGGAAATACACCCATCCCTCACAGAGTGGAAGACTCCGAAGAGCCAGAAAGAAGTATCGCCAGTAAAAGGTCACAAAGATGGAAGAACCGGAGAGGTAAGATAAAAGAAAAAAAATTATTACAAAAGAAGGAAAATGAAAAGAGTAAACAGGAACCAACGAAGGAACCGCAAGTGGAAGAAGAAAATAAAAATGAGAATAAAAGTGAGGAGGTAGGATCAGTATTAGCAGACCCAATGCCTGAAGAATTAGCCATGTGGATTCAGGCATACAAGGCAAGAATAAAAGCAGGACCTACCATAGAACAACATGAGGGAGAGTATCCGAGAGGCGACTTAGAGAAAGAAAGACTGGAAATCTGCAAAAAATTGATAGAAGTTGCCCAACAAACATTAGAAAAACCCGCATCACCTTTACCAAACAACCGAATTTTCGAAGAAAAATTCCAAGAGTGCCTAAACACTCAGGAAAAGCCTGAAGTAAATAGACCTCCGAATAATGAAATTGGTATTGAGAGAAAGGAAGGATCCATAGTCCCTGAAATAGAAGGAGACTGGACTAAGGATCTATGGGCACGAGTTCAAGAGGACAAGTGGAAAAAGGTAGAAGGAATGGAACCGCCCTTTGAAGAATTAGAAGCAGAAAACGAAATAGAGGGTTCAATACCTGAACTCAATTCAGAAGAAATTTTTCCAATGGATGCAAGTGACAAAGAAGAGGGAGATGTAAAGGAACTACCCAACTACACCGGGGAGTACGAGCACAACTCAGAGCTGTATCGCATTCCATCAATAACGAGACGAGAAACGAATCCATCGGTTCAAACATCGGAGATCATACACGTCTTAGAGAGGTGAAAATCCCATGTACCCTCAAATTCGGGGAACTGTTAAAGGTAAAACCACATTTAAAAGAGAAATTGATCAATCAATGGGAAGTCAAGGAGGAAAAGAAGGAGGTAGCTGACGAAGTGAAAACGGTGAGAATTCCAGTGGATAAAGTAGGAGACTTTAGCGAAGGAGATGAAGGAAATACATGCCTACCAATCACCTATAGGGGTTACACTACCAAAGCCATACTAGATTCAGGAGCTGGTGTTGGCATTGCTACCAAAGAAATTTGGGAGAAATGGGGAAAACCAGCATTGAGACCAACGCGCATGAAAATTCAAATGGCAGATGGACATACGGAAAGACCCTTAGGATTGTTGGAACGAGTGGTCTTCACTACGTGCGGAGTGGAATTCGAACATACTTTAGCAATTTGTCACTTCGAAAGGCCAAGCAATTATGAAATGATCTTGGGAAGGCCATTCATGAGACAGTTAAAGGTCGTACAAGATTGGGGAAAAGATGCAGTGTACCTACAACACGCAGGAATCACCACTAGGATCAACCTACATACATACACATATCAAGATGTGCCACCTCTACAATGGAATCAAATCCATAAAGAGGAAGACGATCAATCGGTTCATAGTGCAGGTTCTAGTGACCAATCCTGGATGAACGAGGACACTCATCTATGGATATGCCAAGCTGCAAAAAAGGAAGAAGAGAGAAGAAAAGGATGGCAGCAAAAACAAGGAATAGTGAGATCCGTACAAGATCCAACCTATATGCCACAAGTATTTCCGGATGAAGAATTCGAACCTCACGGTTGGATGGAAATCTTAGCCACCCTCGATGTCTGTGTAAATGAAGAAGTAGTGACCATGAACGAATGTATCGATGAAGAGGGTTATGATGTTAGTTTGTATATGGTAGTCCTTCAGGAGGCAGAAGAAGGAGAAGTGATTGAGAAAGACTGGAAGGAGGACTACGAGAGCATTGAAATGGAACCAGAACCCATGGATCTAGGGATTAGTACCACCAACATAGACATCCCAGCCAATGAAACACATAAGGAACTCACACAAAAAGAGGAATTAGAAGTTGAAAGGGAATTAGAAAATGAGGAAAGCAAACTTCAAGACCAATTTGAGGTACCAGCTCATTTTAAAAAATACGAAGTGGAAGAGAGGAAAATTGCTATTCAAATGCCTAAAAGAGAAGCACAACCTGGAATAGCATATGATAATAAGGAGCAAAACAAAAAAATAGTCGTGACTATGGAAGGAGGAGAAGAACGATGTACCTTCATAGGACAGGATGTCTCATTAGAAGAAGAACAAGAGTTGATTCGACTCATAAGAGAATACCGGGATGTCTTTGCTTGGACTTATAAGGACTTAAAAGGAGTAGATCCATCTATATGTGCGCATAGAATCCCCATGACATCCGAGGCCAAACCTTCGAAACAGAGACCTTATACTTATAATGATGTGTATTCAGCCAAGATAAAAGAAGAGATAGATAAGTTGTTAGATGCTGGATTCATCTACAAAATTGAGCACACGGAATGGGTGTCACCCTTGGTGGTTGTACCAAAGAAGAATGGAAAGTTAAGAGTGTGCATCAATTTGAAAAAAGTAAACGCCGCAACCATAAGGGATAGCTATCCCTTACCAATCACTGATCATCTCTTGGAAAGAGTAGCAGGGAAGGAAGTTTATAGCTTTCTGGATGGCTTTTCAGGGTATAATCAGGTAGCCATTGCTCCTGAGGACCAACATAAGACTGCATTTGCCACTGAATGGGGAGTATATGCCTTTAGAGTCATGCCTTTTGGTTTAACGAATGCCCCAGCTACATTCCAAAGATTGATGTGTCATGTGTTCAATGAATTTCTGAGAAAAAGCATGGAGGTATACGTGGACGATCTTTGTACATATTCAGCTATACGATCAGAGCACATCCCTGAACTTGAAAAGATTTTTGCTAAATGTCGACAATATCGAGTATGCCTCAATCCTGAAAAATGTGTCTTCATGGTGCGACAAGGGAAAATCTTAGGACATATTGTTTCTAAGAATGGAATTTCAACAGATGAAGACAAAATTAAAGTAATTTTGGATTTACCAAGACCTAAAACTGCTAAAGAAGTGCAAGCATTTATGGGACATTGTGGTTACTATCGAAGATTCATACATATGTACGCCATAATTGCTAGACCTCTTTATGCATTATTAACTCAATTCAATTGGACCGAAGAATGCGAAAAAGCTTTTGATGAGTTGAAGAATCGATTGAGTTCAGCACCCATTCTTCGAGTCCCCAACTGGAATAAACCGTTTCATATTCATGTTGATGCTTCCAAGTTTGCCATTGGTTGCATCTTAGCTCAACCAGCGGACACAAGAAAATTAGACCACCCGATAGCCTATGCCAGTAGACAGTTAAATCAAGCGGAACGCAATTATACTACTACGGAGAGAGAGGGCCTAGGGATGGTTTATGCACTCAAGAAATTTAGACATTACTTACTGGCAAACAAGTTCAAATTCTTCATTGATCATCAAGCCCTATTGTACTTAGTCAACAAGCCTTGCAATACAGGACGACTAGTACGATGGTTTTTATTGCTAATGGAATTTGATTTTGAGGTAATAGTCAAGAAAGGAAACACCCACATAAGGGCAGACCACTTATCTCGTATGACCCATGGAGAACCACCCATAGGAGTTCCCGATGATCTGCCAGATACTTATCTTTTTAACCTGGAAGTATGTCCTCAATGGGCCGAAAAATTGATCCCGATACTTACACATGGACCTAAAGATGGGATCACGCCAAACCAAAAGCAAGATCTTTGGAGGACTAAAAACCTTCACATTATTGCTGGAAGTTTATACCATCAGGATTCAAGCGGACTGCTGATGAGATGCGTGGAAGAAGGGGAACAAGAAATGTGGCTTTAGAAAGCACACATAAACCAATGGAACACTCATTTGAATGCAAATGGAACGTGGCAAACCCTCAAGAGATTTGGCATATATTGGCCAACCATGCAACGAGATGCACATAACCATGTGTCAACCTGTCAAACCTGTCAAGAACAAATCCCAGACGAGAACTCTACATTATTCTATTCTACAATAGCACCAAGGTGGAGCATGCCTCTGGTAAAGTTCTTGAAAACTCGAGAGTACCCTGATGGAGCTACCTTAGCAAGGAAACGTGCTCTTGAAGAACAGAGTAAGGATTACGCCATCATAGGAAAATAACTCTTTAAAAGCGGGAAGGATAACCAACTAAGAATGTGCATTCATGAAAATGAATATCTCTCTGTCTTAGAAATGGCACATGCAGGAGCTGCGGGAGGACATTTCTCAGCAGACAGAACGGCCAAGATGATTCTCTTTACAGGCTTGTGGTGGCCAACTCTACATATGGATGCGGAAACATATGTGAGAAGCTGCGAAACATGCCAGAGAGCGAAATATCCCATTAGAAGAGACGACATGCCTTTAAGACCGATGGTTTGTGCAAGAGCATTTACCAAGTGGGGAATTGACTTCATAGGACCTATCAATCCACCGGCCAAAGGATCACATGCGGAGTACATCATCGTAGCCACCGACTACTTAACCAAGTGGGTAGAAGCAAAAGCCACTAGAAAGAATGATGCTCAAACCACAGCAAAATTTCTCTTTGAGCACATTTTCACACGCTTTGGACTACCGATTGAGATAGTGAGTGATCGAGGAACGCATTTCCTAAACGAGGTCATTGAGTCGCTAATGAATGACTTTCTTGTGATTCATAAAAAATCAGCCCCATACCACCCTCAAGCTAATGGACAAGCTGAAAGTTCCAACAAGGTACTATGTACTGTATTGACAAAGATTGTCAATAATGGAAGGTCAGATTGGGACAAACAATTACATCACGCAATTTGGGCCTTCCGAGTGGCATATAAAACGGCCATTGGAGCTACACCTTTCAACCTAGTGTATGGGCAGAATGCAATTTTGCCAATTGACTTCTTAGTACCTACATTGAAAGTGGCCCAGCAATATGAGTGGAACGGTCATGAATTGTCTCAGCAATTAGATCAAATTGAAAAGCTGCACGAGACTAGATTGCAAGCGGTAGCAGGCATTTATGCCGCTAAACGGAGACAAAAGGCTTATTATGATGCACATATAAAAGACAAGGGACTAAAAGAAGGCGACTTAGTCCTAGTATACACCCTCAAACAACACGCAAAGAAGCTCCAAAAACGCGGATATGGACTCTTGATTATAAATCGAATCTCTACTAGTGGTGCAGTCAATCTCGCCACACTAGACGGAGACATTCTTCCCAACTACATCAGTGGATGCAGAGTGAAAAGATTCATGGAGCCTTTGACTGATCAAATGCTAGCACGACTGTTAGGAGCTCAAAGTAGGAAAAAGGAAGAAGAACGAATACGAGAAGAAGCGAGACAGGAAGCCCTAGAACGCATCAGAAAACGGAAAGAGTGGATGAGAGAAAGAGACGAGAGATATCGAGTAGGAGAAGAACTCATCCCAATGGCTAATTTTAGAGCCACTGAGAACTCAGGGCAACAAAGAAGACAACCCTACTTGAATCTGGGAGCAGGACGAAAAGAGTACCACTTAGTGGATGCTCTCATAGACACAGGAGCAGCAATAAGCTGCATCAGATTTTCTTTGTCTCAGAGACTTAAAGAGGAGTTACGCCCATCGAAGGCACAGCTAATAGGAATAGGAGGAAAAATTACTCAATGCATAGGTGAGATAACCTTACCTCTACATATGGGGAACAACACTATGGAACAGAGACTCTTAGTATGTCAGGACCAGGATCTGCTTGAAGATGTGGTGTTAGGTCAAGATTGGATCTATGAATATGAGGTAACCATTCAATTGGCTTTAGGATACGTCTCTGCCAGAATAGGACCTCGTGAGGTATTTAGTTTGCTAGACGAACGACCACCCAAAACTGCTAATATAGAGCCAGAAGTTCATCCCAATGAACAAAGTCATGATTGTATGTTCACTAGCACTATAGAAACCCCATCGTCAAGTACTTCATGTGAGAATATCGTGAGTCCTGTGTGTGTTCCATCTTTGAGTATAGAGAGTCACAAGAGTGCACAGGAACATGAAATCAAGCCCAGTGAACCACAAGGCCCAAGAGAGAATACTCCTTTGCAAGAATTGAAGTCTACACCTATGAAAGTATACCCTATTCCACATTCTACACTAGCTTGGATAAGGAAGGATAAAAAGAAGGCATATCTTCAGCAAGAGAAAAGTCTTCGACATCAGCGTGTCCAATCGAATAAGAAGACAAAGAATTTCGAACACTTCAGTCAACCACGACTCACTAGCATATGGATCCCAAAGAAACTGATAACTGCACAACCTGATCGAACAAAAATATGGATCCCAAAGTCATGTACTCCAAGGACGACCATCCCAAACAAGGAACATCCTCAGAAGGGCTATCACCATCAACATGGTCAACAGGCACACCAGCCGAGAAAGAGGACCTATTGGAGGAAGAAGGAATCTACAGATGCAATACAAACCAACTTGAGATTCCCAAAACAGAATAAGCAGACGTGCTACCGAAGAAGAACCACATTCATCAAAGAGGTGGAGAATACAATACATTCCATCCAAGTGAAGCAAATTTGGGTGCCGAAAGACAAGACAAGCTGCATACATCAAGAAACTACTTCCAATTGCACACATGAGGAGTTGTCGAGATCCACAGTATGCATGATAGGGCCATGTTACAAGGCCAAGCATTCGGCACGTCTTTCTTCTACTTCCGGATAGTCACGCACATTTTCCCTTTGGAAATAGGAGAGCACTTGCACATACATAAAAATATTACTCCAAAAAATAAAAATAAAAATTACTAACCGCTTCGGCTATGGACTAATATTTATGTTTTCTTTTCAGCAAAAAATATAAAAATACATGAAAAAAATTCAGGTATTACCTTTCTCACACCCACGGGAAAGGGACGGCACCGTGCACTCGGAGCAACATCGAATTATTAATCAACATATGGAGGAGGATTTCTGAAAAACATATGGATACTAATTCATACTCTATATTGAGTGCAGATGGCTTCCACTGATTCCGAATCCACACAGCAAGAAGAGGTGCAACTTCTTCCAATGGAATCGGTAACAAAAGCAAGAGGTCACTGGTTCAAGGACGATCAACCAGTGGCGGAGCTAATTTTCATGGCTACCATCAAAATCATGGACACGGACCATTACTTCCCTATCATGTCCCAAGATTTCAAGACAATAATACAAGGACTACCTCATATTGAGGACGTGTGGACACAAGCGGGCATAGAGGCATTCCTCAAGTTACCTATATATGTACCAGATTTTCAGAGGTGTACACAGGTAATGAACACCATGCAGCCTGCTGCAACAAAAATCTCAGTCCCAGAAGCGCAAGTATTAGACAAAGTCGGGACATGGAAGACCATACAATTCACACATGAATTGATTAATAAAGCTTTTGGATGGAATCAAGCAGGCATTACTAGTGTGAAGGAAGAATGCCATGATCCAAAGAAGAGATCATTCCTGGAAATCAATAGAATTGACATAGAGGATGCTGTACGGCTGGTACATCAACACTTTTGTTTTCCTGGCATGAACAGATACACTGCACCACAAAAGATTGTAGTACAACTCCTATCGCATGCCATGAGACAAATAGGCAACAAAGTGAATCTAACCGGTTATGTACAAGAACGATTATTTGAGGCCCAGAAGAAATGGGGGCAGAAGAAGTTCCTGAATGGTAGTTCAGCTTTGACTTTATTGATATATGAAGCTCTGGACATGAAACACTGCTTAAGGGAGATGCCGACATCAGAAGGGCTAGCAAAGTATGCAAAATCCGCTACTGTCCCTAAGAAAAAGAAAGCAGTTGTAGTGGTTGAACAAGCTGAAACCAGCTCACAAAAACCAATGAGGGGTACAAAGCGATTACGGGAGGAGGAAGCCCAAGTTACGCCACAATCAAAGAGAACACATGTGCTACCCACAATCCCCGTTGTACAAATGCCGATTACAAAAAGAGATTTGTCTGCTGCCCTGGAGGAGACTCACCAGTATATGCAAGGGCAGGTGAATCTAAATGTCCAAGGACATCATTATAGACAAGCGAGTCAAGTAACACAAAAATAGAGTACAGAAAAGACTCCAAAACAACCTGGAAGATACAAAGAATTGGGCATAGATGATTCCAGCACGAATACAGATTCCAGTCATGAAAAAGATACATTAGATACTGATATACGGACGGAATCACATGAAGGTGAATGGAACGAGGTCAATCAAGTGGAAGTCATGCCACAACATCAGGAAGAAGACGAAAAAAGAGGTGAAGAATCTAGGGAACCGGAGCACGTCATTCAGTTGAATGACACTACAACAATAAGCATCAAGGAAGATACGACCACTGGGGTTACACGTGTCAAAGCACCTATTAAAGAGGAAGAACAAACACCAGTGAGTAAGGAAATGAAGGAGCTCCAACAAAAAGAGCAAACCATAATTGAGGTGCCAGATGACACACCTCAAGGGAATCAAGAAAATGTGGTGGCTGAGCCAAGGATCCAGCTTCAGATTAGGCAGCCCCATGACACTACCTTACATGTGGCTCAGGGTAAAGATGTCCATACAGGAGAAGAACCCAGTATACCAAAAACATGGCTCAATGTGGATGTGGCTCAACTGAAGCCTGTGGTAAAGTAGATGATTCAGACGGCCATGGATACCCAACAACAAATGATGGACACGGATGCAGACTATGACAAAGCCATGAAGGAAAAGAATCAGTTTCAAATTATGAGTGAACAGTTGTCTGCACAAATAATTCAGGCACAAAAAGTGATAGCCGCCAAAAGCACTGAGCTGCTGGAAACAAAAACGCAATATGAAACATTAAGCACTCAGCATCACCAACTGCAAAAACAGCTCGAAGATCTACAGAAATTATATGACGCTACTGAAGCAGAAAAAGAAAGAATGAAGACCAGAAGTACTCTACTAGAGACACAGCTGAAGTTATATCTGGATGAGAATGATACTTTACGCAGCAGGAATAAAGAGTTAATGAAATCTTTATTATATGATCAACCAATGATACAACAGGGCCCCTCTGACGCTAAAGAACAGGAATTAAGAGAACAAATAGCAGAGTATGCCGAGTTGCTGCGACAAACGAAAGAAGTACAAGAAGAATCAGAACGGCGGCGCAATCAGGAAATAAGTGAGCTCAAAAAGCAGCTGAGTACAGCACAGGCCAAACTGGTACAAAGCTATAGTGAAAATATGGATCACGTAGCTGACATAGGTAAGGAGCTTCTAACAACCAAAGAAAAACTTGGTGAAGCCATACAAAAGATAAAGGAAAAAGATGAATGCATCGAAGAGCTAAAGAATCAGCAGAAAGACAAAGAACCGATCGGGACACCAGTAGTGCCGACTAAGGAAAATCCTACTGATGAGGTGGAGGTAAGCCCTCTATCTCACCCGATCTATCATTCTCCAATACATGAGCAGATGGCGGATATACATGATGATCATCCGATGCCATACACTGCAGAAATAAGTTAGAAGGAACGGGCACTAGCGGTGTCCCGATTGACGGAAAATTTTGAAAATGAAGTAATCAAGGTCATGAAGGAAGCAAAAATCAAAGGTAAAGACTTAGAAAAGATCATGAAGCCTTTCAACATTCCATATGGATTGTTGAAAGAGAAGGCGAGGCAATATATAAAGAAGGTTACACAAAAAAGTCCAGATGAGCAGCTCAACTTCAAGAATGACACATTCACATACACTCAAGCAGAGTTTGAAGCTGCACAACCAGTGTGGCGGAGAAAATTTTTGGAGAAACATCCCACACTACGGGTGCATTGGCAAGCCGCACCATATCTATTACAGGTAAACCCTTCATTTTGTCCAATACCACACAGAAGGGATACCAAGGAATTTTTGGATTTACAACGCAGCGGCACTATTAATAAACAGTGGTTAAATTATCCTATGTTACCGAGCCCGCCACATAACTATTTGCCAACAGAGGATTATATGGTCAAAACAATAGAATTTTGGCTACAAAATTATGCGACAGTACCAGATCTAGCGGTCAAGATGACAAATAAAATACTTAGTATGCTACTTACAGTTTTGAAGGTCTTCAAACATGCGGCATACACATTTCTGAACTTCATCGGCATTAATCAAGGCACAGATATACTTATTTTTGATCTATCAGTATTGCCGAGCCGCCCCACAATAATGGCATACTATTCCAGACTCATGTTTTTGCCAAGTCCGTATCTGCAAACATTTGAAGAAGCGTTTTTTACAGGATTTTTTGAAATAGATTCAGAGATTTTTTTGAAGATGTCATCCAATCTGAATGCCAGACTTGTGGCATATGAATTAAGCTTCTTCGCAGATCACAGACAACCACCAAACGATGGAGTAAAAGCTGAACAATGGAAACAGATCATGATACGTGAAGCCAATCTGCTAAATGATACAGAGCAACAAGTATACAGAACATATGCCCGTCGCTTATCAAAGCCTGTCGGGGACGACAGAGTCCAGGAGGGGGGCAGTGTTGCGGGAGAGACAAGTAAAAAGAAGAAAAGAAGAAAACAACGAAAGAAACAGCTTCACTAAAAGGCAAGATTTGAAGATACATCTCTGCAGGAAGCCCCGCAGGGGCGCAACACCCATCTCTGCACAGAGCCCCGCAGGGGCGCACACACCAAGGAAAAGCACGCAGCTGGAAGAAGGAATCAGAGCCAACATGTATCACCTATGTGGATGCTTCAACCTCTTGAGTTGCAGAGGTTTCAGATCAAGGCTTACGAGCTACATCCGCATATGTGCACTAATGGCGTGCGTGACAAACCAAATCAATCGGCTTGGAATAATGCAACCAGGTCCAATGGGTGCTTCAACCTCTTGATCTCTGGAAGGTCCAGATCGAAGACTGAAGCACCACATCCTCAGACCTTCCACTGGTGGTGTGCGTGGCAACCTAGAATTAAGGAACCTATAGGTGAATTAGACTGTGGAATATCAGGTAGTCAGTCTAACTCCAAGGGTTGCGGGCGAGCAAGGCAAATACATCAGGCCCAGAGAACGTAAAACAGGAAGTAAGAAGAGGCCGTCAAAACTGAACACCTGTTTTATAAACAGGTAACAATGAGCAAAGGTTGCGTGCAGTGAAAAGAAGTGAATAATGCAACCAGGGCCAATGTGTGCAACCAGGACAAATCAGAGCGCCTCTAAAACGTAATGCAAGATCAAGAATCAGACAATACTGACCACTGGGCGCGTGCGCGAAGCAAAGTCTCTCAAGGGACGACAGAGACGAAGAGGGGGAGAGTGTTGCAGAGCTAAGGAGCGCACAAAGCAGAGAAAGAAGACGGGCCCCAAAATTTTTCCGATTTGGACTACATATTTTTGTATCATATTCATTCTTGTAATATATTTTCCCTTGTAAATGCACTAGAGGAGTCTTCTAGATGCATCCCCACAGAAAAGTAGAGAATACCCATGTACAATAGTAGGAAATTAGTCTCTTAGTGAATAAAGTGTCGGTCACTTGTGTGAAAGGACCATTTTTAGGGCACTAGTATATAAGTCAAATGTGACTCTTTGTAAAGAACTTTTTGCCATTGTGAGAAGAGAGAGCACAGAAATTCGAATTTGTGTCTTCTTCCCTCCTTATCTTCTTCTTCGCGAGCTTGTATGCATGGGTATTGCTTGGAAAGAGTGCTTGTGAATGTTGTCTATCCTTGAGAGTGTTTCTTTGCTGTAGGAAAGGTGTGTGCGAAGTGTAGGAAGTGCTGAAGTGTAGGAAAGTATTCCCGCGACTCAGTATTTCTCTCATAACTTGAAGTAGGAGCGTCAGAATTGAGTGAAACCACTGCCATTAGATGCGTCTTCTCGAGAGCTTCGAAACGCATATGCTATTCGCTATATTTGGAGTTCGGAGCTGGGAGAAAAGTCCAAAATACTGACGGCTGCTGCACCAAGTATCGTTTCGCCTTGACCAACAGTTGGAGCTTGTTTGGATAAGTCATTGCCTCATTTTCATTCTTTGAGTAATTCATTTGCATTGACCATTACATGATTGTATGTCTTCATACACTCGGCTAGTTTTGTATACTCTTTGGATTGATAATTAAAAGCGTGTATCCCCACTATATGCACTTGTGAGGGGATTGAGGTATAGTCTCTTTCTCCGCAAGTCCCTAAGTTGATACTTAGGTCAACAGGTATACATTACATGGCTTGAGGGTTGGGCTATAATACATTGTTTGGGTACCCAAATCTGCATGGGTGTGGGTCGATTGCTAAGATACTTCTTGGCGATCCAAATCTGCCGAGTATTTGTACTTGGGGAAGACGATCGAGGGGACTTTTGATGCCGACTCTACTTCTGTTGAAACTTTGTCCTGTCCTCGTTTGTAGTGTTGCCAATAGCCTATGGTTGCTGTCCTTTTGGCACCCATATTTGTCTCGTGCCACTTGTTCTGTGATGTTGATACTGCTGCTTTCTTTGCCTTGTCTGGTGGTGTCGTCGGTCTGGGTTCCTCTGTTGTGGTTGACTCCTTCGTGGTTGGGTTTGAGAGGTCCAGTAGACGCTCTGCTTTGGAAAAGAAGGGAGATCCAACACTTGCGTGACCTGCCCATTAAGAAGTGATTCGTTATTTATCTTTAATCTAAGCCAGTCCGCAGCAAGTTTGGAAGGATGAGCACCGCAGGGTGTTGTGCTCATTTGGTCGCTGATGCAACCCACCTGACCGCTGATTGTGTCCATCTGCCCTAGCGGTTGGGTATTTGCCCCTTCTAGTTTGCAGGAAGCCCCAGGGAAGATCTCCTGTCGTCCTTCTGATTGACAACTGTCCATAGCCAAGCCCGAGTGGGTTGGTGTAGACGTAACGTGACTGATCTGACCCAAGATCTCCCGGTCTTCCGTCGCATGCATTTCATAGGGTCTAGGGCTACAAACCTCAATCGGAATGCAATTAGGGAAGTCAAGCGGTATCACTCGCTTCTGCTCTGAGGTTCCAATTTGTATGGAGCCTTGTCTAAGATTTAGGTCCACTGAGTGATCGTATAGCCAATCTTGGCCAAGGATTAGGGGTTCTATCAGGTCGTCATCATGGCACACTAGTAGCTTCGCTGTCATGGTTACATCCTTAATGAGGATAGGAAGGTCCACCTCACCCATGCAAGGGGTTTCCATGCCTCCTAGGCCTCTGAGGTATGCCTCAATTGGCCGCATTTCTATCCTTGAATCCTTATAGTGGGACCATCTAATAGCACTAGTCGCAGCACCTGAGTCAATTAAAGCCCTGAGCTTTTGGCAAGGGTTGCCGTGCTCTAGCCTGACTGTAATGAATGGTCTCCTGTCCACTATAATAGGATGAGTGGTTGACTTTACTTGACACATGGCCATGGGATATCTGGGTGTAGTTTCCAGATGGTTATAATGTTCTCTCCCTAGTCCTTGTCTTCTTAACTTCATGCATTTAATGTGTTCTATTGCTTCTGCCTGAGCTTCCGCTCGTATTCTATTTTCTTCCTCCTTACGCTTCTTGGCCAACGTGAGTCGTCTAAGCATATCCTCCGTAAGAGGTTCCTGATATAGCTTGACTCTACAACCACTAATATAATTAGGCATTATATCTCCTTCTAAAGTGGCTAATTGTACTGCTCCACTTGTTGAGAGTCTGTTAATGATCATAGGTCCATAACCTCGCTTTTCTAACTTACGTGCGTGCTGTTTCAGCGTATATACTAGAACTAAATCTCCTTCTTTTAGGCCTTTATCTTTCACATGTGCATCAAAATATGCTTTCTGTCGCTTCTTCGCTGCATATATTCCTACTGCCGCCTTTAGCCTGGTTTCTCCTAATCGTTCCAAGTCCATTATTCTCGCTGATAATTCATGGCCGGTCCACTGATGTTCTTGTGCAACCTTAAGGGTCGGTATCAAGAAGTCCAAAGGAAGCACAACATTCTGACCAAAAACCATCTGAAAGGGAGTTGCATTGAGTATGGTTTTGTAGGCCACTCGATATGCCCAAACAGCGTGGTGTAACTGTTTGTCCCAATCACGAGTTTCGTCAGTACGTTACAAAGGATCTTATTAGTGCTTTCAGCCTGACCATTGGCCTGAGGATGATATGGTGCGGATTTCTTGTGAATCACCATAAAATCCTGTAACAAATATTCAATGACTTGGTTTAGAAAGTGAGTGCCTCGATCGCTCACTAACTCTATAGGCAATCCATATCTTGTAAAGACATTTTCAAATAAGAATTTTGCAGTTGTGTGTGCATCATTCTTTTTTGTGGCTTTTGCCTCTACCCATTTCGTAAGATAATCTGTGGCAACAATAATGTATTCCGCATGTGTACCTTTTGCAGGGGGGTTAATGGGTCCTACAAAGTCTATACCCCACTTAGAAAATGCACGTCCGCCCATCATGGGTTTCAATGGCATTTCATCTATGCGAGTAGGAAACTGAGTTCTTTGGCACACATCACATCTCTTTACATAGGTATGAGCATCCATGTGAAGAGTGGGCCACCATAATCCTGCAAAGAGGATGGCTTTGATTATCCTATCAGGTCCAAAATGACCTCCTGCAACACCTTGGTGTGCAGTCTCTAGTATGCTCAGATAATCGCTCTCATGAACACATTGTCTTAGATATCCATCTCGTCCTCTTTTGTATAGATTATCGCCAATAAGTGAATAGTCTTGAGCTTCCTACTCTAGACTGTGTTGTCATGCTAAAGTCATTCCTTGAGGGAATGTCCTCGTCCTCAAGTATATCACTAATTGTTCACTCCAGTCTGGTGTGAGAGACACGTGATATAGTGTAGCATGCTCTACTGGTGGTCTTTCACAACAAACATGGCATTCTTTACACAACTTGTAGACATCTACTTCCATCGAAGGCCAATATACTCCTAGTCTATGCAGAGTCTGTAATGTTCGATGTTTTGAATGATGTTGCTTTAATGCACCTATGTGTGCTAATTGCAACCAATTCGCATGTTCTGATTCATCTACACAACAAGCAAGAATCTTTTGATTATCCTGTTTATATATGCTTCCTGCCATTATTTGGTATCTCTGAGACTTGGTAATCTCTCCCTCTTTGATCTTTATCCTAGAAGTCTTGGGTCCGTATGTCAGAATAGGGACTATAGGTTTAGCCCATTCTGGTGCTATCTCAAGGTTAAACAAGTATGCATCTGGTAGATCATCCGCTACTCCTTGAGGAGCTTCTCCTGAGGTTAATCTTGAAAGGTGGTCAGCTCTAAGATGTGTCTTTCCTTTCCTGACTACTACTTCAAAATCATGTTCCATGAGTAATAGAAACCATCGTATTAGTCGTCCTGTGTTACATGGCTTGTTGACTAAGTACAATAGGGCTTGATGATCTGTAAAGAACTTGAATTTGTTGGCCAAAAAGTAGTGCCTAAACTTCTTTACTGCGTAGATCATCCCTAATCCTTCTCGTTCCGTCGTGGTGTAATTTCTTTCTGCTGTGTTCAATTGTCTACTAGCGTAAGCTATGGGGAGATCTATGTTACCTTCATTTGTGGGTTGTGCTAACACACATCCTATGGCATAATTGGATGCATCCACATGTACATGGAATGGCTTACTCCAATCTAGGGTTGTCAATATAGGTGCTGAGCACAAGCGTCGTTTAAGTTCATTGAATGAATTTTCACATTCATTTGTCCATTCGAAATTGGTTAAAAGAGAGTACAAAGGCTTGGCTATGATTGCATACATGTGTATGAATCTCCTATAATAACCGCAATGGCCCATAAATGCCTGTACCTCTTTCACATTAGTTGGTCTAGGTAATTTTGCAATTACCTTCACCTTTTCTTCATCCGTAGAGATTCCATTTTTTGACACAATGTGTCCTAGAATTTTGCCTTGTCTGACCATGAAAACGCACTTTTCTGGGTTCAAACAAACCTGATATTCTCGACATTTGTCAAATATTTGCCTTAACTCTGGGATATGCGTCTGTCTTACATTTGAATGAGCACATAAGTCATCGACATAAACTTCCAAACTCTTGCGTAAGAATTCCTTAAAAACATGACACATGAGTCGCTGGAAAGTGGCGGGTGCATTTGTTAAGCCAAATGGCATCACACGAAATGCAAATATGCCCCATTCAGTGGCAAATGCCGTCTTGTGTTGGTCCTTTGGAGCAATGGCTACTTGATTATAGCCTGAAAAACCATCAAGAAAGCTGTAAACTTCCTTGCCTGCAACTCTTTCCAATAGATATTCTGTGATAGGAAGAGGATAGCTATCGCTAATCGTTGCGGCATTAACTTTTTTAAGGTTAATACACACACGCAATTTTCCATTCTTCTTGGGCACTACCACAATAGGGGATACCCATTCAGTATGCTCAATTTCGTAAATGAATCCTGCTTCTATCAAGCGATCTATCTCCTCTTTAATCTTCGCAGCGTAGTTATCATTATACGTGTAAGGTTTCTGTTTTGTCGGTTTTGCATCTGGAGTCATAGGGATTCTATGAGAACATATATCTGGATCTCCTCCTTTCAAATCTTTGTAACTCCAAGCAAAAACATCTCTATATTCACGTAATAGGGCAACTAGCTCTTCTTCTTCTTCAGTTGTCAAATCATGCCCTATGTATGTACATTTTTCCTCTTCTCCTTCGATAGCAACTATTATTTTCTTGGTTTTCTCTCGGTTATCATATACTTGTCCGTCATTCGCCTTTCTATTAGGCATTCGTATCATGATTCTTCTATCTTCGATTTCATATTTCTTGAAATTCTCGGGTACTTCAAACAAAGATTCTTCTTTTTTTGACATGGTTTCTTTCTTCTTTCTTTTCTTTCCTTCACTCTTGTTAGTCACTTCCGTGGCTAGCCTCACCTCATTCGTAATTTCCTCGTGTCTCTGAGTGCGAGTCTCTACCTCGAAAAAATATTCTTCCTCTGATGCAAAGGGTGGGTCCATGATAATTGATTCTAAATCAAAATCGCTTGCATCCTCAAATGCATCAGTGTTAGGTTCACACTCTTCTAAAATTGCATCGCACATGATTGGCTCTATCGTGAAAACTGATATGTCATAGCCATCCTCGTCACAGTGGGGTGTCCATTGTTCTTCATTGATGGCTACATCCATGGTTGCTAGGATTTCTGCCCAACCATGGGGTTCAAACTCTTCGTTTGGAAATACTACAGGTGCATAAGCTGGATCCTGAAGGGTTCGTGGATGTTGTTCTGCACCTAAGGTCCTGGCTTCTAACCTTTCTTCCTCTTTTTTTGCTACTTTACACATCCATAAATGAGTATCCTCATGCAACCAAGAAGGATCTGATTCTAATGAGTGCACGGATTCCGTCTCTACTGGTGTCTTATGGATGGTATTCCATTGTATTGGGGGTACATCTCGATGTGAATAGTCTTTAAGATTGACTTTGGTAGTCACTCCTAAATGTTGCAAGTACAAAGAATTAGTTCCCCAATCTTGTACAATTTGCAACTGACGCATGAATGGTCGTCCCAATATCATGTCATAAGCATGGTTTTTTGCAAAGTCACAAATGGCGAAAGTATGCTCAAATTCTACACCACAAGTGGTGAGAGATATGCCTTCTAGTAAGCCTAATGGTTTTTCTATGTGTCCGTCAGCCATTTGTAGCTTCATCCTGGTGGGTCTTAATGCTGGCTTACCCCAACGTTTCCATAAAGCGGTGGTAGCGATGGCTACTCCGGCTCCTGAATCTAAGATGGCTTTCGTGGTGTAGCCCTGATGGGTTATTGGAAGATACGTGTTACCTTCCTCTCCTTCACTTACTTCTCCAATCTTTTCTACGGGTATTTCTGGTACCTTACTTTGTGATCCTATTTGTGAGGGAGTAGTAGCAAGCTCGGGGAATTGATTTGCTACATGTTTCCACAATTCTGGTTTTACCTTCAATAACTCCTCTAGAGTGAGATTACATTGTACTTTAGTATTCTTGATCACTTCCGTGTTTCTAGGGATTACTGATTCTTCATTCCTCACTATTATCGTGGGTGCTCTCATACTGATAGACTTTGCTTCCCAAGGTCCTGTGAACTGAGGTAATTCTTGTAAAGAATTAGATTCAAAGCCTGTGTGTTCGCTCAGTTGTTCCTCCTCTACCTCATCGTAAATAGAGGGAATGTCTTGGGGAAATTGTTCCTGCAAGTCATCTATTTCTTGAATAGAAGGATGAGTTCCTTGTTCCTTTCTCCATTTCTCTTCTTGGATTTCTCTCAAAAATTCATGTGAATATTTATGTATGGAAGACAGGTTGTCTTGACTTTCTGAGTTGGGTACTTGAGACAGGGATGGTGCATTCCTTTCCTGTGTCTCTAGGACAATAGGGTTCCTAGGCTGATCTTTTTTCTCTTTGTTCTCTATCAAGTATTCTAGCCTCTCCATTAGTCCTTGAAAATGTAATTCCGGTTTTGCCATGTTATTCCAATTAAGATATCTAGAGGCTTCGAACAAAGCTTGTGCTAGTTCTACCATCTTCATGCAAAGTTTAGTTCTCTCCATTTCTAGATCAGCTCGAGGGTAGTTTTTACTCATTTCAGCTACTTGAGGTCCTTCTTTTAATCTAGCCTGATATGCACGAAACATCATGTCTAGATTTTCTGGTATGGGTTCCGCTAAAATTGATCCTGATTTTTGAGCTGGATTCTCTTGATTCAATTCCTGTGAAGTCAATTCTTGGATTTTGGCTCTAGATTCCTTCAAACTTCCTTCCAACTCAGTTATCTTTTTACTCCATTTTCTCTTAATTCTTTCTCTAGAATCTTTCCAAGATTTTGTCTTTTTACTGCTAGATTCTGCAACTTCACTACTTCCGGCTACTTTCTCTTGATTAAGCTGTTGGTTCTGTAAGAGCGCATGGGCTCTTGTGATAGCTTGAATAGTCACGTATGTAGGGTTGGATCCATCTACGTTGTTTACAATACCTATCACGTTGATCGGTGTCACATTCGAAGCGTTAACTGGATTTTTAGGACACTCTTTGATCATGTGCTCTTTGCCACAATCAGCACAAAAGCCTTGGATGTTATAGTACTGTGATTGTCCTGCTATCGGGGGATGTGGACAATCCTTTATGAAATGATCTCCTTGGCACCTAAAGCATGGTCCTCTAGGGCCCTGTGGTCTTTGTTGTCTCAATTGGGGTCGTGGATTTGGGTTTGTGTACATCACATTAGCATAGTCGGGCTCCCAACTAGGTTCCACTGGTGGACTATCATAATGATATGTTTCTACGTGTTCTGGTGACTCTGTGTAATATGCAGGTGGACTATCTACATGCGTAGATTCAAAACTGTTTGAGTGTGGGTCACTCTCTGTGATCAAAGGTGAAGAAGGCACTAAGGCCCTACTTAGGTTCTCTTCTGCAGCAGCGTATTTGACTGAGATGACATTCGCTGGTGGGGGTTGCTGCTGAGCTAAGACAGGTAGAGGTCTCTGTTGAGCCTGGTATGGGTAGTTCTGAGGAGGCCTATAGTAATAAGGCTGAGCATTGTATTGGCCTTGATGCCTACTTGGCTGTGGGTATGCTTGCGGGTAGTTCTGTCTCACGGTTTGTTTGTTGTATGGGCAGTCCTGAGCCGTATGATTCGTGTATCTTGTCTCAATTGTACAGTATTGGCCACTAGGGTTGGCTTGTGGTTGTGGTGCATTGGGACACACATTTTCCATATGGTCACCACCACAGGTGTAACAACGCTTGTTCATTAGCACCCTAGGTTTACTAGAAACTCCTAGTTTCTGGGCCACTTTTTCTGCAAGGTCTTCTATTGAGCTAGACAATTTTGTGGATGCTAGAGATGAACAGTCTGAGTCCTTATAGACCTTTGAGAGTTCCAAATCGTCTCCTAAGTTGTCCTCAATGTCTATACAAATTCTTACACATTGCTCTAGCATTCTGGGTTCTTTTAGGTACACGTAGGAGCGTAGTTTAGAGCTCAACAAGCCATCTAGAAACAATGACACTTGTTTGGCTTGTGAGGGTAGATCTTGCATTGGACATCGTTCAACATATTGTCTAAACCTACGTACTGCCAGTCTTACGGTTTCCTGAGGGGTCTGTTTAAAGCTACGAATCAACGAAGACATGTCATGTCTAATCCCACTTTTAGAGAATTCAGTGATGAATGACTCTAAAAAGTGATGGATGTCTCTAAATTGCCTTTGTTGCAATGGTTGGAACCAAGTTAAAGTTGTATTCTTTAACGTTAGTCCAAATGCGTTGTATTGCGTGAACATGTCTTCAACTTGTTCGGCTCTTAGTACTTGCTTGAATTCTGTGACGTGGTCATAGGGATCTCCTGTCCCATCAAAGTAATTCTTCATTGATTTTACTAACTGTGTGGGTCTCAATATTCTTGCATGTTCGCGTGGTCTAGGTAGAGGAAAATCATCTCTACCACCTAGTAGTCCATGATCTCTTTGTCTATCCGCTCTATTAGTGTCCGTGGTTGTTCTATCTCTCCCTACGGGATGAGTGAATCTTACTTCGGGTCTTTCTTTATTCACAATCCTGTTCTATCCTCTTTTTTTGGAACAATGTTACAAGACAAGAAGAAAGGTGTTAGCATCAATAAAATATTCTACATTTAGCTAGTGTGTCTCATGTGCCTGGGATTCTCAATTGTGTCTATGCATGGCCATGTAATGTTGCCCTATATTGGCGCATACTTCGGAAATACATGACCTGAATGGTGCAAAAGACAAGGTTATGCTAAAGGCACATGGTTGTTGCATGTCGAGGCATTCAATGTTGCTGGTGGATGTTGATGCATTCTTTGCTGGAGGTATCCAGTGGATCTTGAAATGATGTGATCAATCGATGGTGAAATGAAAACTTACCATTCCTCCCTTTAGGGATCCATTTGAGAAAAATGTTTGGCTGCGTAGAGATCAACTTTGGCTTCTTCATTTGTGGATCGTTGCTTGAATTATTTTATCCCTCGTGGTTGGTGCTTTGTTTTTGTGGGTGCTACTGATGCTTTTGGCTTCCAAACCCATATCCGTGGTGAGTGTCTTGTTACGTTTGCCAAAGGGATGAGTTTATCTTCTTTTGGTCTTTGTGCTCGGTTCTTACCCTTTTCTCTCCTTGACTTCTTGGTTGAGACCTTTTCCATGGTGGAGAGCATAGGTCTTTGCGCATGTAAAAGTTTCTTGGGTACCCACATGTGTGATTGCCTTTGTTGAGCTGCAGCTAATTTCTTAGGAACCCAAATTTGTAAGAGAGCTTCTCGTTGAGGTGGTTGTGGTGGCTTGGTTCTTGTCTTCCCATGATTGGCTAGCATGCGTGGGAACTCTGTTGGCAAGGCTGGTGTTTGCTTTCCTTTTGGTACCTAGATTTGCTTCATGCCCAGAACTTCTTTCATCTTGAATGCTCTTTGTCTATTTTATATGCTAATTGTCTTGTACTGTTTTGCTTGCCTTTTTGGTTGAGTGGTTGTGGCAGCATTAGTCTTTGCACAAAATGGGGAGTACGCTTGTCTTTGAGCCTATTCTTCCATGATTGAATTCTTATGAAACATAGAGCTTTTGACACATACAACATCGTTGTTTCTAAGATTAGTCCTAGAAGAACTAAGAAAATATATGACATCCGGATTTGTGAGAATGCAATTATCTAATTCTAATGTAATGCATTGTTCTTGTATCCAAACTTGGAGAAGTTGACTTCTTAGGTTCAAGTTGAGTGCATGGTCATAAATCCAATCTTGACCCAAGACAAGTGGCTCTATAAGGTCCTCATCATGACACACTAGCATTTTGACTTTCATTGGAACTTCTTAAAGGTAGATGGGAAGTTCCATCTCACCCAAACAAGGGGTTTCCACCCCTCCAAAACCTATGAGATAGGCTTGTAGGGGCTTGATGTTCAATTGCAAGTCTTGGAAGTATGAAATTCTTACTGCACTAGTTGCTACACGTGAGTTTACCAATGCTATCACAGTCCTTACACTCTTCCCTCATCCTACCTCTACAGTCACAAAAGGGCGTCGGTCGATTATTCAAGAAGTAATTATGCTTGATTTTTGGCACATGTCCATGTGATATTTTGGGGCTTTTGGGTTGACATCTAGGCCTAGTTGTCTTAACTTATTTTGCCTAATGCGCTCTGTGGCCTCTGTTTGTGCTTCTTCTCTAACCCTTAACTCTTCTTCTTTTTGCTTCTTAGCAGTGTTGAGTCTCATCAACATATCCTCTATAAGAGGTTCTTGATACAGCTTGACTCGACATCCACTAATATAATTTGGAAAGATATCACCTTCTAAAGTGGCCAACGGAACCACACTGCTAGTGGAAAGTTTGTTAATGAGCATGGGTCCATATCCTTGTTTGTCCAACTTATGGGCATGTTGCTTTAGTGTATAAACCAGCACAAGGTCTCCCTCTTTCAATCCTTTATCCTTAATGTGTGCATCGAAGTATGCCTTTTGTCTTTTCTTTGTAGCCTAGATGCCTGCTATCGCTCGTAGCATCGTCTCACCTAAACGTTCTTAATCAAAGATCCTAGAGGACAACTCGTGTCCGTTCCACTCATGCTCTTGTGCTACTTTCAAAGTTGGGATCAAAAATCTAAGGGTAGCATAACATTTTGTCCGAAGACCATCTAAAATGGGGTGGCATTGAGTACTATTTTGTAGGCCACTCGATAAGCCCAAACAACATGATGAAGTTGTTTGTCCCAATCAGAGCATTTATTGTTTACCAGTTTTGTCAATACATTACACAGGATCTTATTTGTGCTCTCAACTTGTCCGTTAGCTTGTGGATGATAGGGGCAGACTTCTTATGTATCACCAAGAATTCTTGGAGAAGGTTTTCAATAATATCAATTAGGAAGTGCATGCCTCTATCACTTACTAGCTCTATTGGTAATCCATATCTTGTGAACACGTTCTCGAATAAAAATTTAGCCCTTATTTGAGCATCATTCTTTGTCATGGATTTTACTTATACCCACTTTTTAAGCTAGTCAGTGGCTACAATAATGTATTCTACATGGGAGTTTCTAGCTGGGGGGTTAATGGGACCAACCAAGTCTATACCCCACTTCGAGAATGCACGTCTTCCCATCATTGGTCTCGAAGGCATCTCATCTTTTCTTATTGGATATTGTGCATGTTGGCATGCGTCACATTTCTTCACATAAGTATGTGCATCCATATGAAGAGTGGGCTACCAGAGTCCTAAGAATAGAATGGTCTTAATTACTCGGTCAAGCCCGAAGTGTTCGCCTACAACACTGCTATGGGCAGTTTCTAAGATTTTCAAATAGTCTGATTCGTGAACGCACAATCTTAAGTAACCGTCTTTTCCTCTTTGATATAGGTTGTCTCCAACTAAGGAATAGTCCTAAGCCTCTTGCTCCATGCTTCTTCTTCTTGCTAGACTAGACTCATTGGGTAATGTTCCCAATGTCATGAATTCTACCAATGAAGCACTCTAGTCTAGAATTAATGACACGTGATAAAGAGTAGCATGCTTTACTAGGGGTTTCTCCTTGCATATTGGAGAATTCTTAATCCACTCATGAATTTCTTTGTCCATGCTAGGCCAATACGATCATAAACCATTTAGATTCTGCAATGTTCATCGTTTAAAATAGTGATTTCCTAGCAATCCTTCATGGGCTTGTTGCAACCAACTACTATGTTCATCGTCTTTGACACAACAAGCTAACACACCCTCTGTATATTGTTTGTACATGCTTCCTACCAATATTTGATATCCTTGTGATTTTACAATTTCTTCTCTGTTTGGTTTTACATTCTTATTTGCGGGTCAGAAGGTCAAGACATGTAACAACTTACTTGCCCATTTAGGAACAACTTCTAAATTGAATAGATAAGCATCGGGCAATTTATTAGACACTCCTTGCGGTGACTTGCCTGAAGTGATGCAGGAAAGATGATCTACCTTGAGGTGGGTTCTACCTTTCCTAACAACCACTTCAAAGTCATATTCCATTAGTAAGAGAAACCATCTTACTAAGCATCCTTTATTGCAAGGTTTATTGACCAAATATAATAGAGCTTGATGATTAGTGAAAAACTTGAACTTGTTGGCCAAAAGATAGTTTGAAAACTTCTTCACAACATATACCATGCCTAAGCCTTCTCTCTCAGTTTTTGTATAATTTCAGTCAGTCGCATTTAGCTGTATATTGGCATATGCTATAGGCAAATCTAAGTTTCCTTCACCTGTGGGTTGTGCTAGCACACATCCTATTGCATGATTGGATGCATCTACATGGACATGGAATGGTTTATTCCAATCAGGAGTGGTCAGTATTGGTGCTGAGCACAAATGTCTCTTCAATTCATTGAAGGAATTCTTGCATTCATCATTCCACTCAAAATTTGTCAACAATCCATAAAGAGTTCTAGCTATGATGGCATACATGTGCATGAACCTACGGTAATATCCACAATGGCCCATAAAGGCTTGTACCTCTTTAATGTTCTTTGGCCTCGACAACTCTGCTATGGCTCTTACCTTGTCCTCATTTGTTGATATTCGATTGTTAGAAACAATATGACTTAAGATCTTACCTTGTCGTACCATGAACACACACTTTTCTGGGTTCAAACACACTCGATATTCTCTACACTTTTTGAAGATCTGTCTGCGCTCTAGGATGTGGTATCTTCTTTCTCGAGAACGAGCACATAGATCATCCACATATAGTTGTAAGCTCTTTCGCAAGAATTCTTTGAAGACATGACACATGAGCCTTTGGAATGTTGCACGTGCATTGGTGAGCCCAAATGGCATCACACGGAATGCAAAGATTCCCCACTCTATAGCAAAAACTGTTTTGTGTTGATCTTCTACAGCAATGGCTACTTGGTTGTAACCTGAAAATCCATCAAGGAAGCTATAAATTTCCTTGCCTGCAACACGCTCCAATAGATGTTCAGTGATTGGAAGCAGATAACTATCTCTAATCATAATAGCATTAACTTTTTTAAGGTTAATACATACTTGTAACTTTCCATTCTTCTTGGGCACCACTACAATGGGGGAAACCCATTTAGTATGCTCAATCTCATAGATAAATCGAGCTTCAATCAGCCTATTGATTTCTTATTTTATTTTAGCTACATAAGTGTCATTATATGTGTAGGGCTTTTGTTTGGTGGGTATGGCATCAATAGTCATGGGGATCATATGAGAGCAAATTTTCGGATCTACTCCCTTCAACACTCTATAGTGCCACACAAACACATCCCTATATTCCCTTAATAGAGCTACAAGCTCCATTTCTTCTTCTACACTTAGGTCATCTCCTATGTATGTACATCTCTCTTCGTTGTCCTCAATGGTTACAACAATTTTTTTCATCTCTTCTTTATTATCATATCCTTCTCGTGTGATAGCCTCTCTCTTAGGCATTCATACCAAAATTTTTCGGTCTTCAACTTCATACTTCTTGAAGTTTTCTGGTACTTCAAACAATGATTCTTCCTCTTCTTGTTTCACAGCTTTTCTTCTCTTTTTCTTTTGACCTCCGTCACTTCCATCCTTTGAATTTACCATTTTAATGCTCGTGAGAGACTCTTCTTCTTTTTGGGTGACTACTCCTACATCTTCTTGATAGTGCTTTTCTGAATTAAAACAACTATCCATTACAATGGACTCTAGATCATCATCGTTCTCTTCTTCTTCTATGACATCACTAGGGCCACATTCCTCCAACAAGGGCTGACACATGAACACCAAAATATCATAACCCATCTCATCACAATGAGGTGTCCATTGTTCTTTGTTGAGAACAATGTCCATGGTGGCCAAGATTTCTCCCCAACCATGAGGCTCAAATTCCTCATCTAGAAATATCATTAGTGTATAGGCTGGGTTGTTAACTGGTCTACCTCCTGGGGGAGTTCCTTCTTCTCTTGCTTTGAGGTGTTTTTCCTCTTCCTCTGCAATCCTGCACATCCACAAGTGAGTATCTTCATGCATCCATGATGGTTCAGGTGAACTTCCAAAATGCACGGAGATAGAATCTTCTTTCGCATTATGGATAGGATTCCACTATAGAGGTGGTACATCTCTAAATGTATAGTCTTTTAGATTGACCTTGGTGGTGACCCCTAAGTGTTGCAAGTACAAGGAGTTGGTTCCCCAATCCTGTACTATTTGTAATTGTCATAGGAAGGGTCTTCCTAGGATCATCTCATAGACATTATTTTTCTCAAAGTCACAGATAGCAAATGTGTGTTCAAACTCTACACTACAAGTGGTTAGAGTTATCCCTTCAAGCAATCCTAGAGGTCTTTCAACATGGCCATCCGCCATTTGAAGCTTCGTTCTAGTTGGTCTTAACGTTGGTTTGCCCCATTGCTTCCACAAGGAGGTGGTCGCAATAGCAACACTAGCACTTGAATCTACAATTGCTTTGGTTGTGTAACCTTGATAGGTGATTGGAAGATAAGTATTACCTTCTTCACCTTTACTCATGTCTCCTATTTTGTCTAGAGGTATCTCTGGTACTTTCTGCTTAGAGCTTGCTTTTGGCATATTGGAATCAAGTTCTGGAATCTGATTCTTCACATGATTCCATAGCTCTGGTTTTACTTTGAGTAGCTCTTCTAAAGTGAGATGCATTGAACCTTAGTATTCTTCACAACATCAGTGTTCCTTAGAACCACTGAGTCTTCATTTCTTACCAATATTGTGGGAGCTCTGATATGAAGAGATTTAGATTCCCATGGGCCTGTGAATTGTGGAAACTCTTGTAAAGAATTAGATTCAAAATCTAATCTTTCATCTTCTTGTTGCTCTGCTTGATCTCCACAGATTGATGGAATCTCTTGGGGAAATTGATCATGAATGTCATCAATCTCAGGAATAGGAGGGTAGAGAGAGAGAGAGAGAGAGACAGAGAGGAAGTTGAGTCGGTAAAGGAGAGATGCTGAGAGAGAGAGGGATGCCCGGCTTCCTCATCAATGGATCTCTGATCTTCCTTCTCAGATACTTATCAATTAGTAGGTCGATTTCATACAGTGGTGTCATATCTGATTCATATGGTCGCGTGGGGCACATTCTTGTGCAAGCTTGAATCTTAATCAATAATTTTGGACTACTTTTTGTCTACCTTATTATCCTCGCTGATGTACTATCTGGTTCTATGAAGAAATCGACTCATCATACTGGAGTTTTAGAAGAATGGGCAGATGGTCACACCTAGTAGAATAACACATTTTTTATGCTTATTACAACAATCCTAGACTTGACCACCCTGGCATCTTTTTGGCACATTGATTCTTTGAGGCTACCATCTGCGTTATTAGTTGCAGATTTGTTTGTTCTTATTACAAGTGCAATTGTTGTGTACAAGGTTCTTATTACAAGTGCAATTGTTGTGTACAAGGTCGTACTTGGACATATTAACATGCCCAAACTATTTCCAAGTACAACCAGTGATTCATCAACTTTTATGAGCTATTTCTCCGTTGAGCCGATTCTAGTAACGGTATTCATTTTAGAGTCCATCTTGTGCTAAATGAGCTTGAGGATGGTACAGAATCCAAGATTGTGGTACAAATATCGTGACTTTGTTATTCGTTGTTGCATACTTTGTACCTCACATTTGGATGCATTCCAGATCACAGGCTCCCCTTCATGAATTTTATTGGGTTTTATCTTTTCTAATGCTCTTGTCTTGAAGGATGTGGCTGGGATTGCATCAACACAACAGACGATGAAGAGATCGGTAAGAATTCATGCCGCTGTTGTTTGTAATGAGCAGTGGCAGTTACTCGCAGTTATTCAGAGATGGGGAGAGAGAAGGAGAAATCACAGAGAGAGGAAAAGCACTGAGAGAAATAGTAGATGCGCACGCAAAAATTTGAGAGAGAGAGAGAGAGGTGTGATAGCAAAAAAAATCTTAGATTCACAATCTCCTTGTAGTGCTTGAAATCAGTGATGCAAATCGATGCTACTGTT
The DNA here is from genome assembly GCA_020310875.1 of Ceratopteris richardii. NCBI lineage: Eukaryota > Viridiplantae > Streptophyta > Polypodiopsida > Polypodiales > Pteridaceae > Ceratopteris > Ceratopteris richardii. The sequence goes on from CM035429.1 coordinate 143,260,203, forward strand.
GAGTTGCGAGCTAATGTGTGCTAAGGGGAGAGAGGCTTCCACACAGAGTCGGTTGTGGATGTGCAAAGAATGTAGAGAGATGGAGGCACAATGAGAGAGAGAGAGAGAGGTTGGCAATAGAAACACGAAGCGAATGGGAATCCGACGCAGCAATGTGTGTGTGTGTGTGTGTGAGAGAGAGAGAGAGAGAGAGAGAGAGAGAGAGAGAGAGAGAGAGAGAGAGAGAGAGAGAGAGAGAGAGGAGATCTCATTGTTGATGTTCTAAGGCATGCTTCACTCGGACTCCTTCCTTTACAAGAAGATTCACAATGACTCACTTTGGGGACCGAGGAGAGGGATGGCATGAAGGAAACTCAGAGAAGATCGCTTTGACCTTCTAAACTAGTTTGAATTTGTAAACTTAACAAGTCTTTATGCTAAACATATAATAAATAAAGATACTTACACTCTGCTTTTTACCATCGGAATATCATGCTCTCCATGGATGGTGATGTGACAACCATTATGATTAAACTAATATATATGAGTCTGAAAATAAATAATTGGCATCTTGCTTGCATGCCATTGTTTGTTGAGAACGAGATCAATCTAGCAACCCTAGCGATCAAAAAATCCAACTTATCTTTGTATGACTGAATCCAGACTGGTAATCTGACTACTCCTAGATTCTAGGTCCAAATCCCTTCCCATCTACTAACTCTACTCTGTAGGTATACTCAGATGGACTAGTCTTCAACTTTTATTTCTGCACTAGTGAAGAGTTAATAACATTATGCATCAATCCCATGTCAAACAATACTTTAATAAGATGACCATTATCTATCCCACTCATGACAACCAGCTTAGTGTCTGAAAACTAATACCCTTTTTGAGCAACTAGGGATAACACCACATCTAGAAAATTCTTCACCTTCTTAGTGATTGTTATGTTTTAGATGGGTTTTTTGTCTTTAGATGGAGGGTCCATCTCAATGTCTATAGCTAAAAGATAAAAATATGAAGGAGATGATGGAGTGGACGATGAGGACTGCTGCCACTCCACCACCATCACTGTAGATATCTTCTTCTTATTCTTAGGACACATCCTATAAGCATGCCAACCTAGGCATTCATAATAGAGACCCTCATGTTGAGCCTTTTCTTTCTATTGCTGCCTCAAACTAGATTGTTGAAAAGCTCTATCCACCATGGAAGCGTTTACTTTTCTTTTCCCATGGCTCAAAGTCTGAATGACGTTCATCTATCTATTAGGTGCTGGAATTGAAGCTATGGGCTTCTTGAATCTTGTCCAAGTAATTTTTTGTCCTGAAGGTTGCAATGGTGAGCATCTCCCATCCTCCAACACCAAGAAAAGTTCGACTGCCTCATTTAAGGTGTGGTAGTGCTCCTTGCACATAAAGGGATGCAACGTCTCCCTAAGCCAAAGTACAAACTTATGCACTATAATCTTGGCATTGAGAGCTATAATCTTGTTAGTGTATGGTTGCTTAAGCTTGGCCTCATTAGTGGGAGATAAGGTCTCATCCAGATTTATTCTAAGGAGACAACATAATGTATAAGTCATGTGAATGCAAAATGCAATTCCTAAGTAATAGTGTTCCTAATCAATGACTTCTTCATGAAAAACATGAAGTAAAAAGATGTATTCTAAATCCTATCTCAATCCCATACATCCATAAAAACAACCAACCTCACTGAATCCCCATTTCCTATACAAAATTACATGATGTATATACAAGTTTTGGCGAATCCTAAAATACATCCAGCGATAAGCACCATGAATTACATCCAGCGATAAGCACCATGAATGTGTTATACAACTTTATATATGTCATGAAATGAGTATAAATGAACCTAAACAAAATAATTTTATTACAAGCTAAATTCAAGCGACTTACCTTAAAATTTCATGATTTAAAGTCTTCAATGGCTTCCAATAACTCATGAGCACTGCATGTCTATAGTAGACTCAAATGTTTGGTACTTTGATAGGGGGTCCAAACATATTACCTCTCAGCATAGTTTCTTCTCTTCACTTGAGACTGCCCCTACAAGGAATACTGTTACATGCGCCAACAACTCCTCTTATCTTGTTATGGGAGTTGGTAAGATTATTTTGACTAGTGCTGATGGTAGTTCTTTCACTTTTTAGATGCTTTGTTTATGCCAGGGATCAAGAAAAATCTGTTATCAATTTCTGCATTAGCCAAGATTGGCTTGGTCATGAAATTTGTTGATGATAGATGTACAATTCAAGATCTCTCAATTGACAGCATCATTATTGCTTCTGGAATTTTATGTCGTGGGCTATATAAGCTCATATACTATGAAAAATATGTAAATAATTCGGCATGTGCAATACATGATTCTCAGGCTATGTCAGATGCAAAGATTTGGCATGCATGCTTTGGTCATCTGAATTTTGCTAGTTTGCTACACCTGCAGAAATCTGAAATGATGTCCTCTTTGCCCAAACTTGAGGCACCCAAAAAACATGTTTAAGAAGGCTGTATTGTGGGCAAAATGCAGCCTTCTTCTTTTCCAAAAGATGGTTTAGTTTGGGCTACTCAAAAATTGCAGCTTGTACATAGTGATGTCTATGGTCCTATGTAGACAATTTCTTTTGGGAACTATCTTTACTTCATGACTTTCATCGATGATTTTTCCAGGCATGCATGGGTATATCTATTGAAGGCAAAGTGAGAAGTTTTTATGTGCTTCAATCAGTTTCTGATTTTGGCTGAAGATCTATCATGTAAAATGGGCACGCTCCGTTCCGATCGAGGGGGGGAATATATGTCTTCTAAATTTAATGCATTTTTGGCTGAATGTGGGATAAAACATCAGTGTACAGTGTTGCATACACTGATGGAGAGTGTTAATCTCCAAAAGAACAAGTTATTCTTGAAGTTAGAGCACCTCTATATCAAGAATAACTTAAAACCTTCACCAATTGGGAGGATCAATACTCAACTACCAAAATCTTGAACAAACTGTGAAGAAGATGACTACACAATTATCATTATATGAGAGAGGAGCTACTTAGCAAGGACAAAGAATTGTCTTATGTATCAACAAACTTGCAATGTGTAGATATGCTAACTAAATCTTTGGATGGAAAAATTGAACAGGTTCAAGATGATGATTGGACTGCATGAAATCAAAGAGAATTGAAGCAAAAGCATGTTAGGCTTGAGGGGGAGCTATTGGTGCAATTATTCCAAGCCTAAATGCGTGATCACATATCCTAAAAGTTCATGAATTAGCACATGAATGAACTCTTGTAAAAGATTGAGTTTTACTCCTTGTAAAGTGCACATATGGAATCAGTTCCAATTATGATTTCTTAGGGAATCTTTCCACGAATTATTTGATGAGGAATTTTGGAAAATCAAGTCCTAAAACTTTGGAACACTTTTAGGTAAAGATTTGAATTCAAATTTGAATCTTGGCTCCAACAAAAGGCTATCAAAGGGGACTACTTAGTCACGTGAAAAGCAGCCACGAACACTAAAGATTTCAGAGGAATTTGTGTGGCATATTGAGCTCGCATTATAACTCTACTATGCCCCTCACATTGCGCAATCATTCATTGCCAATGTCAATGTAATGTATGTGCATTAATACATTTGTTTTTCTCATATCTCATATCTTCTACTCTATCATGTATCACTTAGGTCAATGAGCTTCATTGATTCATTTCTCAATGTGTAATTAATCATTTGTTGTGATTTAAGTTGTTATAGATTTATTAAAGTGTCTATTTTTGTGCTAAAAATTCTCATTTCAATTGGCTCATTTATTGTCGTGTTCTATGCAAAACATTGCTCTCTAGTTTGCACACTGTCAACTCCCTAAAATATCGGGATGCATCATTGATTTGCTAAGCATCATTCTTTGAGAATAGTTAATAATTTAAAGTGAGATAACTTGCGAAAGGTAGCTACCCAAGTTAGTTAGATATGACCAAAATTATTTTGCTCAATTGCTAGCAGAGAAAGAGATCTATTCATTTCTCTGAGTAGGTAGTGACCAAAATAGCAAGCTTTTGGTTCATAGTGAAACCCCAACTTATCTGTTTTGACCCAATGATTTGAGGATCATCTTCCAAAGTACTTGGATGATTATTTGTGCTTCCTAGAAAGCTTAGAAGGTCTACTTTTCACTCCTCAACTTAGTTTTGGCTGGTTTGTAGCAGGAATTTGCAGCACTATCTCATCTCTAGAAGGTGTCCACCATCTTCTCCAACACTCTTGGAGAGGGTCAATGGTGAAAAGTACGAGAGAAGGCATGGAGAAAGGACAATTCAGAAATGACCTTATATTGCTACAGAACTTGGTGTGAAGGTTGAAGGCCTCAAAATTTCTTCGTGAGTTATCCCTTTAGGATCACTCGTTTTTGCCAGATCAAAGTTTTAGAGCCATCTCGACCTCTATTTTGAGCCCGCTTGGTGGGGCACATAGAAAAATCAGGTCAATTTGCAAATTTGTAACTTGCGGCCTATTTCAAAACACTCATATATTCTAGATCTATAATTTCAAGCAATTTTGTGTACTATTGATACACAAAAACTATGTTTTTTTTGAGATCAAACTAAGTACTGCTTGTAGTGTTTTTGTAGTGTGTGAATTGCTGTAGAAATGGCAAACACAGATGGAATGAGTCAATTTATGAGCGATAATGTGGAAAGAACAACTTCCATGCTTAGAGATTCATAATAAAGAATTTCGTGATGGGAAAAGGTTACTGGATGTACATCAACATCTATATGTACTATTTCTAGTACATTCTCACTAACATGCTTGTCATGCGAACATGATGCTCTTGACTATTTATGAAATTGACATGTTGCACATACCTTTTGCATTTCTGCAACCTTGAAATTTGGTAGTCCATAGACAATCTCCTCTGACTGCATCAATTTTAGCTTCTACAAGTTTGCATGTCCAATTCGTTTGTGCCAGATCTCTATATCAGTAATAACTCCTGCACCTTTTGCGGACATGGCTACATACATTTTAGGAATTTTCACACTTAAAGTGAATATTCTACCCACTTTGTTTCCTTTGGCAATCAATATTCCATCCTTTTTGTACTCTTTTGCATATAGCCCATCAGCATTGAACCTAAGTTGTAATCCCTAGTCAACCATTTGTCCAACAGAAACCAGATTCTTTGTTCTATTTGGAACATGTAGCACATTAGCAAGATGGTTTACCTTTCCATCCTCCATAGACAGTGCTATGTTTCCTGTATGCTCGATAGGGTGTGATGTGTTATCACCTGTTTCAACATATCTAGTAATTCACAATTTTTGCAAAGTATAAACCATTTCTATGATTGGTCATGTGGTTTGAAGCACCTAAATCAACATACTAGACATTATCATTTGATTCTCAAACATCAGCAGACATCATATTGATCATGTGATGTTGAATCATGAACAACTTCTTATAATCATCTACACATGGATGCATAATTATTTTGCTGCCTTTTGTTATTTTGATTCTTCAACATGCAATCACGTTCAGAGTGTCGTGGTTTACCACAATTCTAGCATTCTTTACTGTCATTACCTGAATCATTTCTTTGGAAATTTTTGTGGCCTCTTTGGCTCCCTCTGCCTCGAACTATCCTCTACCTCTTACATACCTTGGTTGGTTATTGTGTCCTCTTCCACTTTCGAAGCCTCTACCTCTGCCTCTTTATCTGTTAGAGTAGAATATCTATCCTTACCAAGATTCTTTTCTTCAATAATCAACATGGATACCAAATCAGCAAAATTTAGAATATTTTCCCTAGTTTGAATAGATGCTCTGAACTGCTTATATGCAGCTCCTAAACCACAAAGGCATACTTCCACATTATCATCATCATCATCTACATTCATGCCAATAGATGCAAGTGACTCATATATGCTTTTGATTTTCAGGGTGTAGTCACTTACTGACATGCCCTTTTTCTCAAGTGTATGCAGCTCATTCTTGAGTTGCAATTTCCGTGCCTTTGTATTGGTCTCACACAATGTGAACAGACTATTCCAAGCCTCTTTCAGAGTCTTGGCATCCTATATGTGCCCAATAATGCTATCCTATATGCTAACAGATCGCCAATACATTAACTTTCATGCTCCTTGAATCCATTCTTCATATGCTTTCAACTCGTCTATAGTCGGATTCCTCTTTGGTAACTGTGCAACATTTTTGTTTTCTCAATAGCTTTTAAAAAAGGCATGAGATTCGAAGGAATTTTTCATGAAGTTACACACCACAACAGAATGGCATTCATGAACACAAAAATAGAGATATTGTGGAGATAGAAAGAGCCTTTGTGGCTAAGAAAAATATGTCTCATTGTTATTGGAAAGAAGTTATGCACACTGTGGTATACACCATGAACATAACTTTTATTGTTTTTGTAGATCAAGTTACACCTAAAGAGGAGTTTAAAGGTAAAATGCCAAATTTATCAAGTATGAAAGTATTCGGTTGTATTGAATATGTACATGTTCTAGATGACTTTAGGATGAAGCTTGATCCAAAGCAGAAAAAATTGTTCTTCATTGGGTACTACCTTGAGAAAAAGGTATATAAATTCCCCCTCACTGGACAAGTGCAGGTAAGTACAGATGTAGTGTTTGATGAAATTTCAAGATGATGAAACATTTAGCTCTATAGCCAACATGGCTACTATCAGATCACTTATTACATTAGATATAGCAAAAGGATGGATTCTCCATCAGATGTATGAGAAGAATTCTTTCTTACATGGTGAGTTGAAGGAAGAAGTATACATGGATGAGCCACAAGGATATGAGGATTCAAAGCACCCAAAATATGTTTCCAGGTTGCAAATGGCTTTCTATGGGCTTAAACAAGTTCCTGGTGCTTGGATTGTTGATTATTTAATTGCCACAAGATTTTCTATGTGTGATACAAATCACTCATTATATGCAAGGAAAGGTGATAATGGCATCATGATTGTGGCTATTTATGTTGATGACTTGATTCTAGGTGGTGATAATGAAGAAATCATTAAAGAGGTAAAGCAACTCCTTCTGTAGGAAGTTGACATGAAAGATCTTGGTGTGTTGTGCTATTTTCTTGGACATTGCACTTACACATATAGAAATAGGTATATATATGTCACAAAGGCAATAGAGTATGCTTCCAAAATATGATATGTCTCATTGTAAGACAATTTCTATGCCATTTGATCAGAATTTGAAGTTGGATAATACATTAGGTGAAGCATTGGGAAATGTTACTATGTAAAGGAAAATTATGGGAACTTTGATATATCTCACAATTACAAGGCTTAAGATACACTATTGGACTTGAAAGCCAATTTATACAGGTTTCCAAGAAGCCACATTTAGATGCTTTGAGATGCACTCTAAGATATGTGAGTGCTACTTTGGATTATGCATTGTTTTATGAAGCTTGTGTAGAATTGCAAGTTCATGGAATGGATGCAGCGATGCCGACTCAGCGGGTAGTATTTAAGATAGAAGATGTACCTGTGGCTGTCTATTCGCACTTGGGAGTACCGCTACTATGTGGAGCAATAGAAATCAACCCATTGTTGCTTTGTCGAGTGCAGAGGCTGAGTATAGAGGTGCTATAATGGAAGCATGTGAAGCATCATGGATAGAGATGCTACTTGCACATTTAGGTTTGGAAGTTCAAAAACCTATCATCATTTATTATTATAATCTTAGTAGCCTATAATTAGAACGGAATCTTGTTTTTTCATGCTAGAACAAAGACTATCAAGGTGCATTATCATTTCATTAGAGGGAAGGTATTTGTAGTTCATAGTGGTCTTGTTTACGTGAGGATAGGGGAGCAGGTTGTGGATATTTTCACCAAAGCACTTGGAGGAGAGAAGGTGAAGAAGTTTCGAAAGATGCTTGGGTTACAAGACATGATGTTGAGCTTTGGGGGGGGGGGGGTTGAGATATTAAGCTCAACATGTGATGATCACGGATCACACACATCATGTTTTCATCTGACATGTATAGTGGTCACGCCCGTATAGGTCAGGGATGCTTTAGTGAGCTTTACTAAATTCATTTACCGAGAGTGATGGCACATTTTTTTCTTTCAAACTCGCTCAATTGTAGACATTACAATTTTCTTTATGCACTATTCTTTATATATTACACTAGTTGTATTGTTGTATTAGGTCATTCTTGTATATTTCTTTTATGTAATAGAAGAAGAAGAAGAATGTCATTCTTCCTTTCCTCAATCTATGTGTCCTCCTCCTTGAGTGTGAGTGTGTGTGAGGGATCTCTTCCTTATCTCCTTTCTCTTGACATAGCTATGGGGTATTCCTCATTCCCTCAGATTGGTTTTAATAATATATTATTGATTTTGATAAATAAAGGATTAGTTGCAATCTTATGATCGCTTGGAGCCTCAATTTGGTGACAATTTATGTCTCTAATAATAGTTGAGATAGATAAAATTATAGGGAACCACTTTTTGTAGGCTTAATGACCTCTTTTTGCTAATGGGGGACTTCAATATGATCATAATTTTACATATAGATTAAATGATAAAGGATAGGTTAGCATTGGGTTTGGAAACATTCTATGGCTTCAACTTGTTGACTCCCATGACCTTTCTCATATCTTTGTCTTGACTAGTTTTACATAGCTTAATATCTAGGTGCTCGGCTTGATAGTTGGTATACTCCCAACACCCTATTCTCTTCTTTCTTCATTAGATCGCATGCTTGGACTATAATTATGGTGTCTAACCATCTTCCTATCACTTTATCTCTAGAATTGGCTAACCATGGTTGGCCTCATTTAATCCCTAGTCTCCTTAGGTTATATTCCATTAGACATTGTATCAAGTCTAAATTTTTTGCTACATTGACACCCCTAGGTAATCCTAATCCTAATCAGAATATCTAGATTTATAAGAAAAATCCTCATTCAAGTTAATCACTCCTTGACAGCTTGTAGACTCTAGAGGTTGGAATTCAAGTACCATTCTTGGACGATTGACTTGCATTTTAACAACCTCCCTCTTGCTTTTGAGCTTAAAGAAAGTGTCCATGCCTGTGAGTACCAAATCTCTAAGGAACATTTTGCGGGACGAGCACTAGAGAAACCCTATGAAAGTCATTTTTGACTCCCTCAAAGCGTATACGATTAGGGATTACATCCCCGAGATCATTAAGCCAGAAAACGCCTTGACTTCCTTCAAAGGCAACAAGAAGTCTTTTATCTAGGAGTACTTCACTAAACAAATTCCATTAGGAGTTCTGGATGATGCAAATACCATCTCTTCTATTACAAGTAAATATAATCCTGATGAAGCTCGCAAAGTGATTGAAATTCCTATCATGATATTTGAAATTATGACTACCATAAAAAATCTTAAAGATAATAAAACCTTAGCTACTGATGGCATGAGCGCCGAAATCATTCACTGATTCTACTCTCGCCTTGCCTTCACTCTTTCATAAGATTTGGGATCCTGTCCTTAGATATGGAAAACAATACATAACCTTTAACTATGGCATTATGAAGATTACACACAAAAAATATAATAAGTTTTTCTTGTCTAACTAGAGACCCATTAGTTGCCCGAAGTCTGAAAAAATGATACCAAAGCTCTCATGGATAAAATTGGTCCGTGTATGTAATCAATTATTAGGCTCAATAAAAAAGGATTTATAAACGGTAGATTCATCCTTCATGTCATTTCCCTATAGGAGGGTATGGACCAGACCAATAAAAGAGCCATGCTTTAGTTTTGTCCGAATTTCTTTTGATAAAGCTTACCACTGTAAAGACTGAATATTCATTCATTTTAGAGAGCCTCAAAGATGCTAGTCTAGGCCCGAATTTCATCCATTACACTATCTATCTCCTTCGCAATGTCTCTACTAGAGTATCGATCAATGGCTATCCCATGGATACCTTCCCTCTCAAAAGGTCCACCAGGTAGGGGTGGTTGTTGGCCCCCTTACTTTATGCCATACTGGTTGATAGTCTTTACTTAGTTAGAAGTATTTCCATTCATAGAAATCATTCCCTTGTGAGCATGCAGAACTATGCTTATGACAATATTATTTCCATTTATAGCAGTGACCTTCGTGTTGAGAATGCCTTGTTGGACATCTATTGTTAAGACAACAAATTAGCCATTAACTAACAGAAGAGAGGTTTCAAGCCCCTGCACGCCACAATCCCCCAAAAAATCTCTCCCTACACTGCCAAGAGATCTCGGATAGTAGCCTTTCTAGACAGCATGGATCCCCTCGAATTTTACATCTCTTCGCAACAATTTTGGTTAGGGCTCTCCTCATGACCATAACAAAATCCACAAGGTCAAGCGGGAAATTTGTTTGATGAAAAGAGAAACTAGCACACGGGTTTAGGCCTCCCCAACTTTTATCACCTGGCTATCAAATTCTCAGTTAAGTAGATGTATGAAGCCATGTCTAGCAATGAGTACTAGGCTATCCTTCGTAATGGGTGAAATCTAGAATACAAGGGATGATTTTGTAAAAAAATTGGTGCATTTTATTTAATCTCTTCGATGAAAAATCTAGAAATATGGACATAAACCCTAAAGTCTAGTCCGACTCTTCCGTTCTCACCTAGGCTACCCAGCTAGTCCTATTTATAGTCAATTTTTGCCTCCAAGTCCTTAGCATTAGGTGGTTTAGTTCCAGTTTCTTTTTTCAGTATTGAAGAATTTTGTGTTGTGGCCCCACATTTTGTAACCTTGAGTTTTTTTCTCTTCTCTATGGATGGAATGGTGCACTTTTTCCTTGATTGAGGTTTATATTATCCGTTCTTATTCAGACATCGCATGTGTTCTACGAAAGAAAGAAAAACTCTAATTAGAGATTGACCCTTATTCAAAGCTGCAATGGCCCCACCTTTTTTATGTCCTTACTTTTCGCATTTTCATTTGTCGCTTTCCTTCCAAAGGCGTATACATACTAGCAGTCCTATATAGCATATGAGCTTAGACTCAATTTGGACTCTAAACACATGTGGTTCTATGGAAGTTTCACCACCTCATTTACTAGTCTGGTAGTTCTATTGAATCCCAAAAAAAAAAAACAATGCTGAACTCCACCTTTGTGTGAATGAGAGGCACCTTTGTGCGAATGAGAGGCATAGATAGTGATCCAATCACTAATCAACGAGGTTGAAACAAGGTTTGTAAAAGTGATCAAATCTACTTCTTGATCCTTATGAGTAGTGGTATTCTCTATGAGAAAAGCGCCAATGCATGTTTTGCCTTTACATAAATATATTTTTCCAAATCGACATAGATTGGAGGCTGTACGGATGTTTACTTCTTACCTTTTAATGGTAAACACAAGACTGTTTATCTTTGAATGCTATATATACAAGAATAGACTGTTTATGGCGAGTTCTCTTTGTACATTACATGTGTTCCGAACATTAATAGCTAAACATCAAAAGGTAACACTTAGAATGTGTAGCTTGCAATAAGCAAAGGCCTTTCAGGCCAAGATAACAAAAACCAATGAATGGCAGTGCCGAATTTGTCAAAGAATCCAAAGAATGATGCAGCGATGAGTCATAGTTACAATGCCGAGGACGTAGCGATGACTACACAGCCACAGAAAGCCGACAACGAGTTGCCGATTTGGGTAGTAACCAACAAAATGAATTCTAGAGAACTTGATAAGTGTGCAATCAGAACAAGGGGCTGCACAGAGTAACCAATGGTCAATGAAAACTATGAGTTGCACAGGTTGCAATCAATCAAAGATAGCCGAAAATCATCAAATCAATGGATTCCAGTGCCGAGTTTGTCGAAGGGGCCAAAGAGCTGTAAAGCAGGTGGTGGGCGCATCATTCACGCAGAGATGCCTACACAGACAAGAAATATTCATAGCCATTATTCTAACAGCAAGCATAGTTACAAAGCTAAGGGACCAAGTGATGACCGCAGAGCCACAGAAAGCTGACGCGAAGTAGCCGATCTGGTCAAGATACAAAAATGGATTGTAAAGCACCAAAGATGGAGCTGACAAAGCATGGTAAGCGTGCAATAAAAACCGAGGAGCTTCGGTAAATACATTCTCTAAAATATTAGTGCTACAGATTGCAATCAATTAACAGTAACCAAAGTTCGAATTAGGCGCGAGATCATCATTTCAATGGATTCCAGTGCCGAAATGGTCAAACAGGCCAAAGAGCGATGCAGCAACGAAGCATATTGCTAAGGACAAAACGATGAACGCAGAGACACAGAGAAGCTGAGGACAAGTAGCCAAGCTTGCGAAGATGCAAAATAGATTCTAGAGCACCGAAGTCGCTTTTGATCAAGAAGGATGATGTGTGCAAAACCAAAACTAGGACTCCACAAGATACATGCTGTAAAACTTTAGTTCTAAAGTTGTAATAAATTGACAATAGCCAAAGACTGAATCCGGCACGAGGTCTTCAGACCAATGAATTCCAGTGCTGAATTCGTCAAAGAGGCCAAACAGTGATGCAGCAGCGAAGCGTAGGCACAATGCTAAGGACCAGAACCAGATGAGGAAGACCCACATAGAGATGACGACAAGTAGCTAATCTGGTCGAGGTACATATTGAATTCTAGAGCACCGAACTCAGTGATGACAAAGGATGATGTGTGCAAAAAAAAAAAGGAGCTTCACAAAATGCATACTCTCAAATTTTTATTTTTCCGAAAGAGGAAGTTCGGCTGAAGCTTAATCTCCCTTGTTTGAATTGATTCAAAGAACAATTGTAGAAATGAACCAGCATAGTACCCGTGGGACCCCCCATATCTAACAAAGCAAGGGTTAAACTTCTTGAAAGCCACACATGGACGAACTAACCAAATGCAACTTGTTTATCTGGTTTGAATTTGTCGAGAGGCAATACACTGACCTAGGACCCACAACTGTCCTACCATAGAGAGGGGGTGAACTCTCACCCCCACGTCAAGAGGCGAAAGGCTTAATGGTCAAGATGAACTTCACAATGGAAGGATTCCCAGGTATGATGGGTCTCTTCATAGTGGAGGCTCTCCTTAAACATTGACCATAACATGTTTTTTTTTCAAGGAAATTCGATCCCAGACCTACTCCTCCATTTATTTTTGAAATTGAAATAAAAATCTCAAAATACTTTGCGAATCCCCCTTATCCTCCACTTTCGAGAGGTTTAAGATCAAGGTAGATTTTCAGTTATGAACTTTCGGCCCTGCAATCAATCAGGGATCCCTAATAATACCATTTAAAGGGTTTTCACTTACCACATGGCCCCGTTTGCTACACATGGTGCATCATAGTATATTTTTTTTGCTACCTCCACGAAGTTCGTGTAGCTCCTATCGAAGTTGTGTTGATTCCTCTCCTTCGGCCTCCTCTTCCTTTTCTAGCTTCAATGTTTCAATATCAGGCCTTAGTTGAGTTACTGCACTTTCTTCTTCTTTGTGGGGCTTATTTCTTTTTAAGCTCTCAAGCTCTTTCCTCATCTATGTTATGTGTCTTCTGGTTCTAGAGGGTATGATAGACTAGAAGAGCCAATTCCATATTGGTGTCCAGTTTGCTCTAACCTTGTTGTTGTAGATATGAACTCTTCAACTATTGTTGTAGGGAGCACTAACTCCTTAATGTTGCACTATGTTGATATTGGAAGTGATTTAGCAAGCCACGTTTTTATCGAAAAATGTAGGGGAGGATCTTTCCACTAGTCGCCATACTTTCTTAGCATGTGTTCACTTGGCATGATGGATCGAGCTCCACAAAGTGGATTGGAATTTACTTTATATGAGAGATATTTTGGTCCATAGTTGGGATTATTATGTATGATACATCAAGATTTGGATCCACAGTTCGGATGTGACTGATTGAGATCTTAGTACATAGTTTGGATGTGACAAATTGAGATATTGGTCCATAGTTTGGATCATTGACATATTGATATCTTGGTCCATAGTCAAGATCATTAAGAGATTGTCATCTTGGATTCATAGTTTGGATCATGATGAGACTTTCTTGAGTTTCATTTTCATTACAGTAAGTAAATCAAGAAGATTTGCTCGAGCTTAGAGATTAAGCACTATTTGGAAAAGATTTCTTTTTTTTTTTTGTATTTTTCCACAGAGACTGGGACATAGTCAAATTGTTTTGGATGAGCATAGTATTTTTCTCATTACTGTAGTGGATTAAGTAAATTTGCATGATTATACCATATGCGAAGTTGTCAGTGGGTATTTCAGGGAGACTAAGGCAAGTTGCCAAGGTCTCTACTTCGCACAAAGGAGGTTAACTGCACAAGAAATTTGATACACTTATGTGTGCTCTTTAGTTTATGTCCTACACATAGGGAATAATTTTGTCTCATTTTAGAAAATGGTATTGTATTTCCTATTGTTAATCAAGACATAGAGGATTCCGGTGAATTTATATTTCTTCTTCTCCTCCATTCTTCTCCTACAAACACTCAATTCCCTTTCAACTAAAGAATCCCCCAGCATATATTGGCATGCCCAATCGGACAAGGCAGCTTCAACATAGGAGAACCAATATTTGCAAGTGAAGAAGAAGTGTAAAGGTGTGGACAACATTGAAGAGGCAATCTTCCTTTTCCTTGGAATTATCTTAGCCTAAGGAATAGGGTGCGGAGCTCATGATCCCAATCTGGGCCACAAACTTTAAGAGTACGTTGCAAAACAACAAGAAGGAAAGTCCTTTGCAAGTCATCTAGCCTTCTTTCATCAACATCATCAATAAGAAACATGGTGGCTCAAGTAGACCTAGAAACTCTACTTTCAAGGTTAAATATCAAATTTCCCTCATTCAGAAGATTAGCACACGAAGATCCTCACGAGCATGTTAGAAGATTTTTAGCCCTAAAAACAAGGGGGCTAATGGGAAGAGAAGATGCATTTCCAATTCTTTTCCTAGCAACATTGGAGGGGTTAGTAGATAAGTATTTTAGACAATTGGTTGACTAACATTTTACTACTTGAGACCTAATGAAGGATGCCTTCAAGACACAATTCTAACAAGGGAATACAATAGAAAATATCATTGAAGAGTTAGAGAACTTATGGCTAGGTACTCGAGAGACACTTCTAGAATTTGTGAGTAGAGCCAAAGAACTTATTGCTAAAATGTCACGGGCTAAATATCCTTGAGTGACCGTAGAGCTGCAGATAGAGCTATGTATGCGATTGGACGAAAACATGTCTTTTTACATTTCTATAATGATGATGCACGCCTTCTACACAGCTCTCGAGGTGAGTTTTCTCCATGCACATAGAACAAGAAGATCGTCCATGGCTGTTCGGAGTTTTGTTTTCTTGCCGAAGATGAAGATGCCTCCAAAATTAGTATCAAATCCTTCCCTTCTTGCAAGCAAAAGATTGTTCTTCATCTCCATCAAGCTCTTCCCCAAGGTCTCTCTCTCCCTCGTGCTCTGTTTCCAAATGTGAGAAGTGGAGAATGACATGCCTGAGACTCACCTCCGAGCCTATTTATAGCCCTTGCCTAGTCACCATCTAGAATTCTCTCTAAGGCCCCTCTACTCATCTAGCCATCATGAGTAAGTACCTCATATGAACTCTGTGGCTTTTGGCCTTGGCTATCCCCTGAGAAAGGAACTTCTCGCTCCTCCAAGCATGTTCATCTCTAGAATGTAACAGTATGTGTATACATATGTGTGTTTATGTATGTATGTATGCATATGCATGTGTGTATGCACATATGTGTGTATGTATATGCATGTGTATATACAAATGTGTGTGTATGTATGCATATGCATGTGTGTATGTATACATGTGTGTGTACACGTATGTATGCATATGTGTGTATGTATGTATGCATATGCATGTGTGTATGCACATATGTGTGTGTGTATATGCATGTGTGTATGTATATGCATGAGTACATGCAAATGTGTGTGTATGTATGTATGCATGCATATGCATGTGTGTATGTATACATGTGTGTGTTTACATGTATGTATGCATATGCATGTGTGTGTATACATATGTGAGTGTGTATATATATGTGCATCTGTATTTAATATGCATGTGTGTATGTATGTGTGTGTGTATGTATGTATGCATATGCATGTGTGTATGCACATATGTGTGTATGTATATGCATGTGTGTATGTTTATGCATGTGTACATGCAAATGTGTGTGTATGTATGTATGCATATGCATGTGTGTATGTATACATGTGTGTGTACATTTATGTACGCATATGTGTGTGTGTGTATGTATGCATATGCATGTGTGTATGCACATATGTGTTTGTATACATATGTGAGTGTGTATGTATATGTGCATGTGTATGTAATATGCATGTGTGTATGTTTGTACGTGTGTGTGTACATGCAAATGTGTGTGTATGTATGTATTCATATGCATGTGTGTATGTATACATGTGTCTGTGTACATGTATGTATGTATATGTGTGTGTACATGTATGTATGTAAGTATGAGTATGCATATGTGTGTGTATGTATATGCATGTGTGTGTGTAATATGCATGTGTGTATGTAATATCCATGTATCTATGTATATGTGGGTATGCATATGCATGTGAGTATGCATATGCATGTGAGTATGCATATGCATGTGACTATGTAATATGTACGTGTATGTATATGCATGTGTGTATGTAATATGTATGTGAGTGTGTGTATGTATATGTACGTGTATGTATATGCATGTGTGTATGTAATATGTATGTGAGTATGTGTATGCATATGTGCGTGTATGTATGCATGCATCTCTCTCTCTCTATCTCATTCTCTTTCTATTTCATTTCTCTCTCTCTTTCATCTCTCTCTCTCTTTCACTCTCTCTCTCTATCTCTCTCTTTCATCTCTCTCTCTCTCTTTCAATTTCTCTCTCTCTCTCATCTCTTTCTTTCTCTCTCTCTCTCTCTCTAAAATTTGAGATCTAGAGAAATAGAGAGGTGTGTGTAGAGAATGAGGGAGAGAGAGAGAGAGAGAAAGAGAGAGATGTGTGTACACAATATGCTCAGAATGTAGTTCGTGTGCAAAAACTCGACAGTAGCAGACTTTGGTTCCAAATGTGAGCAAATGTTGAATTTTCGATCTCCGATCCGGTTAAAAAGTTGCATCAATATAAGCGTCGGTATGAGCATCGGTATGAGCGCTGCTAATTTCGAGTAAATTAATAATGCTCATATCGATGCTGCTGAGTTTCAATGCGCATACCGACTATTGATTTTCAATGAGTATACCAATGATTTAATGACCGTGGGTATTGACTCCGTGGTTTTTCAAGCATTTTAACCGGTCATACCGATGCCGAGCCATGACCATCGGTATCGACAACGTCGGTAGGCCCCTCATATGTTGTAGTGAGTCAGTTTGGCATCCTATAGGGTCGAGGATCGTATGAGGAATGAGAAACAGTCATAGTAATATTAGTAGTATAGATAACCATGGGTAGATGTAGCAGGTTAGTTCAAAAATTCAAGGCATGCCTGAGAAGGGAAGCTCTAGTGGAAGTGTCGGATACCAAAACGTAGCGAAAAAAATGTAGGGCAACATCATTTGGTCAGACTTCTCATAAAACATGAAATATACTCACAAATCGTTATAGAGATAAAACAGCCTTCAGAAATCACTACTTTACAAAACAAGTTGTACATTGTAACGATTTAACTTGAAGGTTTAATACCCAAAAACGTTGCACGGTCGGAGGACTCTTAGAAATCATGGTTATAGTTTATATTTCTTAAGATGGATGTTTGAAAGTAAAAAAGGAGTTATATTTCTTAAGATGGAAAACGAGAAAGGTCACTATAAAGCCCATCCCCATCACTTTTAAAGTGAACTTTTTAGAATTTCCTTTTCATTTGGAATAGAGCTCTTCTTGCAAAATTTGTACGTATTTTTCTTCCTTGCTTACTACTGTTTCTTAATGGCGTTTTCATGGATGTGACCTTAAATGTAGAGGCTCATACATGTCACGAAACCACGAGTTTCTTCATTTCCTTGCATTTGAGCTTGTAAACACTCGTTTGTGCTTGGTTTATGCATAAACTAGAGTCTTTTGGCTTATTCAAAATTGTTTGAATGTCAGGTGATTACAGTTTTTATGATTTGGAGCCAATAAAATTATGTAGACCTTATTCAAATCTTCACAACAATATCAGACATGTATGCTTCTGAATTTATAGTTAAGGCTATTTCACTATATGTGGTCCTTAATGCATGCAAATTTGGATCGAGGTTACTGTTGATATATTTAGGTAGTGATGTGTGTGAACACAATAGGACCACTAGGGCATGTTTTTCCCTTTTTAGAGGTTTTTTTCCCCTGGATTTTATACATGCATATAGCCCTAACAAGTTATTTATCTTTGTACATTCTAGTGGTAATACATTTTGTATTGTGTGTTGTGCTCCAAGCTTCATCTTCTTCCTTGTGCTATTCACGTGCTTCTATAGACATCTATCTCCAACAATTGGTATCAAAGCAGGTTGTTGCTTCATTTAGGGCGTCCTTGACACCCCTCTGGTCACAGTCTCAAAATTGCACGAAATTTGGTGAGCATACTTAGCGTGATTAGGAGATCAAAACGACTTCTCTCTATGGTGCCAAATCACGATATGAGCTTCTTTCGACCTCTGAACGCACGCAGCCCTTGTGTAAGCTATTTTGGCTTTTTGTGCCAAAGATTTATACTGGTTTCGGTTCTCTAGTATAAGTGTCTTGAAGTCTACTATAGGTCTAGTAGAACTTGCCAGGGTAGTTATGTTCAACATTTTCGAATACAATCATTTTTTTGCATCTGAAAGCAGTGATGGATTCCGTATGTTGGTTGTTAAGGATAAGTTGGAC
Source organism: Ceratopteris richardii (assembly GCA_020310875.1). Classification (NCBI taxonomy): domain Eukaryota; kingdom Viridiplantae; phylum Streptophyta; class Polypodiopsida; order Polypodiales; family Pteridaceae; genus Ceratopteris; species Ceratopteris richardii. The sequence goes on from CM035429.1 coordinate 143,279,061, forward strand.
GGTACCAATTACCCATTGTGGGCTTATATGATGCGACATGTATTGGTTGCAATAGGACTATGGAAAATTGTGCACGGTGTTGAAAAATATTCTATTACACCTACAAATATAGGTATTGAAGCTGATCTAGATGGCGTTGAAGATGTTGATATTCTTCACATTCCTGTTCCTGTTGCGGTTTCTGCTGCACCCACTGTAGAGAAAATTTTTTGGGATGGCAGAGATGCTCAAACACATGCATTGATAGACTTGTCTATCCAATGTGCCATTATTCCTCACATTTTCTTTTACAGAATAGCTAAGGATGCTAGGGATACACTTACCACATTGTACCAAGCTAGGAATGAGGCTCATGTTGCTTACCTCCAAAAACAGTTGGAGAGTGAGCATATGAATGAAGGTGATTCTATGGACAGTTTTCTCACAAAGATCAAGGATTTAAAAGAACAGTTGATTTCTGTTGATGAAGTTATACTAGATAGCTCACTTTTGCAGACCGTTCTGAATCGTCTTCCTGATTCATATCAGAGTTTTGCTTCTACTCTTCGTTTGATGATGAAAGGAAATCCAAATGCCATGTTATTTGAAGAGTTAGTTTTTGTTCTATTGTACCAAGATTAGTCTAGGCAGAACATGTCCATTATGCGTGTTGTAGATCAAGATTTTTTGGCTAGTCAAAAGGGCAAAGGTAAATGGAGCTCATCTACTAGTAAGCAGAAATCTACAAATGCTGCACATTCCAAGAAAGAAGACAAAGATGAGAAGAAATCAAAAAAGCAGAAATTGTTTTGCAAATATTGTAAAGCAAATGATCATGTCATTAAGAGTTGTCCAAAAATGGCTGCTAAAGAGGCCGAAATGGTTTTTGTAGAGGTCTCTACATTGAAAACAGAGCTTGCTAATCTTGTGCAAAATGAAGAATGGATGTTTACTACTATTTGCAATTTTGACCCGTCTTCTCATGAGTAGTGTATGTCTGCAGTAGACTCAAATGTTTGGTATTTTGATAGTGGGGCAACCAAACATATTACCTCACAATAGAGTTTCTTCACTTCACTTGAGCATGCCCCTATAGGGAATACTGCCACATGCGCCACTGGAATCCATTGATTTGATGATTTTTGGTTAGCTCTCATTGATTGCAGCCTGTGTAACTCATAGTTTTCATTGACCATTGGATACTCTGTGCAGCCCCTTTTTCTGATTGCACACGTATCATCCTTCATCAGCATCGAGTTCATTTTGTTTCTTAATAGCCAAATCGGCTACTTGTTGCTTAATAGCCAAATCGGCTACTTGTTGCTCTAGAATTCATTTTGTTGCTTAATAGCCAAATCGGCTACTTGTCATCAGCTTTCTGTGGCTATGTAGTCATCGCTACGTCCTTAGCATTGTAACTATGATTTATCGCTGCATCATTCTTTGGATTCTTTGGCAAAGTCGGCTCTGCCATTCATTGATTTTGATTATGAGCTTGCGCCTGAAAGGTCTTTGCTTATTGCAAGCTAAACAATCCAAGTGTTACCTTTTAGTGTTTAGCTTTTAATGTTTAGGATACATGTAATGTACAAAGAGATTCAACCTCAACTTGCGGCAATAGGGCACCATGGATAAGACCTCCACCCAAAAAACATAAATGACAATAAATCCTTATTAATGAAAATATCTAGCAAACACTTCGGTTGATTGGACTTGCATTTTTTTTCTCTATACTCACCTCTATGAAATTCTTGTGTAGCTAAACGCTAAAAGCTATGTACTTGTTTACTCGTATTCTCGTATATAGGACTAAAAGCTAAACATTGTTGCTTTTACCATTAAAAGGTAACAGGTAAACATGGTTACACCCTCCAAACTATTTCGATTTGGAAAAATATATTTACGTGAAGGCAAAACATACAATACCTCTACTCATAAGGATCAAGAAGTAGATTCGATCACTTTTACAAACCTCATTTCAACGTCGTTGATTAATGATTGGATCACTATCTATGCCTCTCATTCACACAAAGGGGAGGCATGTGGTATTTGAGCACTCGTTAGAAACAATTATTAATATAATAAATGTGAAATGTAGAAGCCTTTCTATTATTCAAAGAATATACTTTCAGTAGAGAGGAGTTCAGCATATTTTTTGGATTGAGTAGAACTACGAGACATCAATGAGGTGGTAAAACTTCCATAGAACCACATGTACTTAGCTCGTATGTACCTTTTGAAGGAAAGCGACTAATGAAAATGCGAAGAATAAGGACATAAAAAGGTGGGGCCACGCAGCTTTGAATATGGGTCAATGTCTACTCGATGTGTCAATAAGAAAGGATAATATAAACCTCAATAAAGGAAAAAGTGCACCATTCCATCCACAGACAATACAAAAAAATTCAAGATTACAATATGTGGCGCCACAGTACAAAATTCTTCAATACTGGAAAAAGGGAATGTAAGTAAACAACCTAATGCTAAGGACTCGGAGGCCATAGACTATAAGAACTATATAAAGACTTCTTGTTTTCTTTAGAGGAAGTCAAGGAATTTTTTGGCTTAACTCAGGGATGTAATCCGTGGTCTTATACGCTTTGAGGGAGTCAAACATGACTTTCCTAGGCTTTCTCTAGTCCTCGTCTGGTAAAATGTTCCTTAGTGATTTGGTACTCAGAGCCACGGACACTTTCTCCAAGCTCAAGAGCAAAAGGGAGGCTGCTAGAATGCAATTCACTCCTCAAAGAATGGTACTTGGATCCAACCTCTAGAGCCTACAAAGTTTCAAGGAGTGATTAGCTTGGGTGAGTAATCTTCTTATAGATCTAGATATTTTGATACACTTAAGTTTAGGAGTCATCTAGGGGTGTCAATGTAGCATAAATTTCAAAGTTCAAACAAATTCCAAGGAATATAACCTAAGGACATAAGAAACTTTACAATGAGGCCAACGTCCATGGGTAAAAGACGAGTTAGAAAACTTTACAGAACAAGAGATAAGAAGATTGTTAGACACTAGAATTATAGTCCAATACTGAGATATAATGGAGAAAGAAGACAAGAGAGTGTTTCGAGTATAACATCTACAAGGCCGACCACCAAGATATTCACCTACGTAGAACTAGCCAAGGTGAAGATGTGAGAAATGTGACGGGAGTCAAAACGTTGAAGTCATAGAATCTTTCCAACCCCATTACTTACCTCTTCCCTCGAAAATTAATATCGACTTGGGTGAAGGGGAATCTTGTTTAAAAACCTATCTAATGCTTGCTTTCATTGCGGTCAATTATGCCATAAAATTAAAAATTGCCCTCTGAAGCAGAAGAACAAGCAAGAAACAAACAGCAAATATCAGACTCTCAAGGGGAAGCAGATTGGCTTAACTTGAAGAGAAAGACAAGGATGACAGAATCCCAGAAACGGACTCGGAAGGGTTTACAAAGGTTAGAAGAAGAAGGAAGTCTAGCCCTAGGCGAAGTTCAAGTCCAAGGAGACTCTCAGAGAGGAACCACACTCCAGAAAAGTCACTCAATAACTTATATTGCAACCTCGAGAAGGAGGTCAACGAGCTTGATTATCCAGGAGGGATCCAAGACTTTACGGGCACAATTAACTTACCTTTGGAGCGGCCCCCCTCTAATGAGGTCAACCAAGAGGACTACATATCTAGCAAAGAAGATGGCTTCACCACAAGTAATGAGGACAATATGGACAGTGAAAGCTCCATCACTGGAACAACAATACCGGAGTGAGTCTCTTCACCTTCCCCACAAAGGGGCTTCTCGCAAGGGGAAACAGTTGGAAGGTATGCCTTGGAAAAGCCCCTTTAAAACGAAGGTGCATGGTCGGGACCATCCCCCATCAAGAAAGAAAGAAGACTCCAAGAGGAAAAAATAGAAGTCGCACCCTCGAAATGAGGGAAGTACAAGAAAATGATCATCGTCGCACTAAACACTAGGGGGCTAAGTGACCCCACAAGAGCCACCATTATTGGTCAATGGCTCCGAGACATAAACTTAAACCCGGACTTCATTTGTCTTCAAGAGATTAAAATTGAAGGAGAAGACCTTCAAAAAAGACTTAAGGGTGTCTCCCAGTCCCATGTGTGGTTCTCCACAACCCATCAACGGGGTTCGGGTTTCAACACCCCCTTGCAATTCTCCCTGATCTCTATGTATGCTCCAAATGAGGATGTAGCGAGGACTGACACTTGGTCCTCCTTGGACTTGTTTTCTCATAATGTCATGATTTGTGGTGACTTCAATATGGTGGAAGACCCCGTTGATAGGTGGAACAACAAGGGCCGCATCATTAATGGCCAGGAGAAAGATACTTTGGACCAAACCAAACTTTCTTTGGATTTGGTTGATGTCAAGGACTCGAATGGCTTTTCTTGGTCCAATCTTCAATCGGGTGTGGACGTGAGGAAAGCGAGACTCGACAGAAGCTACATTTCACAGAACATCATCCGTCAATGGGGACCTCCCACCCTAACGCAACGTATTGAACTCACCGTCTCATATCATTACCCTACACTGCTCACCTTTCCCCCTCTATCTAAAAGACGCAAGGCACCATGGTTTCACGCCAGCTCGGTTGTCTTCTCACTTCCCTCTACACAACAAGAAATCACTAATGCTTGGCTTGAGGCTTTTGCAGTGTGCACCTCTCCAGCCAAGTGCTGGAGAAAAGCAATGGAAAAGTCTTGTCAGATCTTGATTCATTCCACGAAGGCTCTCAAAACCATCTGCAGAAGATGCAGAGAAAACCTATACCGCCGGCTCCAGAGACTCGAAGAAGAAGTTAATAAAGGAAAGATTCAAGCTCAGAAGGGACTCCAAAATATCAGAGGAAGATTAAGATACAAGGAGGAGATCAAAAGGAAAAATCTTCAAATTTATTTTAAGGAATGGTGGGCGGGCAAGGCAGATAGACCTTCCAAAGAGATGTGTAGTATTCTCAGAAGAAAACAAATTAGAGACGAGATCCCGCTACTGCTTGACAAGAATGGGGTGGAATGTAAGACGGAGGAAGAGAACATTGGCACTATAGAAGATCACTTCACGGGTCTCTTGGGTGGTGCCTGTACCCTCTCGCCCCATAGGCGGGATTGCAAGGCCACCATCTCTCGGAACTACCTGCATAGAATCCCATGCAACTTGATCACTCTGCTTGATGCCGCTATTTCCAAACAAGAGATACTTGAAGTTATTGATTCACTTCCAAATGGCAAGAGCCCGGGACCTGATGGGCTCACAAATGAGTTCTTTAAATCTTTCAAGCATGTGATGGTCACCCCATTGCACCTTATTTGGATTGAGGCACTAGAGTTTGGTGCCCTGCCTGCTTGTCTCAACAACGGCATCATCAAGCTTATTCATAAAAAAGGGGAGAGGAACAGAATTGAGAACTAGAGACCTATCACAATGCTTCAAACTGGATATAAGATTCTTGCTAAAGTCATTGCCAACAGGATATCCCACCATTTAGACCAGTGGCTTAGCAAAGACCAAAAATTTCATTAAGGGAAGATCAATATTGGAAGCCATTATTGATATTTGGGAAGGCGTGGACTTCGTAGAAGAATCTAATCAAGACATTGTCTTCCTCAAGATTGACTTTGACAAAGCCTATGACAGATTGGAATGGAACTATATATTACAATCGCTAAAAGACCTTGGGTGCAGTCAGAGATGCCTTAGGATGGTCTCCATCCTCCTTGGAAATGCTTCGACCAAAGTCAATGTCAATGGGCAACTTACAAAAGCAATCAAAATGAAACGATGAATCAAACAAGGCTGCCTGTTGGCCCCGTTGCTCTTTGCCATTGCCACACAAGGACTTAGCCAACTTGTGGAGCGACAGATGGAGCTTGGTCGCATAAGAGGCATCATGCTGCCACATAATGATGGGCAAGTGACCATGAGACTATTTGTAGGCGACACAAATGCCTTTGTTCACAACAACATTAACAAATTGGAATCATTTTGGTGGTGCCTCGACACCTTTTGTGAGGCCTCTGGATCCAGAATTAACTACTCCAAGACTGCGTTCAGGGCTATCAAAGGGACTCAACCCAATCTGCTTACTGACCAGGGTTGCCAACTCATTCAATCGGGTTAGATCACTCACATTCTTGGTATCCCCATGGGTTTCGGGGTTACTCTTGAACAACGATGGGATCGGGTCCTCGCCAGACTTAATAACAAACTTAACTATTGGAGGGGTATGCAAATTAATCTTGCTGGCCGGGTCATGGTGATCAACACATTCCTCTTATCCTCAATCATATACTTTATCTCTTGTTGGAGACCGAAGGATCAAGAGTTAGCCAAATTGGAAAGGGTATGTAGAAACTTTCTCTAGGCTGGGGACCATAATAGGAGGGGGTGCCTAAAATCAAATGGTCCATTTGCACTAGCCGAAAGGAGAATGGAGGTCTGGGTATTATGAACATTGGTAGCATGGCCAATAAACTTGCAGCAAAGTGGATGATTAAGGCCTGGAGCATCAAAGATTCCTCTTGGGCCACACTAATCTTTAGAAACACGAACGCGATCACTTTGATGGGCTACCCTACATGGAAAAACCTCGACATCCTCACCCTCTTATTCTCTCCATTCCCGGTCTCACCTAAAGGATCAACCTTGGTAAGATCTTTGTGGAAGAGTTGGAACAACTACAAACCTCACATCAGAATCAGTGAAGACTGGAAGTGGGCGGCAGGTATAAGACAAAAAGACTCTATCTGGTTCTCCATCCAAGGCATGAGAAACGTGGAGCCTTGGAACGTCCTAAGTGCCAAGAGACTCTGGAATAAGGGATTCAAACAATGGAAGCATCTCTCGAAACACGATACGAACAGATGGGTGGACTTTGAGGACCTTGACCCTAATACTATAGTCATGTACGAGGAATGGAATATTTTAAAGAGCAGACGTCATGCTTGGGACCGCTCTAAAATCTGACTACTTTTGGGACAGGATGCTCCGAACCTCTTGGGCCTTAAATGGTATAATGGCAATCGCCTCTCCAAGCTTCCACATATTGAAGCTCACAATTACATTCACATCAGTCTCAACAAGAAATGGTGTCTCAACTAGACGCGTCTCCGATGGGATATGAAATTTATGTCTATCTGGCACCCTCTCATTGAAAACAAAAAGTCGGTCCTCCTAAGGCAAATTCTTCACCGTGGAATATGGACCAATGCGAAAGCTAACAAGATTTGTGGTGTTCTGCCCTGGTGCAAGCGATGTCACAAGAGCAAAGAGGATATTGGTCATCTGTTCTTTGCTTGCCCCAAATCCTTTATGCTATGAGGGTCCTGGGTCGGTCTTTGGACATCAAAGAATAAATCAATTGGAAGCAAGCCCTCATTGGTGAAGCAATCGCTTGCTCTTCGACATTGTGGAATGTGATTAGGGGAGAGATCCTCTGGAAGATTTGGCGGGATCGGTGCACTCACAACTTTGGTAATACCCCCAAGGAGTGGTCGATCAAGAAGTCCCTATCCTTTCTCGGCAAAAGAATTGCTAACTGTAAGAAACCCCCCCCCCCTTTAGACATCACAAAGAGCTTCAATATGTCAACAATAAACTTAAAACCAACTAGGCTCTGCATGATGGGGATGAAAGGTTTATCAACCTCCTTTATAACTCCATGTAAGACTTGTAAGGTCTACCTTGAAAACCCCGGATTCCTGACATGTTTGTGCTACCCCCGCTTTGTGGGACTTGGGGGGTTCCGTGGGCACTAGTCCCATTCATCTGTATTCTTCTTTTATTTAATTAAGTCAGAGAGAGTAGGCATAGCCAAACTCCCTTTATTAAAAATAAAAGTAAAAAAATTAAACCATTCGAAGTAAATCTCTATGAAGTATACTGGGCTTGAATTTAGTGAGGGATCAACTAAGACATGTTGAATGCAAGTTTTAATTGAACCTCAAAGAGACGCCTTGCAAAAGACCAGAAAAAAAACATCTAAATAGCCGTTTTGATATTGAAACTCTTGATTAGAGAAGCATTCGCTGTAGCATTCAAACTGTGATTTTATTTTCGAGAAACTTAGTAACATTTTATGTTTTGTGCTCCTAAGATCCTTCTTCTTCCCTATGCTGTTTACATATATTCTAACTAGCTAAGCTATGATAAATTAGGGCATAATAGTATGCAAGTGCACAAATATTTAAAAAAAAAACTAAGGTTTGTAGTAACCTACTCTTTAATTCTTATAGGGTTACTTTCCATAAACATCGAGGATTTTTATATAAGCGATAACATATTGGATTAAAAGTACAATTTGTAAGATTAAATGTGGTGAACACTTTGGATACCTGATTGATTGTAGGGTCGAGATTTCAGAACTCAAAATCTGCCTTGATGTTAAACCTCTCGAAAGTGCAGGATAAGGGGAATTCCCAAAGTATTTTGAGATTTTTATTTGAATTTTAAACATAAATGGAAGAGTAGGTCTGCGATCGAATTTCCCCTATGGTCAATCTTTAAGGCGAGCCTCCACTATGAAGACTCCCATCATACCTTGGAATCATTCCAATGTGAAGTCCATCTTGACCAGGGCTTTTTTTTTTTTTTTTGAGGCAATAGAAAAAAGAAGATTATATTATGGAAGTAGATACATAGTGTGCATGGAGACAAGATCCCATCTCTTTATAGGGAGAAGCGAACCCAAAACAAAGGGACCATTACAACTTGGTGTCAAGGTTGTACACCATGATGAACCTCACAGGTGAGCACAAAGACACAAGGGTGTCTCTCCATTTATTAGGAGGCAGACCATTTATCACATACTAAACAGGTTCTTCATTATTGATAGCATTACAAATCTTCATGAGGCTACTCTAGCCATTAGCAGTTAGAGTTCTTTTAAGGGGCACCAGATAATTTTTTTTACTAGATTGAAAGAGAGCCTAGTTCCTACTGAGCCAAATGTGCCAAATGATTTGGCTTCTCCATATATGCCAGAGGACAACATATTGTAGGAGTACCACGAACTTGCAAAACATGGGTGAGGGGTTGCCAAAACAACTTGGCATGCAAGCAATGGATAAAGAGATGGGGCAACTGCTCCTCCAAGCCACAGAATGTACATCTACCATAATTCCTGTTAATCTTCTTTGATATGTTGTTGTTGGCGGTAGTCAGGGCGGTCAAGGAATTACAAGACAAGGGAGCCAACGAGAAGGGCCAAGTAGACAAAGCAGTCAACGGAGATCTAGCAAGTAGGCCATCATTTTTCATGAAGCTGAAGGTCAAGGACAAATCACAGGAGCACATCAAAGAGGTGGACACACAAGAAGAAGGAGCAAGTAGGGAGCTCCAGGAAGTGTATGTCAAATTGTTAGAAGAAATCCCTACAAAAATAGTGATTTTCATCACTAAAAGCCATTGTAAATACCATATTTTTGTAGCTCCATTTTGTGCAAGCTAAGGAGTCCTTGAGCTTGAGGAGCTTTAGAAGCACCTACCTATCAATTTTCACATTTTCTAGACTCCGTTTGAGCCCCCAAATAGGCCCTAGAACCTAATTTTTAACTAGGCCGGACACTAGGTATGGACAGGGCGAAAGCTAGTCAAAAACTATAAAAAGAGATAGAGAGCTCATTTTTGAGGTTAGATTGTGATAGATTTGAACTTGTAAGAGCACTTTTGAGAAATCTAAAGAACTCCATTGTCTCTCTCTTTGTTCTTGCCTTGTGTGCACGTGTGTGTGTGCATGTTAGTGTGCTTCTCACTCACACACTTGTGCCATCACTTGTTCGAGGTCTTCATACCATCCTCACGTCTTCCCGGATTGACATTAAAGGAAGTGCTACTCATCACTGAGCTACACCAAATTTTTGGCACCGTTGCCGGGGATCGAGCTTTGAGGACGAGCGTGTGATGGTAAGACGTAGAGTTGTGACATTGACGTTGTAGGTAATTTCTTTACTTTTCCTTATTTTTCTCTTTTTTACTTCATCATCATCATCACCATCATCATCCTCACCATCTCCCACCTCCATCTCCATCATCGCGAAAAAATTTAGTTCTTAATCATATCACCTTCTCCCTTCCATTTCCCTCATTCCACTTGTGAGAGAGGGCGAGACAGCTGTTTGTGTGTGCTACTTTTGCATGTTTTTTGGAGCTTCCTTGCAGATGTGTGGTGTATCATCCTCTCCAGCACGCTGCACAGGTACAGAAAAGCTCGGAATTGTCTCTGTGTCGCAGACCTCTGTCGATCGTGATCGACAAAAAAATTGAGCTTTTGGTAAAACAAAGTACACCACAATGATACACAAGATGAGCACATTCTAAATCATAAATCACAGTAAAAAAATTCCGTGTTTCTCTGTCAATCGTGATTGACACCATTGATCGCGATCGACAGCCACGATCGATAGCCTCTGTCAATCGCGACCGACAGCCTCTGTCAATCGCGACTGACAAACCCCGACCGACTCAGTCAATCGCAATCAACACTGTTGATCGGGACCGATAGAAACTTCACAATTGACACATATATTCGCGTGCCCACGTGTCCATCACGATGGACATACACATGATCGATTGAAATCTCGCCGGAATTCACGCAAAAGTGTCGATCGCGATTGACACCGTCGATCGCGATTGACACCGTCGATCGCGATTGACAGGACTCACGATCGACTTTGTCCATCACGATTGACACTGTCAATCACGACTGACGTGTCGATCGCGACCAACAACCATGATGGACACCTCTGTCAATCGCGATTGATAGACCTACCGATCGCGATTGATAGGCTTTTTCGGCTAAAAATTTAGGGTTTTGTTATTCCAAGATTTGGGGATAATTTTGGGCATATTTTTCTATCAATCAGCATTTTGTGAGGTCCCCACATGTGTGTTTTGAGAAAAAATCCTGTGAACTGTCAGCCTGTTTGAACCCTGTTTTAACCCTAGAACCCTGAACAGTCATAACTTTCTCATACGAAATCTGTTTGCTGTGATTTTTAAGTTGACCATATCCAAGGGGAACAAAACCAAGGGATCTCTATAATTGTTTGCGATAAAGATAAAGGGAAAATTGATATCTTAAATTGCATGAATGGAAGTGAGTTATTATGTCATTTGAACCTAAGTCTTGAGCTAACCTTGGCACTTTTACAAGTCCATTGAGAGCACTTGAGGGCATCCAAAGCAAGGGCTTTTTGCAAGCTTGTGAACCGTGTTATTGAGCACCAAAAAGCAAGGGATCAACAAGTGAGGTTGGATTATTCTCGACCCTTTTTTTCAATCCCTAGCTCAGGCTAAGTGCGAGTAGTGCTAGAAGTAAGTCAGGGCAACGATAGGCATGAGACAATTCAAAGACTATCTAAGAAATCAAGTTCAAGTCAAGAGATAACCTGTGTGTGACCGGTAACTTTAAAGGAAAAGAACTTAACGTGGAACGATCAACTTAAAGTGCGGAAATTAACTCAAGTATTCATGACGGCGTGATATCAAACAAGATCATAAACACGATAATCAACTAAAAGGAACCAAGTGACTGATACAAATTGATTGGCAACGAGGTTGTACCTTGGGTAGAATTTGGGATTGTTTAGTTAGGCATATGAACCTTAGATTAGGACGACACCTAGGGAGAGATAGACAGAGTCTTAGGTCTTCAGAGGCTAGTGTCAATCATATTGCTAGGTCTTAGGCCCAGTAGTTGAGCCATTATTCACACTACCCTAGCTCTGAAACCAGTGAGTCCAAGATGTCTCAAGGTATGGAGAGACCTAGAGGAAGTTCAAGAGTGCCATATTTACATAGGGTAGAAGGCCCCTACAAGATGCAGCTGGAATACCTTAGGACCAACCAATTAGGCGCTAGTGTCTATGAGGATGGCCTAGGAAGATATGTGGTAAAAACCCTCACCAACCCATTGGAATTGAACATCCAACTGTCAAGTTTGAAAATGGAGCATACCTGGACAAAGAAGGAACCATATACGTAGTCACCAGCCACCCAGATAGGATAGATGAATTTGGTAATGTGATCCCAAAAACGGATATAGGTGACCTAGAGCAAGGGAACATGGGTGAAGAACCTAAAACCCCCTGAGGCAAATGAGTGCTTACTAGAATTATCACGCTAGAGTGGATCCCCTAGGACAATAAGAGCATAGATCTGCTTCTAAATCAAGAAACCGATGAAGCCTTCTGGAGGTATAAGCCTAATCAACCAAATGAGGTAGGAACCATCACAATCTATGAGTTCAAAGATCCTAACAGCCCAGGCAAAGTGAACTATTTAGACAATACATCGGAGAGGGTCTTTGTGGTCTCAGAACATGGTAGGCATGCCTACACTTGGAAGGGTGAATTTATTTTTCCCCAACCAAGATCAAATGTCTCTTATGGTCACCTAGGAGTTGGAACATCCCAAGCTCATGGAGCTCAAAGAGACAGAAATAGAGATAGACCTGAGGTAAGCTTTGCCAACCCAATAGGAAGAGAATGAACGCGAACAAAAACGGATAGAGAAGAAACTGAGAGACTTAGAGCCCCAAGGAACCTAAGAAATGTTAGCGATTTTCCTCTTCCAAGACCTAGAGAACACACTAGAACTTTGAGACCTACACAGCTAGTTAATTCCATGAAGAACTAGTTCGATGGCACTGGAGACCCATATGATCATGTGGCCGAGTTTAGGCAAGTCTTGAGAGCTGAGCAAGTGGAGGACCTCTTCACGCAATACAATGCCTTTGGTCTAACCCTTAGGAACACCACTCTCACGTGGTTTCAACCATTGAATGAGAGACACTTTAGGAACATAGACCAACTTTTAGAGGCTTTCATTATTGAATTCTCCAAGAATGGTATACGGCATAATACTTCCTCACTGATTCACAGCTTCAAGCAAACCCCTCAAGAGACAGTTAGGCTTGTAGGAAGAAGGTTTAGGCAGTACTTAGAGAGGTGCCCTATTCCTGAGTTACCCACACCAGCCAAACAAGTGGCTTTATTCCTAGATGGACTGCTAAGTACAAAGTTGAGATCCTATGTGTACTTGAAAGACCCTACGACCATAGAAGAGTGTGTACCCATGTGCATCGACATCGAGGATAACCTAGGAGAGGAATTAGAACTTTCCAAAATCTACAAAGATTCAGATAGTTCTACTAGCCTCTCTTCCTCGCAATCCACATCTATTGAGGAACTCGGTGAGAAAGTAGCTCAGAAACTAGGTGTCTCTAGCAAACAAATCCCAAGATTCGCCCCAGTTAAGCGGTGCTATACTTGTGGAGGTGACCATATGGCGAACGTATGTCCCATTATGGCTCAACCCCAAGTGAATCCCAGTAGCCAATACTGCATCATAGAATGGAGATACACTAATCACAGCGCACAAGATTGCCCATACAACAAACAAGCCATTAGGCAAACCTACCCTCAGCCCTATCCACAATAGGGAAGATACCAGAATCTGTACCCACCACAACAGTATGCAAGACCTCAACAAACCTACCAACCACAATATCAGGCCCAGCAAAGACCCCAACCAATACTAGCCCAGCAACCTCCTACTCCAGCCAATGCGATTCCAGTAAAGTACACTACTGCAGAAGAAAATCTAAATAGAGCCATAGTCCCAGTCACTCCATTGCTTTCAGAGAGTGACCCGAGTGATCATAGTTTTGATTCTACTCACATAGATAGTCCATAGGTTTACTACATGCAATCACCTGAGCATAATGAATCATATTACTCTAAAGAACCTAGTGAACCTAGTTGGGAGCCAGATTAAGCAAACGTCATGTACACAAACCCCAACTCTAGACCTCAACCTAGGCAAGGAAGACCTCCATTCCCTAGAGGATCGTGCTTCAGATGTCAGGGAGATCACCTCATTCGTGATTTCCCCATGCCTGCACCTACACAACCCCAGTCAGTGACGATCCAAGGCTTTTGCCAAGATTGTGGGAAGGAGCATCTCTTACGAGACTGCCCAAAGAATCCCAATAATATGCCAAAAATCACTCCTATTAACGTTATTGGGTTAGTTGTAGACTCCACATGGAGTGTGACTTCCACTCCACCAGTGCAAGTGGTCACTAGAGCTCAAGCTGCACAACAAAACCAAAACATAGGCCATGAAAAGAGTTCTGAAGCTAGTGAAGCTGAGAGCATAACCAAGAAACGGACGAGAGCCTAGAAAGATAGCCACGAGAGAATGAAAAGACAATGGGCAAAGAAGATGAGTGAACTCGAGGAAAGCCTAAGAGAAACGAGAGCAAGGATAATTGGACTTACATCTCAACCTCCCTCTCACACTACCCCACCACCACCATTCCCATCTCCATCCGATCCACCACCTTCTAACCCGCCTCATGCAACCCCACCACCCCCTAGAGTAGGATCAGTATTAGCAGATCCCACTCCTGAGGACCTAAATATGATGCTTAAGGCATATGAGGCCAGAATCCAAGAAGGGCCAAGCGTATCCAATCATGAAAAGTGTTACCCTAGAGCGGAACTAGAGCTTGAACGAACTAAAAATTGTGCTAAGATGGTGGAATTGGCTCAAACCATGTTTGAAGCCAGTCGCCTCTTTAACATCTCTAGTTCAGCTAAGATGGAGTTGCACTTTGATGGAATTCTAGAAAGATTGGAGAGGCTAATTGCACAATCAGAAAAGGAACCCACCCCTCCCAATAAGGGCAAGGCAAGTGAAAGGATAAGCCTTCCTTCCCAGGAAGCATACGCGCCTAACTCCACAGAACTAGACACATCTTCTTCTATGAATCGGTACACACCAGAATTCCTACGAGAGATTCAAGAAGAGAAATGGGCAAAAGAGAGTGAAGTCCCTCCTCCCATTGAACTTGTGGATGACGAGCATGATCAATTCCCACAAGATATTCCCTCCATTTATGGAGAGCAGGAGAGTGCACAATCTCAAGAGAGATTAGACTTTGAGTCTAATTCTTTACAAGAATCACCCCACTTCACAGGCCCATGGGAAGCTAAGTCTACTTGTATGAGAGCACCCACGGTTATGGTACGAAACAAAGACTCAGTCATACCTAGGAATACAGAGGTAGTAAAGAATACTAAAGTGCAGTGCAATCTCACTTTAGAAGAGTTACTCAAGGTTAGGCCAGAGCTATGGAAACATGTAGCCAGACAAGTACCAAAGAGAGCTAAACCGCGTTCCCAGGTAGGTTCTCATGGAACAGTGCCATAAATTCCTCTAGTCAAGATAGGAGATATGAGTGAAGGAGAAGAAGGAAACACCTATCTTCCCATCACTCATCAAGGATACACAACCAAGGGAATTCTCGACTCAGGTGTCGGAGTTGCAATTGCTACCACTTCCCTATGGAAGCGTTGGGGCAGGCAAGCACTCAGGCCAACGAGAATGAAGTTGCAGGTGGTCGATGGTCACATAGAAAAACCCTTGGGCTTTCTAGAAGGAATAACTCTTACTACATGTGGTGTTGAGTTTGAGCATACTTTTGCCATATGTGATTTTAGCAAGAACCATGCCTATGAGATGATTTTGGGAAGACCATTTATGCGACAGTTGCAAGTGGTACAGGATTGGGGAACCAATTCTTTGCATTTGCAACACCTAGGTCTTACAACCAAAGCCAATCTCAAGGATTATTCTCATAGAGACGTACCACCTATTCAATGGAATCCCATCCATAGAGCCAAGGATGACACGGAGTCTATGCACTCCATAGGATCAGGATCCTCATGGATGCATGAAGACACCCACTTATGGATGTGCAAAGTGGCAGTAGAAGAGGAGAAGAGAGAGAAAGCCAGAGAGGTAGGTGCAAAAGAGACGCATAGATCAATTCAAGACCCAGCCTATGCACCTGTAGTATTCCCTAATGAAGAATTTGAACCTCACCGTTGGGCGGAAATTTTAGCAACAATGGATGTAGCCATCCATGAAGAACAATGGACACCCCATTGTGATGAGGATGGCTATGACATTTCAATTTTCTCCATAGAGCCAATCATGGGAGATGCAGTTTTAGAAGAATGCGAACCTAGCCCTGATGCATTTGAGGATGCAAGTGACTCTGACTTAGAGTCAATCATTATGGACCCACCTTTTGCATCAGATGAAGAATACTTCTATGAAGTAGAATTTCACCCTCAGAGACATGGAGAGCTCACAATGATGTAAGATTAACCACACAAGTAACCGCCAAGAGTGAGGGCAAGAACAGGAAGAAGAGAGAAGTTACACGAGAAAACGAAGAATCTTTGTTTGAGGTCCCTGAAAATTTTAAGAAGTATGAAATAAATGATAGGAGAGTCATGATAAGAATGCTTAAACGCAAGGCATAATCAGGAGAGGCCTATGATAACAAAGAAACCACCAAGAAAATAGTGGTACCCATAGAAGAAGGAGAAGAGTGATGCACTTACATAGGACATGACCTGACAGAAGAAGAAGAGAAAGAGTTGGTAGCTTTGCTAAGAGAATACAGAGATGTATTTGCTTGGAGCTACAAAGACTTGAAAGGTGTAGACCCTGCCATATCCTCACACACGATTCACATGACCTCAGATGCCAAATCATCCAAGCAGAAGCCATACACTTATAACGATAACTACGCTACTAAGATCAAGGAGGAGATAGATCGCTTGGTTGAAGCTAGATTTATCTATGAAATTGAGCACACTGAGTGGGTATCCCCCATTGTAGTGGTGCCCAAGAAGAATGGGAAGTTACGTGTGTGCATTAACTTGAAGAAGGTTAATGCAGCCACTATTCGAGATAACTATCTGCTTCCTATCACTGAGCATCTACTAGAAAGAGTAGTAGGCAAGGAAGTGTACAGCTTCCTTGATGGATTTTTTGGTTACAATTAGGTAGACATAGCTCCATAAGATCAGCATAAGACAGCTTTTGCCACTGAGTGGGGCATATTTGCTTTTCAGGTAATGCCATTCGGGCTTACCAATGCTCCTGCCACCTTCCAAAGATTGATGTGCCATGTGTTTAAAGAGTTCTTGAGGAAGAATTTAGAAGTCTATGTTGATGATCTCTGTGCTCATTCCAACATTTGACAGACACATATACCTGAACTTAAGCAAATCTTTGACAAATGTAGAGAATATCAAGTCTGCCTGAACCCAGAAAAGTGTGTTTTCATGGTCAGGCAAGGCAAGATTCTAGGACACATAGTGTCAAAGAATGGCATAACTATGGACGAGGAAAAAGTGAGAGCCATTGCAGAACTACCTAGGCCAAAGAATGTCAAGGAAGTACAAGGTTTCATGGGGCATTGAGGGTATTACCGACCCTTTATATGTTGGTGCATTTTACCCAAGCCTACATGCTTGATATATTTGATATCATCCTCATTTGTAAGTCACATGAGTAGTCATGTGAACACCTCTTGTAAAAGAGTTCATTTTTATCTCTTGTAAATGGAAAAAGAAAAAAGGAAAAGGATGGCTTACCTCATCCATGATGTAAAAGCAAACTTGTGGCTCTAACTACCAAAATCATGAATTTTTGAGCTGAGGGAATATCTCATAACTTTGGGGATCACTTTTAGGTGGAACCATTCGAATTCGAATTCAAAACTCCCTCCAAGAATAGCTATAAAAGGAGCAAGAAGGAAGAGGCGATTAGCAAGCCTTGTACGTGACCACTTCATGTCATTTTGTAGATATTGAAGAGCTTACTCCATAGCTCTATCATTCTACTCCCATTGTGCAAAGATTCATTGCCAATGTGGTTGTAATCATATGTGAATCTATACATTTATCATCATCTACTTCTCTGTTTTGTTCTCCGCTATACTCACTCAGAGCAGTAACTTCAGAAGATCATATCTCAAGTTTTACTGAATCTTTTTCCGTGTTTTAAAGTGCGTTGGATAGCTCTTACTGTCTAGTTTGTACCTATAAATTTTCATGCTCATTGGACTAATATTCTGGGAGATATATGCATTTTACGGCTCACTGGTCTATCTCTGCAGAGCCCCGAGAATTGTGGGGAGGTTCCAGAAATTGTTGAAACTTGTTCTCAGTGCTCAGTCCATCATTTGAAGTGTTTTAACTTGGATTGGGAAGCTTGCTAAGTCTATTTGCTATGCCCAAAAGGAATTTTTCTAATTCCTACCAGGTTGAGAGCACTGTTCATTTTTTCGAGCAGGTGTATGTCCAAAAATAGTAAGTTTTGGGAGCTAGTCATTTCGCAACTAGTCTGTCTTGACTTAAACTTTTGGGATACATGTTCCAAAGTACTTGGCTGATATTTTGGTGGATTTAGGAAGCTAAAAGGGTCTACTAATCAACTCTAAAGTCTCAGTTGGCTGGTGTGAAGCTAGTTGTAGCAGCACCTACTCATCTTTGGATTGCATCCACCATCTCTCTTCACAGTGGTATCAGAGCATAGTCAAGCAACATGGGAGATGGATTTCCATCAACAATTGATAAATTGGATCGAAACAACTACCGGGCATGGTCTCTAAGGATGGAGGCTTACCTTCAAGGGAGGAATCTATATGGATTCATATCCGGAGATGAAGCAATGCCAACCATGAGGAACAAAGGGCAACCATCACATGAAGAAGTAGAAGGACTTTCGAATTGGTGTTCGAAGGATGCACTTGCAAGGTCCTAAATTCTAAACTCAATCTCTGATTTTCTTTTACCTCATGTCAAGGGATGCAAGACATCAAGAGAGACCTGGAATGCACTTGCTTCTTTCTTCTCTTCCAACACTCGAGCAAGGAAGAACCAATTGTGGATGGAGTTCACAACAATGAAGAAAAGCCCGAAGCAAAATGTGACTGATTATGTCACAAAGATGAAGGAGATTTCCAACCAACTTGGAAGCATTGGAGAGGTAATTGAAGAGGAGCAAATCATAAGACAAATCATGAATGGAATCAAAGCAGACGACAAGTGGGAGTCATTCACAACAACCATGGATTTATACATGGATATGCATGTACCCGACCTCAACACACTCATGGGCCAACTCTTCACTCATGAAGCAAAGATTAGCAAAGGTGGTGAGTCCTCAAGAGGTAATCAAACTTCTGCCTTATATTCTGATAAAGCTAAGGTCAAGGACAAGTCAAAGAATAGGAAGAATGAAGATGAAGGAAGCTCTTTCCAAGCAAACTTTGCAGGTAGAGGAAGAGCTAGAGGAAGAGGCAGAAGTGGAAAGCAAGGCAGGGGGAGATTCCAATCATCTCAACCTTGCAACATATGTGGCTTATCTAACCATACTATTGAAGAATGTTTCAGGAACCCGAGGAACTCAAGAGGAAGAGGATTCAATAGAGGTGGCTATGGATCAAATAGAGGTAGATACAATGGAGGCTACAACTACTACAACAACAATTACAACAACAACAACAACTATCAAAGTGGCCATAGAGGAAGAAGAGATTACAATAACTATGCAGAGGACCAAAGTCAAGAAGATTCATTATTGATTATGAATCTATCAGCGAAGAAGGGTAAGGATGATGATCACATATTTTACATTGATTCGGGATGCTCGAACCATGTAGCAGGAAATGTGGCTTTACTTTCTGATTTGGAAGATCCTCATAACAAGCATGAAGTGCAGACAAGAGATGACACAAAGCACTCAGTGGAGAAGATAGGTAATGTGAAGACATCAGATGGGAATATGAACCTCTTAAGCAAAGTCTTGTATGTCCCTACAATTACGAAAAATTTAATAAGTATTGGACAAATTGTTGAAAAAGGATTGCAGGTTAGATTCAATCGATTTGGAGCATATGTTGAAGACCCAAGGAAAGGCTTTCGAAGGATTGCCAAAGGAGAAAAGACAGGAAGGCTTTTCACTTTTGAAGTGGAAGATACAAAGAACATAGCTTTGTTTAGCTATGGATCTCAAACTCTTACAGAGTTGGAGATATGGCACAAAAGGCTTGCTCACATTGGTGAGAGGACACTCAAACAGATTTGCAGGGACCAAAGTGTACTTGGTTTGCCTAATATCACAAGGCAACACATGATTTATAAGTGTGAAGCTTGTCAACTCGGCAAGGCTCATAGACAACCTTTCATTAAGAAAGGATATATGTATCAAAATCCTTTGGATCTAGTGCACACGGATGTGTGGGGTCCAAGTAAGGAGCCATCTATATCAGGCTCAAGATATTATGTGTCTTTCTCAGATGATTCTAGCAGGTGGACCATTCTGTTTTTCATGAAGCACAAGGATGAAGTGTTTAATTGCTTTAAGAAGTATATTGCTCTTGTTGAAAACCAAACAGGTAGGACTTTGAAACGACTCAGATCAGATGGTGGAGGAGAATACTTCTCTTCTGAATTTGATGCTTCTTGCATGAAAGAGGCATTAAAAGGGAAGTCACTACAAGGTATACACCCGAACTCAATGGTGTAGTAGAGAGGAGGAACAGAGCTATTGTCGAAGCTGCAAGGTCCATGCTCAACGAAAAGGGATTGCTAAACTACCTATGGGCAGAGGCTGTGTCTACAGCCACATATCTCATAAATAGACTTCCATCTAAGTCACTAGATGGAACCACTCCATATGAAGTGTGGAATGGAAGAAGACCTAGTCTAGAGCATTGCAAAATCTTTGGATGCTTAGCCTATGCTCACATTCCTTCTCAAGTAAGAGGGAAATTGGATCCCAAGGCAGAGAAGTGTGTATTCATTGGTTATGATCAAAACCAAAAAGGATATAGATTGTACAATCCAACCAATAAAGGATTTTCTGTGAGTAGAGATGTAATTTTTGATGAAAACAAATCATGGTTTGATGATTACAGGAAAGTGAAGCTGCCATATGACTTGGATGAAGATTTTCCATCACTTCAACTAAAGGAGCCAAAGCAAATTGAAGAAAGTGATTCGGAGATTGACCTAGAAGACTTGGAAGAACTAAAGCTATGGAAGAACAAAGGTAAAGCAAAGATGCAGGATGCTACATATGGACCCGAGAGCTCACATCAACCACTTAGAAGGTCTTCAAGGGAGAAGAAGAAACCAGAGAGGTTTGGTTATGATACTTCTTTGGTCACCAAGCACTCAATCTACATTGCAAAGGATTCAACCAATGAAGAACCTACCACATTCGAAGAAGCACAAAGCAAGAAAGCTTGGAGAGATGCAATGGATGAAGAAATGGAAGCCTTGAAGGAGAATGACACTTGGGAGCTTGTACCTAACAAGCCATCTATGAAGATAATTGGATCTCGATGGATATACAAAATCAAGAGGAATCCAGATGGAAGTATAAATAGACACAAAGCAAGGTTAGTTGCTAAAGGGTTTGCTCAAACCCATGGTATTGATTATGAGGAGACTTTCTCTCCTGTTGCAGAAATGCCTACAATTAGGGTTCTCATAAGTCTTGCTGCATCTAGAAATTGGAATCTCTATCAACTTGATGTAAAGAATGCTTTCTTGAATGGATGGATTTCTGAGGAAGTGTATATGGCACAACCTCCTGGATATGAGGATGCACATCATCCTAACTATGTATGCAAACTAAAGAAAGCTTTGTATGGATTGAAGCAAGCTCCAAGAGCTTGGAATTTTAGATTGGTGACTTATTTGCAGGACCAAGGATTCAAAGCTAGCAAGGCGGATACCTCTTTGTTCATAAAGAGGAATGGATCTGAAGTGATCTATTTATGTGTGTATGTTGATGATATTATTATCACAGGCAATGATCTTGAAGGAATCAAATAGGTAAAGAGTCAAATGAAGGAGGAGTTCAAAATAAGTGACCTCGGACCACTCACTTATTTTCTTGGATTGGAGTTGATCTACACAGATTCAGGTATATACATCACACAAAGGAAGTATGTCCATGACATGCTTGTCAAGTTCAAGATGGAAAATACCAAGTGTGCAGGTACACCTATGGAGAAAAATCATAAGCTTAGTGCTTATGAAGGAGAGCCAATTGAAGACATCACAAGCTATCAAAGCTTGGTTGGAAGTTTGAACTATGCAACACTCACAAGGGTGGATATATGCTATAGTGTTAGCATATTGAGTCAGTTTATGCATAAGCCGAGAAGACCACATATGGAAGCGGCCAAGCGAGTCCTCAAGTACCTAAAGGGGGCCATGAATGAAGGTTTGTTTTATTCATTTACTTCAGATATTGAGCTAAAGATCTACTCAGATGCAGATTGGGCCGGATCTAAAGATGATAGAAGAAGCACATCAGGGTATATATCATTTGCAGGTTCAAAAATCATTTCTTGGTCATCGAAGAAGCAACCAACCGTGGCATTATCTTCTACTGAAGCTGAATATAGAGGTTTGGCTAATGCAACTCCAGAAATCATGTGGTTAAAGTCTTTGTACACAGATCTTGGACTTCATTTTTCAACACCTCACATTTTTGGTGACAACACAAGCTCACTACATCTAGCAGCTAATCCGGTATACCATGCTAGAACCAAGCATATTGAAGTCCACTACCATTATGTAAGGGAGAAGCTAATGAGCAAGGATATTCAACTATCCTATGTCTCTACAGATATGCAATGTGCCGACATGTTGACTAAAGCTCTTGATGGTACAAAGTTAAGTAGATTCAAGTTGATGATTGGCTTGTAGGAAATCAAGGACAATTGAAGACTTATTTGAAGGCCAAGCATGTTAGGCTTAAGGGGGAGCTGTTGGTGCATTTTACCCAAGCCTACATGCTTGATATATTTGATATCATCCTCATTTGTAAGTCACATGAGTAGTCATGTGAACACCTCTTGTAAAAGAGTTCATTTTTATCTCTTGTAAATGGAAAAAGAAAAAAGGAAAAGGATGGCTTACCTCATCCATGATGTAAAAGCAAACTTGTGGCTCTAACTACCAAAATCACGAATTTTTGAGCTGAGGGAATATCTCCTAACTTTGGGAATCACTTTTAGGTGGAACCATTCGAATTCGAATTCAAAACTCCCTCCAAGAATAGCTATAAAAGGAGCAAGAAGGAAGAGGCGATTAGCAAGCCTTGTACGTGACCACTTCATGTCATTTTGTAGAGATTGAAGAGGTTACTCCATAGCTCTATCATTCTACTCCCATTGTGCAAAGATTCATTGCCAATGTGGTTGTAATCATATGTGAATCTATACATTTATCATCATCTACTTCTCTGTTTTGTTCTCTGCTATACTCACTCAGAGCAGTAACTTCAGAAGGTCATATCTCGAGTTTTACTGAACCTTTTTCCGTGTTTTAAGGTGCGTTGACTATCTCGTACTCTCTAGTTTGTACCTATAAAGTTTCATGGTCATTGGACTAATATTGTGGGAGATATATGCATTTTACTGCTCACTGGTCTATCTCTGCAGAGTCCAGAGAATTGTGGGGAGGTTCCAGAAATTGTTGAAACTTGTTCTCAGTGCTCACTCCATCATTTGAAGTGTTTTAACTTGGATTGGGAAGCTTGCTAAGTCTATTTGCTATGCCCAAAAGGAATTTTTCTAATTTCTACCAGGTTGAGAGCACTGTTCATTTTTTCCAGCAGGTGTATGTCCAAAAATAGCAAGTTTTGGGAGCTAGTCATTTCGCAACTATTCTGTCTTGACTTAAACTTTTGGGATACATGTTCCAAAGTACTTGGCTGATATTTTGGTGGATTTACAAGAAGCTCAAAGGGTCTACTAATCAACTCTAAAGTCTCAATTGGCTGGTGTGAAGCTGGTTGTAGCAGCACCTAGTCATCTTTGGATTGCATCCACCATCTCTCTTAACAGTGGTATCAGAGCATAGTCAAGCAACATGGGAGATGGATTTCCATCAACAATTGACAAATTGGATCGAAACAACTACCCGGCATGGTCTCTAAGGATGGAGGCTTACCTTCAAGGGAGGAATCTATATGGATTCATATCCGGAGATGAAGCAATGCCAACCATGAGGAACAAAGGGCAACCATCACATGAAGAAGTAGAAGGACTTTCGAATTGGTGTTCGAAGGATGCACTTGCAAGGTCCTATATTCTAAACTCAATCTCTGATTTTCTTTTACCTCATGTCAAGGTATGCAAGACATCAAGAGAGACCTGGAATGCACTTGCTTCTTTCTTCTCTTCCAACACTCAAGCAAGGAAGAACCAATTGTGGATGGAGTTCACAACAATGAAGAAAAGCCCGAAGCAAAATGTGACTGATTATGTCACAAAGATGAAGGAGATTTCCAACCAACTTGGAAGCATTGGAGAGGTAATTGAAGAGGAGCAAATCATAAGACAAATCATGAATGGAATCAAAGCAGACGACAAGTGGGAGTCATTCACAACAGCCATGAATTTATACATGGATATGCATGTACCCGACCTCAACACACTCATGGGCCAACTCTTCACTCATGAAGCAAAGATTAGCAAAGGTGGTGAGTCCTCAAGAGGTAATCAAACTTCTGCCTTATATTCTGATAAAGCTAAGGTCAAGGACAAGTCAAAGAATAGGAAGAATGAAGATGAAGGAAGCTCTTTCCAAGCAAACTTTACAGGTAGAGGAAGAGCTAGAGGAAGAGGCAGAAGTGGAAAGCAAGGCAGGGGGAGATTCCAATCATCTCAACCTTGCAACATATGTGGCTTATCTAACCATACTATTGAAGAATGTTTCAGGAACCCGAGGAACTCAAGAGGAAGAGGATTCAATAGAGGTGGCTATGGATCAAATAGAGGTAGATACAATGGAGGCTACAACAACTACTACAACAACAATTACAACAACAACAACAACTATCAAAGTGGCCATAGAGGAAGAAGAGATTACAATAACTATGCAGAGGACCAAAGTCAAGAAGATTCATTATTGATTATGAATCTATCAGCGAAGAAGGGTAAGGATGATGATCACATATTTTACATTGATTCGGGATGCTCGAACACTTGGAAAAACTAAAGCTATGGAAGAACAAAGGTAAAGCAAAGATGCAGGATGCTACATATGGACCCGAGAGCTCACATCAACCACTTAGAAGGTCTTCAAGGGAGAAGAAGAAACCAGAGAGGTTTGGTTATGATACTTCTTTGGTCACCAAGCACTCAATCTACATTGCAAAGGATTCAACCAATGAAGAACCTACCACATTCGAAGAAGCACAAAGCAAGAAAGCTTGGAGAGATGCAATGGATGAAGAAATGGAAGCCTTGAAGGAGAATGACACTTGGGAGCTTGTACCTAACAAGCCATCTATGAAGATAATTGGATCTCGATGGATATACAAAATCAAGAGGAATCCAGATGGAAGTATAAACAGACACAAAGCAAGGTTAGTTGCTAAAGGGTTTGCTCAAACCCATGGTATTGATTATGAGGAGACTTTCTCTCCTGTTGCAAAAATGCCTACAATTAGGGTTCTCATAAGTCTTGCTGCATCTAGAAATTGGAATCTCTATCAACTTGATGTAAAGAATGCTTTCTTGAATGGATGGATTTCTGAGGAAGTGTATATGGCACAACCTCCTGGATATGAGGATGCACATCATCCTAACTATGTATGCAAACTAAAGAAAGCTTTGTATGGATTGAAGCAAGCTCCAAGAGCTTGGAATTTTAGATTGGTGACTTATTTGCAGGACCAAGGATTCAAAGCTAGCAAGGCGGATACCTCTTTGTTCATAAAGAGGAATGGATTTGAAGTGATCTATTTATGTGTGTATGTTGATGATATTATTATCACAGGCAATGATCTTGAAGGAATCAAACAGGTAAAGAGTCAAATGAAGGAGGAGTTCAAAATAAGTGACCTCGGACCACTCACTTATTTTCTTGGATTGGAGTTGATCTACACAGATTCAGGTATATACATCACACAAAGGAAGTATGTCCATGACATGCTTGTCAAGTTCAAGATGGAAAATACCAAGTGTGCAGGTACACCTATGGAGCAAAATCATAAGCTTAGTGCTTATGAAGGAGAGCCAATTGAAGACATCACAAGCTATCAAAGCTTGGTTGGAAGTTTGAACTATGCAACACTCACAAGGGTGGATATATGCTATAGTGTTAGCATATTGAGTCAGTTTATGCATAAGCCGAGAAGACCACATATGGAAGCGGCCAAGCGAGTCCTCAAGTACCTAAAGGGGACCATGAATGAAGGTTTGTTTTATTCATTTACTTCAGATATTGAGCTAACGATCTACTCAGATGCAGATTGGGCCGGATCTAAAGATGATAGAAGAAGCACATCAGGGTATATATCATTTGCAGGTTCAAAAATCATTTCTTGGTCATCGAAGAAGCAACCAACCGTGGCATTATCTTCTACTGAAGCTGAATATAGAGGTTTGGCTAATGCAACTCAAGAAATCATGTGGTTAAAGTCTTTGTACACAGATCTTGGACTTCATTCTTCAACACCTCACATTTTTGGTGACAACACAAGCTCACTACATCTAGCAGCTAATCCGGTATACCATGCTAGAACCAAGCATATTGAAGTCCACTACCATTATGTAAGGGAGAAGCTAATGAGCAAGGATATTCAACTATCCTATGTCTCTACAGATATGCAATGTGCCGGCATGTTGACTAAAGCTCTTGATGGTACAAAGTTAAGTAGATTCAAGTTGATGATTGGCTTGCAGGAAATCAAGGACAATTGAAGACTTATTTGAAGGCCAAGCATGTCAGGCTTAAGGGGGAGCTGTTGGTGCATTTTACCCAAGCCTACATGCTTGATATATTTGATATCATCCTCATTTGTAAGTCACATGAGTAGTCATGTGAACACCTCTTGTAAAAGAGTTCATTTTTATCTCTTGTAAATGGAAAAAGAAAAAAGGAAAAGGATGGCTTACCTCATCCATGATGTAAAAGCAAACTTGTGGCTCTAACTACCAAAATCACGAATTTTTGAGCTGATGGAATATCTCCTAACTTTGGGGATCACTTTTAGGTGGAACCATTCGAAGTCGAATTCAAAACTCCCTCCAAGAATAGCTATAAAAGGAGCAAGAAGGAAGAGGCGATTAGCAAGCCTTGTACGTGACCACTTCATGTCATTTTGTAGAGATTGAAGAGCTTACTCCATAGCTCTATCATTCTACTCCCATTGTGCAAAGATTCATTGCCAATGTGGTTGTAATCATATGTGAATCTATACATTTATCATCATCTACTTCTCTGTTTTGTTCTCTGCTATACTCACTCAGAGGAGTAACTTCAGAAGGTCATATCTCGAGTTTTAATGAACGTTTTTCAGTGTTTTAAAGTGTCTTGGATAGCGCTTACTGTCTAGCTTGTAGCTATAAATTTTCATGGTCATTGGATGAATATTGTGGGAGATATATGCATTTTACTGCTCACTGGTCTATCTCTGCAGAGCCCCGAGAATTGTGGGGAGGTTCCAGAAATTGTTGAAACTTGTTCTCAGTGCTCTGTCCATCATTTGAAGTGTTTTAACTTGGATTGGGAAGCTTGCTAAGTCTATTTGCTATGCCCAAAAGGAATTTTTCTAATTCCTACCAGGTTGAGAGCACTGTTCATTTTTTCCAGCAGGTGTATGTCCAAAAATAGCAAGTTTTGGGAGCTAGTCATCCAATTATGCTATTGGATGTGTACTGGCACAACGTGATGGAGAGTGTTAATCTCCAAAAGACCAACCTACTCTTGAATTTAGAACACCTCTATATCAAGAGTAAGTCAAAACCTTCACTAAATTAGAGGTCCAATCTCCAACTTATCAAATCTGAGAAAATATGTGAAGAAGATGAAACACAGAAAAGTCTGCTGCAGACTTTCTTCACATTGACTTATCAAATGTTTAAAGTTTTTGATGAAACTTTGTACGAATCATCTCCTAGAGATTGCGCATCACCTCCAAGTTGAATTACTTCAAAAGCTTTAGTATAACTTGAGAAATTGTCTTCACAAGTTACCTATGTCTGAATCTGCACTTCTGAGAAGTCGATCTAGACACCCCTAACTTCTTAACTTTGGTTCTCACAATATCTAACCCGTTTTGCCAAATGCTTTTAGCCACGAGTAGATCACCTTCCAACTTAAAGATTAAGTACTTGCTTGCACAAAACTTTAAACTATGGAGTGAGCACTGACCAAAAGATTGAACTCGAAATTTGTGCCTGTTTCAGAGAACTGTAGACACTCAACACATATGAATGTTCCTACTAACAATTCTCCTAGCCTGTTTACAATTAGACTCTGAAATTCAGGTCACAGGCTCATTAACTAACAACTTAGATATCCTCAAAAGGATTTCACAATTGATCAAACACAGAAGGAGCAGACACGAAAAGATCGGGCGCAATATTTCTTCATTAACTCAGAAACTTACAACTGAGTGATGAGAGCTAACTCAAAACTAATTTTTCTCTATCTCTTGACTCCTAACTTCCTCAATCTTGGCTTCTACATATGCTCTCATACATGCCCCGACTTTTCTCAAGGTATTTATAGATAATTTGTACAAGATTCTTACTCAAACAAAGATCTGAGTCACCTATGACTATACTAATGTACATATGTGTACACTTCTGACCTTGAAACTTGATATGCAGAAAGTAGACAGTAAGAGCTATTCAACGCATGTTAAATCACTGAAAAAAGAGCAGTAGAACGCGAGATATGACCTTCTGAAGTTACTGCTCTGAGTGAGTATAGCAGAGAACAAAATAGAGGAGTAGATGATAATAAATGTATAGATTCACATATGATTACAACCACATTGGCAATGAATCTTTGCACAATGGGAGTAGAATGATAGAGCTATGGAGTAAGCTCTTCAATCTCTACAAAATGACATCAAGTGATCACGTACAAGGCTTGCTAATCGCCTCTTCCTTCTTGCTCTTTTTATAGCTATTCTTGGAGGGACTTTTGAATTCGAATTCGAATGGCTCCACCTAAAAGTGATCCCCAAAGTTAGGAGATATTCCCTCAGCTCAAAAAGTCGTGGGTTTTGGTAGTTAGAGCCACGAAATTGCTTTTACATAATGCATGAGGTAAGCCATCCTTTTCATTTTTCTTTTTTCAATTACAAGAGATAAAACTGAACTCTTTTACAAGAGGTGTTCACATGACTACTCATGTGACTTACAAATGAGGATGATATCAAATATATCAAGCATGTAGGCTTGGGTAAAATGCACCAACACATATGTAGAAGGGTCTTCATCTGCTTTCACCATGTAAGCATAATCTTTACTAGTCAAAAAAGAAGTGTCATAGCTATACCTTGTAGATTGCCATTTGTGTCTTGATGACCTTCTAAGTTCTCCACTTCTTAAAGTTTCTGGTTCATCATATCATGGATCAAACCTTGGCACTTCTTCCACTTCAACTTGTACTTCATTGTTCTCTTCTTCATCAAATATCTGAACCTTTGATTTACCTTTCTTCTGATTCAAAACTTCTTCATCACGTGCATGATTATTGATTGTACCTACATACCAAGTACCTTGCTAATCAAATGTAACATCCTTTGATACAAGGAATTGCTTTGTGGATAGACTCCACAACCTATAACCCATCTGCTTATCATCATATCCAATGAACACATACTTTTCAGCTTTAGGTTCCAATTTATGCCTCAACTGAGATGGAACATATGCATAAGGTCGGTCTCTTACCCCACCAAGCTTCATATGGTGTCATACCCTGCAAAGCTTTACATGGTAACCTATTGAACAAATATGTAGCTATATTTACAGCCTCAGCTCACAAATAATTTGGACAATTTTTCTCCTTCATCATAGATCTTGCAAACTCAACAAGAGTTCTATTTCTCCTTTCTGCTACACCATTTTGTTGAGGAGAGTACCTGCAAGTAGCTTCCCTTTTTATGCATGCATTCCATAAGTAATAACTGAACTCATTAGAGAAATACTCTCCCCCTCCATCTGACCTTAGTCTCTTCAACGTTTGACTTGTGATTCTTTCTGCATACACATGATAATGTTTAAATGTATTGAATACCTCTTATTTATCTTTGATCACATATATAGTGATCCACCTAGTAGCATCGTCAACATAAATCATATAATATCTTGAACCATTAATACTAAAATCCTTTGATACTCCCCACACATCTGTGTGTACCTATTCAAGCTTCTTTGAATACATGAAACCATGCTTAGAATATGTTTGCTTATGAGCCTTACCTAATTGACATGCCTCACATCTGTATGTCATATGTTGACCTGCAACATTACGCAATCCAAGCATTGAACCATTATTAACCATGTCCTTAATACCTCTTTCATTGAAATGTCCAAGTCTTTTATGCTAAAGATCTAACTCAGAGATCTTATGTCCTCCACAAGTAAACAAGGCATGACCAACATTACCTTGAATCTTCAATGTTAAGAGTCTTCCTTCTTTCTTTCCTGAAACAATTTGTTTATGCCCATTGCTAGGATCTTCCACAAAAACTCCATCATTAGTGAACCTTACTTCATAACGTTTTTCAACAATTTTGCCTACACTTATCAAGTTCTTTGGAATTGTAGGAACATACAAGACCTTACTCAAAAGAGTACTTCCATCCTTGGCTTTCACTGATCCAATTGACTTCACATTGTGCTTTGTGATATCACCTATTTGAACTAGATGATTAGTTACGTTATTCTCCAAATCAGTCATCAAGGCTATATTACCACGCACGTCATTGCTACACCCTGAGTCAATGTAGAGAACTCTTTGGTCTTCACTTTGTCTTTCACAAGTTGCATTCATGATTAAGGTTGAATCTTCTTTCTGATTTGAAGCATAATTGTAGTAGGTATTGTCATGGGATTGACTTTGGAAACCTCTATCTGCATTTCTTCCAAAGTAGCCTCTTACCTCTTTGATTTCTACCACCTCTTCCTCTTGAATTAAATTTCTGACTATATCCTCCATTATTCTGATTATTATGCCAAGAATCATGAGCTAAATTATTTTTCTTACCACAAATCCAGCAAGCTTTGGCTCCATCTTTATTGCTTCTGCCTCTTCCTCTATCTTTGCCACCTCCTCTTCCTCTTAGGAAGTGGGCTTGGCTAGTTGTACCTTCTTCTTCATTTAACTATTGCTTGCCTTTGGTATTCTTCTTCTTATCCTTTGAATACATTGCTTAACCTGCACTCTTATCACCATCACCTTTGACATCCTGCTCAAAAGTTAGCATGTGTCCTAGAAACTGATTTAAATCAGGAGTGAAATGATTTAGTGAAAATTTAGTGGACAAAATGAATGGCTTCCATTTCTCATCTCCTCTTAAACCTGTGAGGATTTGCCTTACCAATTTATCCTCCTCAATATCTTCATCAACTTCTCCTAATGCATCTACAATGTCCTTCATCCTTGTTACATAATCAGAAATGGATTGAGAGGCCTTCTTTCTACTAGCCCATTGGAGCGTGCTAACAACATGCACACACATATACAATTGGCTTGAGTATGAAGGTTTTTCACAAATCATGATCCATATGGAGGTAAGATCTCGTAAGAAATCAATAGTAGGGCACAAGGAATCTCACTCACTAAGCATTCAAATCTATTAGCATACGCATGCACTTATTTTAAGTATGCCATCACATTCCCAAGCTTTCACTCCCAAAAGTCTCTAGTCCATTAATTGATTCTATTCATATCATTCTTAGTCGTTCATGCTTCATGCAAAACCATAATAGATGTTTTCTATCTCGATTCCTACTTGATTTTCCTAAACTTGTACAAATCTTACTGATGTTGCTACATACGGCCCAAACCATCGTTTAGTCAATTTCTTCCTAGCGTCATACTGAGTGTTGAATGTACTATCATAAAGCAACACCCAATCATCTACCTCTATCCTACGTGGTCTAAGCTGATGAGTTTTGTCAAAATAAATCTTGTTTTTCAACCTAGACTCCTTTATCTTCTAGACTGCTTCTTTTAACTTTTCATGATTTCCTTGTTCTAATTGCTTGAATCTTAATGATACAATTTCCTCTCTCATCATACCATCATTCCACTGGAGCGTCAACCATGTTAGTATCTGAGTCTGGATGGGGAAGACTTGCTTCTAATAATACATCAATTCAGTAGGCATGAAACTTGTGGACCGAGTATGTCATCCTATCTGCCAATAACGCGAATGGAAGAAATCTAGGCCATTACTTTATATCATCACTGCAAGCCTTAGAGATCGCTTTCACAATGGAAGGGTGCCCTCTCTCTCGATCGTTCCATTTGCCTCAGGGTTATAGGCAGTAGTGAGAGAATATCCAATTCAATGACGATCAAAGAACTCTTTTGCTTTCTTGCATCCAACTCTCCCCTCTTCACAAACACTTTCTCAACATAACTGAATCTCAAGATGAATTCTTCTAAAAGGAATTTGCATACATTACAAGTTGTCTTCATACGGAGTGCTTGACCTTCCGCATGGTTGATCAAGTCCTCTCTCACAAGCATAATATACCTCATCTTATCTATCCCTTTGGGCATGGTTCCAAGGTGGACCACCCACTTGTATTGGATACAAGGAGGGTAAGTTGGATGTAAAGGGTGTATGTGCGTAACTGATGAGTGTACCTGTCATGTGGCATAAGTTTCAACAAAATCTCGCACACTCACATAAATCCCTGGCCACGAGTAGGCTTCCCTAATCTTTTCATACGTTGCATAGAGTCCTTTGTGACTTGCCCATAAGGTCTCGTGCATCTCTCTCATCGCCTTGCTCTGAAGACTCTTACAATTCAGTACCCATTGTGGACTCTTTACCTTGCCTTTATCATGTTCCCAAATAAGTCCATCTTCCAAGAAAAAGGTGTAAGAATTTTCCGTGATGGATCTATAATTATTTGTGGACTAGCTTGAGGAATGTTTCAGCGTACTCAGATATTTTCCTATGTCTCTCCACTCACCCTCATACTCATTCTCACATATTTGCTCATATAAATATACCAAAATCATATCTCATCATGTGTGTATCTCTTTCTACCTCATCATCTTCATCCAAATCATCATCAAATTTTGTTCTTGAAAGCATATCAGCTACTCTATTTAATTTCCCAGCTACATGAACAAAAGCAAGACTTATAAACTTTACATAAGAGATCCATCTAAGAAAATTAGTGGAGGACAATTGATCTCAAACTACCACATTCACCCCAATGAAATACTCTTTATTTTTCTTTAAAGCAACCACTAAACCCCATAGCTCTCTCTTTATCTACATATATTTTCTTTGAGTGTCATGAAAAATATTCACCCCAAAGCGAACTACATATCTCTACCCCGCATCATCATCCTGTCCCATGACCCAGCCTATACCAATAGGAATGATGTGAACAGTCAAATGATAGGCCTCTGATCTTAATAATCAACACACTTCAGAATCGGTGCTTCAATTAGCAATTGCTTTAGTCTATGCATCACTCTTGACTGTTTCTCTATCCAGACAAAATTCTCTTTCTTTCTCAGAAGATCATATAAGGGGTTCGCAATGTGAGCGAAGCAAGGAATCCACATCATATAGAATACACATGCTCCCAAGAGGCTCCCCACTTCACTGACATTACGCCACATCTCAAAAATCTTGTTAATATCCTCAACTTTCTACGGGTATGGCTTGCGGCCATAGTGTCCACACAGATGCCCTACATTGAGGACCTCATCAACACCAAAAATAGATTTCTCTAGAGAAAGTGTTAGCCCCACATCTTCAAATTTCTCAAAGATTTTCTCACACTCAGAGATATGGTAACTAACAAGTTTTATGCACCTAGAAGCATCTAAAACTTTCTCTTTCACTCTTTCCTCACATCCCTTTATCAAAATATCATTAATAAATGGCATAGTCATGGATGGTATAAAGCCTCGTAAGACTAGGTTCATGGCATTCATCATGTGAGCCACCGAGTTTGTTGCTCCCTGTGGCAAAGTACACATGCGTACAAGGCCCAAAGGAGTCTTCATGGTCATGATATCTCTACTCTCAATAGCCAACTGAAACTCGTCATACCTTGAATACAGATTGCCCATAGAGGAGATGGAATGCCTAGCAAATGCTTTGGCAAACTCATCTACTATAGGCCCTATCCCTACATCTCTAATTGTGACTTTATTCAGAGGCTGCAGATCTTGAATAAAACAAAGTTTTCCATCTTTCTTAGGTATTGTAAATCACCTATTCGAATATGGAGCGGAGAATGGTTCCAGTATCCGCATGGATATCTTTTCCTTTAAGAACCTCATCAACTTAGGCAAGTGAGCCTTTGGGACTGGTATAGGCTGGATATTCCATGGTATATGTGGCACTGTAAAGATAATCATGCAAAGTACTTTTTTGAGGTCCATGCAGCCTATCTCATGTGTGAAAAATACAAATGCTTTCTCGTGTTTCTTGATGACTTCAATGGATTTCTCTTTTTCTTCTTCTCTTAGGAATGATTTCTCTCCAAAATTCATTTTTTTAACAGTTTCGTTAGTAAAATGATGCCCTATGAGCTCTCGACATCTCAGCATAGGATCATGTGACACTCGCAGATACTTCTCATGACTATCTTCTGGCAAAGGTCAAGCTATAGGTTTCACTTTCTTGTCAATTGTCTTGTAATTTGTGTTCACATTCACTTCATGCCCTCTCAGGAACTCATCAATCATTTGATACTCTTGGATAGAACTAAGCATAATGATTTCTGATTTTTTATTCCTCTCGAATGCCTGCTCAAGTTCTTCTAGAATACTCAAACTTCTTTCCAACTAGATCACATTTTCAATTCTCTCATGAGGTGGTATGATTCGTAAACCTTTATTATGTCTTTCCTGAAATTTTTTGAACTTATTTGAAACATTTTCTTTTTGTAAGCACAACAACTTAATTAATGTAGATGAATAAATAGAGAAACTTTTGAAGCTATGTACAGAGTTACACGAGAAATCAAAGCAACTCCGACTGTAGTCTCGCTCAACGGTGGATCCTAATAGAAATTTTGATCAGCAAAAGCTCCATACTCTCTTATGTGCATACAATCATCATGGCCATGAGAGTTAATGGATCGCTTTCTTATATTCTTTCTGTTTCTTGAGTGATTTGGGCAGAGTGTCATTACTTGTAAAGAATGAAGATGAGATCTTGAATCGATTTATGCATAGGCAGATCCATCATCCATCAACTTAGTTTCCATTTGCACTTGTGCTATAAAAGGCTGCCCAAGGATAGCCTCATATGAACAGTAGTCCTGGACAAAGAAGTGGAATTCCACAGAAATCCCTCCTATCATCACAAGTACAAAGGTGCATGCCCCAAGTAGAGCTCTAGAGCCGTTACCCACCATCCTCATCCTCCATCCATGGTCTTTATCTATAAGCCACCTAAACTGATCATATAGCTTCTTTGAAATTACATTTATCTCTGAAAATGAGACAATCAAGGCCAAAGAAAAACGTGAATCTTCATACCTTCATTTCAAGTGTCCCGCTTGGCCAAAAAGTCCTGGTATACTCAATTTCTATCTTTCTCGTATCATCATTAAGTGTAATAGAACCGAAGGAATTCATATGGCATCTTGCTACCTCATCACTCTTGTCATCGTAAGAGTAGATCAAGGTTACTCCTTCATTTGTTACTTGCATATCTTCATTCACCTCTTGCATCTCCACATCCTCAAGTAATGGGAATCGTTTCCTCTTTATCAACTTAATAAAGCTATCCTTGAATTTAGGCTTTGCTATAGAGAAAACTGCGTCCAAAGACATGGTCACTTGGCTCTTTAATAGGATTTCATTTAATATCTCTCTTGTGTCGTTCTTCTTTTCCAACTCAAAAATTAGTAGAACCTTTGGGGTCTACTTCTTTTTCTTCAACTTCTTCTCTTTATCTTTTTCTTGTATGTTTTCTTCAGTGTCATCTTTGCTTTCTTTTTTCTTTGCCTCTTCGCGAGACGCAATAGGCTCTTTAAAGTGTACTTTCTTTTAAGGTTCTTTATCCTTCTCTTCAACCTCTTTACTTTGCTTCCTTTTCACTCTCCTCTCTAGCTCAGCTTCTTCTTGGTTTTCATCCATCTTCCTCTTTTCATTTACATTGGTTATATGCACGTAGATCAAGAACTGATCTACAGGAGACTTCCTCGGAGTCTTCTGCATGATCGCATCCCTAGCTCTCACTAAAGCTTCTATAGAGTAGTTTCCATTCAACATCAAAGTTAGTCACATTATTTCTAGTGTCATCATCTTCTACGTTCAAAGTTAGTCACATTATTTCTAGTGTCATCATCTTCTACGTTCCCACATAGTTTAAGGCTCTGCAATAATGACTCAAGGTTTGGTGAGACACCCTCAAGTTCCATTTGAGTTAAACAAAACGTCCATTCTCTACATATCCTGCAAACAAAGAGTTCCACACTCTTATGTTTCGGAATGAGCAACATCCAACTCTCTTTCCAATAATCCTCATATAATAGCCCTAATCAGCATAAGCTGTCATGATGGAATTCCATCAGACAATATCATGTGCATAAAACTTGTCAAAAACTTTTTGTGCTCGAACAAGTGAGCCACATGTAACATAGATGCTAACCAAAGTGGTCCTCAAAATTATGTCCGCCTCCAATAGTTCCCTTCTTTCTATCTCCCGATTTCTCTGCGTGCAGCGACCCTGCGATCTGCTGTGAGACAAGGAGAACCGTCTCTCTCTCTCTCTCTCTCTCTCTCTCTCTCTCTCTCTCTCTCTCTCTCTCTCTCTCTCTCTCTCTCTCTCCATTTGCGTTGCCATGCACGATTACTACTTCCACCCGTTCTTTGTTTCTCTCTCTCTAACCATTCTATTGCGCGATCTTTATCTGAGCATAGCGACGCTTCTGCGTTTCTTCTCTCTCTCTCTCTCTCTGAGTCTTCGTCATCCGATATGCTCTCTCTCTCTCTCTCAGACGCACACACACAGCGCAGCGGCGCTCTCTCTATCTGCGCGCGAACACCATCCTCAAATTGATCGTTCGCAGCCGTTTGCTGGAGATGCGACCGTAGGGGTGGCGGGCTAGCAGCAGGCAATAGATGCTCGCATTTGGAAGCGGGAGGATTGCTGTGCCTGTTTGTCGGTGTGAAGCTGACGATTTGAGGAATAACAAAAGATGTCTGCACATTCTGCTCGCATTTCGCAGAAGGCGGGAACCTGCAATTGTGTTGATATGAAAGTCCGAAGACTAGCCGGGCCTATACCTATCACATCGGGATCAACACCAACAGCAGCGAGGCTCCTGAATACAGTCAAGATTGGAAGATTCTTCTTCACTACAACCCAATGCTTCATCAGTAGGACAACTTCAGCACCATCACTCACTTGACTAGAATATCCACCTGAAGATTGGCTCGAGTTTGCATTAGAAAGTCATTTATCCATGTCCCAAGCCGCTTGTCTGGGTGGTTGGGCCTCTTGCCTCTTGAAGCAAGGGCAAGGGTTCAACCTCCATTGGCACCATGTAACGGAAATATTTAACATGGAAAGTTGTATCTTGTGGCTGATGTGCCACCGTTTGTCCTGCCCCTCGGTAGTTATGACCGCAGTTCAACCTAGCAATGTAAACCCCTCTTCTTGTGGGATAAGGGGGGTACCATGGATACTATGCCCTTCCTTATACAGTTGCAATTTCAGGGGTTTCTTGTGGGATAAGGGGGATCCCATGGATATTATGTCCTTCCTTGTATAGTTGCAATTTCAAAGTTAAAGTCTAGAGGAGTAGGCCTCATCCGAACCTCCATTTTAAAAAAAGAGTCATTTATCCATCGAGAGCACTAATATAAAGCCTTAAGAGTTGAGAGAATTTAAGGTTCATTGTGTATCTGCCGTCTTCATCTCTCTCTCTCTCCAATGAGTAACGACATTCACGGTAGATGAGTTCAAGCTTGCTTCGTGTACTTCTTTATACAATATTTGCAAGGCATTAAGAAATTATAATCCGATACTCTGTAGATTGATAGACAGACTAGGTAAACAGCATGTCAAGCATGAAAAAGTTCTTCGATGCCTAATTCCTACTTTTTCTTGCCAAGAGACTTTCTAATTCCCTCCATCTTTGCTCGAGCTCCTCTAAATCTCTTAGTGCATACTCTCGAGACTCAGCCTTCTTCATTCGATAACACTTTAAATGACCAATACATAAAAGCCCCGTTATGGTGTACACTAGGCCACATCTCAGAAGCATGTAACTAGAGACCTGCTGTAAAATCACCATTGCCTGCCCACCGGATGAACCAGCTCAGGATCTTGATAGGTACACTACATTGTTATAGAAATCAGAATGCATCTTGATAGGTAGACTACATTGTTTTAGGAATCAGAATGCAATACAAAGCAACATGGAGCTTCAAAGGATCATGGACTGTTCTCCTCTCTCTCGAAGTGCACGACTGTAAAGTATGAACAAGAACTCTCTCTTTGATCTAAGTACGCGATCGTAAAGTATGAAGAAGAAGATGAAAAGCATTAACATGAAAATAAATGGACAAGGAAAGGCAAGGAGCATACCTCGAGAGAAAATCCATGGGGAAGAACAAATGAGCATTGGTTCCCTATTTATAGGTTGTCCCTAGGACTCCTCTGTAGAATCTTCTAACACCCCTATTAATTCCTTCTATTTCGAGAAGCTTCTTACATGTTCTTTTTCTATTTTTGGAAAATCCCATCTTTTATTTTTATTTTTGATTTTTCTTCATTTTATTTTTCTCATTTTTCTTTTTCTAATTTTTATTTCTTGTTTTATTCTCTTTTTTATTTTTGGACTAGGGTTTGGTTTCACACCTAATGTACAAAATTAATTTAAATCAAAGGTCTAGACTTAGGGTAAAGAGAAAAATTAAGGTTCCAATCTAGGGTTTTTGATTGGGAAAAAGTCATGGTTTGCTTATGTTTAAGGTCACGCACATCAATTAATGTGTTTAATTACATTTATGACCCAAAAACCTAGGGTTTCTAAGGATCAAACCTCGGGTTTCAAGGGTAAAAACTAGGTTTTCTAGGGATCATACTCAAGATTTCAGGGGTTTAGAGATAGGTTAGTGAACTATTTACAAATATACAGTTCTAGTGTACAGGCATGACTTGGTTTCTCATCTCATAAACAGTTAAATCAACCAAATCATGCACAATTTATAATTCTCTGTAGTCAAAACACCATTTCACACCCAGAAAATCAATGAAATGAACTGTGAAAAAAATCTTGAGGTACACTTCCTTGAGGGATTTCATCCCAACAATGTGCATCTACATGGACATGGAAAACATTAAGTGAATCCAATGTAATAAGAATTAATGCAGCCACCCAATTGGATCTCAATATCTCATAAGCCATTTTCTCTTCTTTATTCCGCTTGAATGGAACTTCTTTACCTATACGCCTAGCCAATGGCCTACCTATATTTACATATAGTTAAACAAATCTCATATGGTAACCAATATGATCCAAAAATATTTGAATTTCTTTTGGTGATTTAGGCATGGGTAGCTTTAATATGGCTATGATTTTATCTAGTTCAAGGACCATACCTTTAGCAAATACCACATATCCAAAGAGAGTACCTTCTATCACTAGGAAGTGATACTTATTAGGACTCAACTTCAATTTTGTTTCTCAATATCTATTGAACACCTATTGTAGTTTGACCAAATGATCATCCAAATACTCAATAGCAGTATTGGTGCAAGTACTTGAGAAGAATGAAAAATCTATTTGAAGAAGGGTGGGCCTCAATAGCAATTAATCACAAGTTTATAGGATCTTCCAACACATGACACTATCTATATTCCAATGTCAAATTATAATGTATGAATATGATACAAACTAACAATATTTGAATCAAGGTAAAAATAGGAACTAGATACAAGAGATTGTGTGCCTAAGAGGTATGAAGAGTGTGTGTGTGTGTAAGAGAGAATATGGAGAATATGAATAATTTAGAATTTTTTTATGGCAAACCCATATTTGGATTATTTAATCAAGATTTAATGAATGAACAAGTGAGGACAGATCTAGACTTATTACTCATAGTATGTTGGCTGACATGAACTCCTCCAAATAACTCCAAGAGTAGAGCATCCTCCAAGTTTATAAGAACACTTCCTCCAAGCAGAGGACCTCCTCCTTGATCACCTCTAAGATCTCCTTCAAGGGAGTAGACCTCCTTGTAGAGATCTTGACCTCTAAGGCTGTACCTTTAAGCTTTGAGATGATATTTGCATAATGACCCATGGTATCTTTATATAGCTTATGTTTCCTTCTAAAAGAAAGTTTAAAAGCACACAATATTTAAAAAAAAAACTACATTGAGTTATAATCTCTTACAAAAAAGGCCATGAAAAAACATCTTTACATTGTTTCCTTCTAAAAGAAAGTTTAAAAGCACACAATATTTTAAAAAAAACTACATTGAGTTATAATCTCTTACAAAAAAGGCCATGAAAAAACATCTTTGCATTGCCTTGATTTTTGTGCCACGAAAATCTTTTTGCTTTTCAAAAAGTAAACTATCATCATACTATCGGGGCACAAATGGATACCATCATGTGGATCAATTCCAACTTTCTATGGATCTCCCTATGTGACTACATGCGGGGAGTTTTCTATCTTGCTTAAAGATGTGAGAAGTAAAATCAAAGCTAACGGAGGTGATTCTGTATATGCTAATGGCCTATGGAGTGCATATGGTAAATGCAACCTAACTAAATGCAAGAAATGAGCAGACCTATAATTGTGCCATAGGAAGTAAATATTCACAAATAAGACAGTCAATTGTTTCTTCATTTATTGGAATGTTCAGAGGCATAGGCAACAAATAAGTAGAAATAAAGATATAAATCGAAGACTGATCTACAAGAATATTTCTAGTTCAATTTGAAATTCTTCCAGAAGATGTATTTGGTTTAGAAGAAGAACTTACATCCATGAATACGAAACTAATGAGAAACTTGTACGAAAAGTAAATCCTATACAAAATATATGATCATAAGAAACTTCTTAAGAAAATTTCAAGTTCTAATGTATTCATCCACATAGAGAAAGATAGATGAAAACAATTGAATGTGTGCAACTCCAGTATCTGCAAACACGACATCTTTTTCTACCTTTGGTTCCACCTCAATGCTTATCAAATATCAAAAGTGCTTGTAAATCCTGGTCAATGTTCTGGAATACTCTCTCTCTCCCTCTCTCTCTCTCCTGAACATACTTGAAAAAACATCATTAGAAAATATTAGCACATCACAAACACATATTATTGGAGTTAGACGTCTGCAGAAGCACGCGAACAACACAAGAAAGAAGAAGAAGCTTGGAGCACAACACACAATACTGAATGTATTACTAGAGAATGTACAAAGATAAGTAGCCCATTAGGGCAATAGGCGTATATACAAGCCGGGAAAAAAAACCTCCTAAAGAGGGAAAAAAGTGCCCCAGTGGTCCTAGTGTGTTCACACACATCACTACCTAAATATATCAACAAATCCCCCTGGGAGTGATGCGGTGAACAAGGAGCTGGCACTCATGTATAAGGAAGTGCCAAGCTATGTGGAAATCACTCCACAAAAGGAAGTAAGCCCAAAGCTTTGCGAAAAGCTTCAAACTTCTCCCTAGGTAGAGCCTTCGTGAAAAGGTCTGCAATGTTCTCCTGCGTGGGCACATATGCCAAGCTGATCTCCCCAGCAGAGAACCTCTCCCTGACATAGTGATAATGCACCTCAATGTGCTTAGTGCGAGCATGGAACACAGGGTTCCTCGCAACTGCCAATGTGCTCTGACTGTCAGTGAAGATGGTGGTGGCAGAAGACTGACCAACACCCAAATCAGCCATAAGGTGTCTGAGCCACACACACTCAACAGTCGCTGTGAAAGCTGCCCTATACTCAACCTCACAACTGGAAGTGGCCACAGTAGGCTGCTTCTTGCTCAACCAAGATATACATGAGCTACCAAGCATGAAGCAAAATCCACTAGTGGAGACACGAGTGTCATAGCAACCAATCGAATCAGAGTCAGAAAAAGCATGCAAATCTCGCGGTAGTGATCCCTCGTAGGGATAAAACAACCCAAGTAGCCGAGTACCACTCAAGAAGCAAAAGATGTGCTTAACCACTTGCCAATGCTTCACTCCTGAAACCTGCTCATCTGTGAGACAACAAACTGAATATCTGGCCGAGTAATGCATAAGTAAATCAAGCATCCAACAGCCTGCTGATATAGAACAGGATCAAATGCATCTCCAGCATCATGAAGACTCAATCATAAACCTATCTCCATAGGAGTGACAATAGGCTTACAGTCTTCAAGGCCAAAACGTTGCAATAATGTGTCAATCTATTTCGTTTGACACAAAGCCATTCCACCATCAACTTGCATAAACTGAATGCCCAAATAATGATGCAAATGCCCCAAATCAGACATCTCAAATGAGGCATGCAAATCAGCCTTGAAATCAGCAATATGCTTCTCAATAGGACCAGTGACCAGCATGTCGTCAACATAGACAACAATGATTAGAAGCACATCATTAGCACGCTTAACATATAAGGTGCTTTCAGTTGGACTGTTCTCAAAACCATGTGCAACAAGATAGGCATGTATCTTCTGATACCAAGCACGTGCTGCTTTCCTTAAACCATATAATGCCTTTTTTAACCTACACACCTGGTTTTCATGCCCTTTCTACACAAAGCCACGGGGCTGAAAAACATACACTTCATGCAAGTCACCATTCAGAAATGTTGTTTTAATGTCCAATTGATGTACATTCCAACCATGATGGGCTCCAAGTGCACAAATACTCCGAACAGTAGTCATATGGCATGTAGGTGCAAAGGTCTCATCAAAATCAATGCCTCTTTCCTATGCATAACCCTTTGCAACAAGCCTAGCCTTATACCTGTCAATTGTATCATCAGGTTTACGCTTCAACTTGTATACCCACTTAGTGCCAATGGCCTTCTTGCCAGGAGGCGTCACATAAAGACCATGTACCATTCTTTATTATAGCATCATATTTAGATTGCATAACAGCCATCCAATTTTCTGAATTCTGTGCTTCATCAAAAGAAACAGGCTCATTCTCATCACAGAGACTAGACGCAGCCATAGCATAGCAATCTGATGCAAAGGAGGCACTATGAGAGCCTGAACGAGTACGATATGACAAAGGTGCATCTAATTTGCTGTCATGCAAAGTCTGCGCCAGCCATCTTCGCATAGTTTTTGCCTGCTCAATATCAGCTCTCTCATCAACAAGTGCATCATGTAAATCTGCATCAGAAATGGAATGATCTGCATCATCATATGAAACCTGCAAAGGCTGAGAAGTTGCCTCATTAGGACCAGCACTAGACTATCCACCTATAAAAAGAGGCATCAAAGTACATGTCTTTGGAGCTAACAGATGAAGCACATGAACACTTCGGACTTTGCTTTGAGTGGATATACCCATGCATGCCTGGAAAAATCATCAATGAAAGTCACCAAGTAAAGGTAATTTCCAAAAGAGGGTGTCTGCATAGGACCACAGACATCACTATGTACAAGCTGCAGTTTCTATGTAGCCCCAACTGAACCATCTTTTGGAAAGGAGGAACGCTGCATTTTTTCCAAAATACAACCTTCGCAAACATGTTTTCCAGGTGCCTCAAGTTTTGGCAAAGAGGACACCATTTCAGATTTCTGCAGGCGTAGCAAACTAGCAAAATTCAGATGAGCAAAGCGTGCATGCCAAAGCTTTGCATCTGACATAGCCTGAGAATCATTACTGCACATGCCAAATCATTTTCAGATCTTTCATAGTCTATGAGCTTATACAGCCCACGACATAAAATGCCAGAAGCAATAATCACATCGCCATTTGACAGATCATGAACTGTACACCTGTCATCAACAAATTTCACAACCAAGCCAATCTTGGGTAATGCAGAAACTGATAACAGGTTCTTTTTGATCCTTGGCATAAATAAAGCATCTGACAAAGTGAAAGAACTACCATCAGCAGTAGTCAAAATGATCTTACCAACTCCCATAACAAGATAAGAGGAGTTGTTGGCACATGTAACAGTATTCCCTGTAGGGGCAGGCTGAAGAGAAGAGAAGAAACTACATGTGAGAGATGTATGTATGTTATGTATGCATGTTCATTTATGCATGTGCAT
Organism: Ceratopteris richardii; assembly: GCA_020310875.1. Lineage (NCBI taxonomy): Eukaryota > Viridiplantae > Streptophyta > Polypodiopsida > Polypodiales > Pteridaceae > Ceratopteris > Ceratopteris richardii. Next base: position 143,323,145 of record CM035429.1, read on the forward strand.
GTATGCATGTGAGAGATGTATGTATGTTATCTTTGCATGTTCATTTATGCATGTGTATGTGTGCATGTGATTTATGTTTGCATGTTTGTGTATGTATGTTAGTGTATGAATGTTCATGCATGTGTGTTAGTGCATGTAAGTTTATGCATGTTAATTAAATGCATGTTCATTTATGTGTATGCATGTTAGTATGCAGGTGATGAATGTTAGCATATGTAGTATTTATGTATATATATAAGTGTATGAAGTCTATGTATGTATATGAAATATAAGATGTATGCTTAAGTAATGTATGAATGAATGTTTGAGGTGTGTAAAAGTATCTAATGCATGAGTGATTAGTGTTCATGTGTGCATGAAAGAAATATGTATATTACAATATGTATATTAAAATGAATGTATGTACTTATGATATATATGTATTAGAAAAGTTAATTAACTTAAACTAACCTGAGTTTTAATATGTTAAGTTTTAATGAGTGTTTAATATTTTATGAAAGTATACATATGGTTTCATGTTAATTTTCAGATGATATGCAGCCTCTGTTGAAGACGAATTGAAGAATTGAAGTGTGGAAAAGAATTTACTTAGCTGGAATTCTATTGTTTAGCTTTGTATAGGAAATCATTCATTTAAACAGTTTTTATAATATTAATCTATTTGCATTTCATCTTTTATGTCTGATGAAGCTTCATCTAGTAATACTTCTTTACCTCCATCTTTGTTTGAATTACTATTTCCTAGTCCAGTAGAAGTTAATGTTACTGAAAATACAGAAATTGAAGAATTAGTTAAAGATAAAATTATAGAAGAAACTTTGCATTCAACAGAGTTTGATCGTAGTTTATCTAGAGTATTACCATTAATTTCCATTGTTCTACCTAGTTCTGAAAATAGTGAAAATCTTTTTCCTCCATCCGTAGCTAGAAACACTGATAATTCTCAAATAGATTTAAATGTAACAGAAATCATTAAAGATAAAGTAGTTAGTGAAGAATTGATTCTACCATCCTACATAGACGCAGTTAATAGATATAGAAACGCTTTGCCTTACGGACCTTAGGAAATGAATAGTCACCCTATGTGCGCCGTTAGCGAGACGATTGAATTGATCCACCAGTCGTCACGAATTGCTCCCACAGTGTAGATTTGCAGGTTCATGGCTACACCGATGTAGATTGGGCTGGTAGTACTCTAGATAGAAGATCTACTAGTGGCTTTCTTTTCTCACTTGGAGGTGTAGCTATTACATGGAGCAGTAAGAAGCAAGCCACTATTGCTTTGTCGAGTACAGAGGCTGAGTATAGAGGTGCTGCAATGGCAGCATGTGAGGCATCATGGCTGGAGATGTTACTTGCAGATTTAGGTGTGGAAGTGCAAAAGCCTATCACTATCTATTGTGATAATCTTAGCAGCATATAGTTAGCATGGAACCGTGTTTTCCATGCTAGAACAAAGCATATCGAGGTACATTATCACTTCATCAGAGAGAAGTAATTAGCAGGTGATATTGATCTTGTTTATTTGAGAACAGATGAGCAGGTTGCTGATGTTTTCACCAAAGCACTTGGAGCTGAGAAGTTGAGGACGTTTTGGGAGATGCTTGGATTACAGGAGATGGTGTTGAGCTTGAGGGGGAGTGCTGAGATATCAAGCTCAACATGTGATGATCCTGGATGAAACCTACTAGTTTTTTGTTTCTCTGACATGTATAGTGGTCACGCCGATATATGTCAAGGATAATTCATTGAGCTTTATTAGATTTATCTACCGAGAGTGATGGCACATTTGTTTCTTGCCAGCTCACTCATTCACGGACATTATGTTTTTCCTTATTTACTGATCTTTATATATTGCACTTGTTGTATTTTTGTTTTTAGGTCATTCTTGTACATTCCTTTTATGTAATAGAAGAAGAAGAAGAACATTCTTCCTTGCCTCAATCTATGTGTGTGCTTCTCCTTGAGAGTGAGAGTGTGTGTGTGAGCTCTCTTCCTTATCTCCTTCCTCATGACCATACACACATCACATAGTTAGACTCATAGAGCACACACACATACTTACATATATTTTTTTTGTATATTATTTTGTTTACTTTTTATTGTTAGTTTTATTAGATTAAGATTAGACATTCATATATATTAATATGTATCAAGTCAAATTTATTCCCATATATTGATATATATTAAATCACACATATATATGTATTACCACACATACTTCACTCATATACTATGTTCCTTATAAACATACACACACACTTCAATGAAGACATCACATATATGGACTTTGAAGTATAGATTTTGGCCAAACAACAAAACTCTAATATACCTAACCATGGAATGCAAAACTATTCAATCTGCATTATTTGAAAGTGGACCCAACATGAATTCAATAGATTTCATTCTCTTAAAGTCCATTGAAATTGTACCATGCACATCCCAACCATCAGAAGATGCAATACTTAAATACAAAGACCATCATAATCAGATACTCCCATAGCCCTAATCTTAAATGCATTCTCATACATAAGTATTCATTTAGATGCACATTCTTATTATCTCACATGTATAGAGAGCCATACATTTACTTTAAGGATACAGAAAACATCCATAACCCAACACATAAATGAATTCATATGCTTAAATCATATTCACAAAACATAGACACAATCGAGAACACACATAAGGCTTTAAACACATAAATATGCTCATAAGCACACACTCAAAATCACATTCATACATAGAGGAACACAAACATGCATACATGAGAACCCATAAACACGTATATTGAGATACATGCATATCGGTATACATAAACTCATAGACGTAGGGGCACTCAAGGGTATCCACACATTCCTATATAGATAGGCACAAATACGGACATATGCATATTCTTCCCATGTACACACATACATAAACACATATTACATACACTTATTTATAGGGTCTTGTACCCACACAATCACATAGGATACCCTTGTCACAAACACTAAGGCACATGTAGGTTTTCACAACACATAGAACTAAAGGAATCAAATAAAAATGTAAATGGACCTTAAGTGGTAGGTGCAAACAACAAAACCAAAATTCAATTAGAGGTTCTTGCTCAATGCACATCTCACTCTTCTTCAGCCTTCAAGTACTCAAGAGAGAAGTCAATGAAATCAGCCAATCACATAAAACATGTTTTTAAGAGACTAGAGATCACCACTTTTGAAGTGTTGGAGTTAGACGTCTGCGGAAGCACGCGAACAGCACAAGGAAGAGGAAGAAGCTTGGAGCACAACACACAAGACTGAATGTATTACTAGAGAATGTACAAAGATAAGTAGCCCATTAGGGCAATAGGCGTATATACAAGCCGAGGGAAAAAAACCTCCTAAAGAGGGAAAAAAGTGCCCCGGCGGTCCTAGAGTGTTCACACACATCACTACCTAAATATATCAACAAATCCCCCCCTGGGAGTGATGCGGTGAACAAGGAGCTGGCACGCATGTATAAGGAAGTGCCGAGCTATGTGGAAATCACTCCACAAAAGGAAGTAAGCCCAAAGCTTTGCAGAAAGCTTCAAACTTCTCCCTAGGCAGAGCCTTCGTGAAAAGGTATGCAATGTTCTCCTACGTGGGCACATATGCCAAGCTGATCTCCCCAGCAGAGAACCTCTCCCTGACATAGTGATAATGCACCTCAATGTGCTTAGTGCGAGCATGGAACACAGGGTTCCTCGCAACTGCCAATGCGCTCTGACTGTCAGTGAAGATGGTGGTGGCAGAAGACTGGCCAACACCCAAATCAGCCATAAGGCGTCTGAGCCACACACACTCAACAGTCGCTGTGAAAGCTGCCCTATACTCAGCCTCACAACTGGAAGTGGCCACAGTAGGCTGCTTCTTGCTCAACCAAGATATACATGAACTACCAAGCATGAAGCAAAAACCACTGGTGGACACACGAGTGTCATAGCAACCAGCCCAATCTGAGAGAGAAAAAGCATGCAAATCTGGCGGTAGTGATCCCCCCTTGGGATAAAACAACCCAAGTAGCCGAGTACCACTCAAGTAGCGAAAGATGCGCTTAACCGCTTTCCAATGCGTGACTCCTGGGCAATGCATAAACCTGCTCATCTGTGAGACAGCAAACTGAATATCTGGCCGAGTAATGCATAAGTAAATCAAGCATCCAACAGCCTGCTGATAGAGAACAGCATCAAATGCATCTCCAGCATGATGAAGACTCAATCGTAAACCTGTCTCCATAGGAGTGGCAATAGGCTTACAGTCTTCAAGGCCAAAACGCTGCAATAATGTATCAATATATTTCGTTTGACACAAAGCCATTCCACCATCAACTTGCATAAACTGAATGCCCAAATAGTGATGCAAATGCCCCAAATCAGACATCTCAAATGAGGCATGCAAATCTGCCTTGAAATCAGCAATATGCTTCTCAAGAGGACCAGTGAGCAGCATGTCGTCTACATAGACAACAATGATCAAAAGCACATCATTAGCACGCTTAACATATAAGGTGCTTTCAGTTGGACTGTTCTCAAAACCATGTGCAATCAGATAGGCATGTATTTTTTCATACCAAGCACGTGGTGCTTGCTTTAAACCATATAACGCCTTCTTTAACCTGCACACCTGGTTTTCATGCCCTTTCTGCACAAAGCCACGGGGCTGAAAAACATACACTTCTTCATGCAAGTCACCATTCAGAAATGCTGTTTTAATGTCCAACTGATGTACATTCCAACCATGATGGGCTGCAAGTGCACAAATGCTCCGAACAGTAGTCATACGGCATGTAGGTGCAAAGGTCTCATCAAAATCAATGCCTCTTTCCTGCGCATAACCCTTTGCAACAAGCCTAGCCTTATACCTATCAACTGTACCATCAGGTTTACGCTTCAGCTTGTATACCCACTTAGTGCCAATGGCCTTCTTGCCAGGAGGCAAGTCACATAAAGACCATGTACCATTCTTCATTATAGCATCATATTCAGATTGCATAGCAGCCATCCAATTTTCTGAATTTTGTGCTTCATCAAAAGAAACAGGCTCATTCTCATCACAGAGACTAGATGCAGCCATAGCATAGCAATCTGATGCAAAGGAGGTACTATGAGAGCCTGAACGAGTACGATATGACAAAGGTGCATCTAATTTGCTGTCACGCAAAGTCTGCACCAGCCATTTTGGCATAGTTTTTGCCTGTTCAATATCAGCTCTCTCATCAACAAGTGCATCATGTAAATCTGCATCAGAAATGGAATGATCTGCATCATCATATGAAACCTGCAAAGGCTGAGAAGTTGCCTCATTAGGACCAGCGCTAGCCTGTCCACCTGTAAAAGGAGGCATCAAAGTATCATACATGTCTTTGGAGCTAACAGATGTCTCCTTAGTACATGAAAGCAATGGCTGAATAGCATCTTCCACAAAGACAACATCACGGCTAACCAGAATGCGTTTAGTCTGTGGATGATACAGACAATAGCCTTTACTTTCAGAACTGTACCCAACAAAAATACATTTTACTGCCTTATCATCCAATTTTCTGCGATGTTGTTCAGGCACTAATGCATATGCCAAACAACCAAAAACACGCAGATGAGCAACAGATGGCTTGCGGTCATGCCAAGCCTCATATGGAGTGATAGACTGCAACGCTTTGGTGGGACACCTGTTCAGTACATATGCTGCACACATGACAGCCTCAAGCCAGAAACTATGTGGTAAAGCCTGACTTTTGACCATGCACCTCGCCATCTCCATGAGTGACCTGTTCTTTCGTTCAGCAACTCCATTCTGTTGAGGTGTATACGGCATTGTACACTGGTGTTTTATCCCACGTTCAACCAGAAATGCATTAAAATCTGAAGACATATATTCCCCCCCTCGATCAGAACGGAGGGTGCCCATTTTACATGCTAACAGATTTTCAGCCAAAACCAAAAACTGTTTGAAGCACATGAACACTTCAGACTTTGCTTTGAGTGGATATACCCATGCATGCCTGGAAAAATCATCAATGAAAGTCACGAAGTAAAGGTAATTTCCAAAAGAGGGTGTCTGCATAGGACCACAGACATCACTATGTACAAGCTGCAATTTCTGCATAGCCCGAACTGAACCATCTTTTGGAAAGGAAGAACGCTGCATTTTGCCCAAAATACAGCCTTCACAAACATGTTTTCCAGGTGCCTCAAGTTTGGGCAAAGAGGACACCATTTCAGATTTCTGCAGGCGTAACAAACTAGCAAAATTCAGATGACCAAAGCGTGCATGCCAAAGCTTTGCATCTGACATAGCCTGAGAATCATGAACTGCACATGCCGAATCATTCACAGATTTTTCATAGTCTATGAGCTTATACAGCCCACGACATAAAATGCCAGAAGCAATAATCACATCGCCATTTGAGAGATCATGGACTGTACACCTGTCATCAACGAATTTCACAACCAAACCAATCTTGGCTAATGCAGAAACTGATAACAGGTTCTTTTTGATCCCTGGCACAAATAAAGCATCTGACAAAGTGAAAGAACTACCATCAGCAGTAGTCAGAATGATCTTACCAACTCCCATAACAGGATAAGAGGAGTTATTGGCGCATGTGACAGTATTCCCTGTAGGGGCAGGCTCGAGTGAAGAGAAGAAACTGCGCTGCGAGGTAATATGTTTGGTCGCCCCACTGTCAAAGTACCAAACATCTGAGTCTATTGCAGACATGCACTGATCATGAGAAGATGGGTCAAAACTGCAGACAGTAGTAAACGCCCATTCTTCTTCCTGCACAAGATTTGCAGACTCTGTTTTTGGTGTAGAGGCCTCTGCAACAACCATTCGAGCCTCTTTCTTCTTTGCCTCTTTAGCAGCCAGTTTTGGACAGTTCTTTATAATATGATCATTTCCTTTACAGTACTTGCAGAACAATTTCTGCTTTTCTGATTTCTTCTCATCTTTATCCTGGTTCTTCGATTGTGCAGCATTTGCAGATTTCTGCTTACTAGTAGAAGAGCTCCATTTTCCTTTGCCCTTCTGACTAGCCAGGAAAGCTTGATCTGCAACACGCATAATGGACCTGTTCTGCCTGGACTGATCTTCCTGCAACAGAACAGAGACTAATTCCTCAAATGACAAGGCATTCGGATTGCCTTTCATCATCAATCGAAGAGTAGAGGCAAAACTCTGATATGAATCAGGAAGGCCATTCAGAACGGTCTGCACAAGTGAGCTATCTGGTATAACCTCATCAGCAGAAATCAATTGTTCCTTTAGGTCTTTGATCTTTGTAAGAAAACTGTCCATCGAATCACCTTCATTCATGTGCTCACTCTCCAACTGTTTTCGGAGGTAAGCAACACGAGCCTCATCCCTAGCCTGGTACAAAGTGGTAAGTGTATCCCAAGCATCCTTTGATGTTCTGCAAGAGCGAATGTGAGGAATAATGGCACGTTTGACAGACAAAGCTATCAATGCATGTGCCTGGGCATCTCTGCCATCCCAACGAATCTGCTCTGCAATAGGTGCAACAGAAACAGCAGCACAAACAGGAATCTGTGGAATATCATCTTCGACACCATCTTCATCAGCTCCAACACCTGTATTTGCAGTACCTGTCGTTACAGGTGTAACAGGACGTCTTTCAACACCCTGCACAATGTTCCACAATCCTTTCGCAACCAGTACATGTCGCATCATATAAGCCCATAATGGGTAGTTGGTACCATCCAACTTATCCTCAACAGCCAACATACGGAATACATCACTGCTTTCAGCCATGGCCGGTGACTAAAATACCTTGATGCAGAAAATTGATTGTATCTCAAAAAGTTGAACAGAACTGCCCAGACGAGTTCTGCTAGACCTGTAGCAGACTTCGAGACGCTTAAACTGGCGAACAGAAACTGGTATTTACCTTTGGCACAAAAGGACGAAATAGCCTGCACAAGCACTACGATAGTGCGTTCGGAGGCCGAAACGAGCTCAAATTTTGTGCGAATCTGAAACTGCAAACGGAGGAGTGTCGACGGTGCCCTAGAAGAAGCAACGACCTGCTCTAATACCAATTGTTGGAGTTAGACGTCTGCGGAAGCACGCGAACAGCACAAGGAAGAGGAAGAAGCTTGGAGCACAACACACAAGACTGAATGTATTACTAGAGAATGTACAAAGATAAGTAGACCATTAGGGCAATAGGCGTATATACAAGCCGGGGGAAAAAAACCTCCTAAAGAGGGAAAAAAGTGCCCCGGCGGTCCTAGAGTGTTCACACACATCACTACCTAAATATATCAACATGAAGAACATTTTTAATTTTCCTCAATGTCATTCGGAGTGATGAAATCCTTCCGACAATGCTCCATGGGATTTATACCCATGCCATCTCCTTGAGAGTCTAGTGCTTTATCCAAGGTGCCCAATACCATTCCTTGAAGAGGGTCTACTAAAGAAGCCTAGTTATGCTACAGTATTGGCCTATTAGAACATTGTATCCAACAATCCCCCCTTCAATGTCATAATGATACAAGGTTAAAATCTCCTTCTAACTCTAATGACACATTGAAATCCATACGTGTTTACATAGGCTTGGAATCTATCATCTCAAACCTTTCTAATAATTTCTCAATGTAGTTTTTTGTGTCATGTAGATACCCATGTCTCTATATATGAATTCAATCCCAAGATAATAATGTAAAATACCTAAGTCATTTATTTCAAATGTATGCTTAATTTGTCCTTTAAACAACTCAAGATCTAAATCTTTGGGACTTGTGATAATCATATCACTTTGAAGTGTATCTTGAACTCTAGCTAGTTCATTCTCATTTGAAGTAAGAGCTAAAATATTTTGAATCTCAAAATGTTTTGCATAATTTACGTGGTCTGTTTGTTGTCCCCTTGTTTGACTTCATGTTCTTCTAGTGTATTCCTTTATACCACTATCCTTCCAATTTTGATATAATCCCTTTTCATATCCTTCAAAAGTGATGGAATATTTTCTGGTTTTCAATATCTCTATCTTTTGGAACTCTAGAACCTTATCCAACTTCATAAGTCGAAACTTCAAAAGGTACTAATCTAGGTAATGTAACTCACTCTTCACCTTTATAAAGCACATCTCGTAGAGCTTCAGAAGGTTCATCACCCCTTGTATTACTGAATGTAAGAATCCAAATTCCTTCTAAAAAATGCATAGTCATTTGCTTTTTATGAATTCTAGAATCTCTTCCTTCTTATCATAAATCTAACTTTTTGCAATATATGCATTGCGTGAGAATAGGGTATCACCTGTATTTGGAACATAGAATTTGTATCCTATGATTTCAATTGCATAACCTATAAAGATAGCTTTAATGGATTTTACATCAAGCTTATCACGATCCTTCTTCTCAATGTGAATAAAATCTGGGGAACCAAAAACTTTGAAGTAAATCACATTGGGCTTCTTCCCATAATAAGCTTCATAAAGTGTGATGACCTTTAAAGTTTTTGTGGAAGACTCAAGTATTTCAATGGTGATGCACCACAGCACGCTCTCCTTCTCGACATCTCCATGATAATATTCTCAAAATAGAAAACTGAGCTGCTCGGGCCGCACATGCTACTCTGCATAGAGGCTGCAGAATACGCAGAAAAACACAATACACAGGGAGCACAAACACAGATTCTTATGTGTTATAAATGCGGTCAAGCATCTAGTTTGTGACATGGCCACTATATGTTTTATCAAAGAACATATACAAAGAAGCGTCTGGTGGCCATTTGGCCTTTCACATGGACACTAACGATCACAATCTCCCACTAAATGCCAATATGGCCAAAGTAATTATGGGAGAAAAATAAAGAATACATGATTGTAAGTATACAAAGTATACCTCCCACCTGATGGGTGTGTTACAAAGTATACAAGTGACTGTGTAAGATCATGAATCAAGGAACCCCGATCAAGTGACAACAGTGTCGAAAGCTATCATGTGGTAGAGCTTTAGTCAAAGCATCTACATCATTATCTGGAGTGTGAACTTTCTCAAGAATAATGAGCTCAATGGTTAAGAAATCTCTAATGAAGTGATACCTCACCTCAATTTTCTTGGTCTTTACCGGATTCTTAGCCAAAGCAATAGCACTATGTTTGTCACTGAGCAAACTAGGTACAGGCTGAGGTAAACCCATATCATAAGCAAGAAGAGAAAGCCACAATGCTTCCTTACATGCCTCAATTGTTGCAACATACTCTACTTTAGTCCATCCACAAAACAATTCCTTGTATCAAAGTATGTTACATTTGATGAGCAAAAGTACTTGGTATGCAGGTACAATCAATAATCATACAGGTGATGAGGAAGTTTTGAATTAGAAGAAAGGTAAATCAAAGGTTCAAATATCCGATGAAGAAGAGAACAATTAAGTACAAGTTGAAGTTGAAGAAGTGCCAAGGTTTGATCCAGAATGTGATGAACTAGAAACTTCAAGAAGTGGAGAACTTAGAAGGTCATCAAGACACAAATGGCAACCTACAAGGTATAGCTATGACACTTATTTTTTGACTACTAAGGACTATGCTTACATGGTGAAAGCAGGTGAAGACTCTTCTACATATGAAGAGGGGAAATAGCTATACATTCTTGAAGAGGAGATCTCCAACAGATAGCACCTCCAGCAAAATGAAAAATGTACCCTGATGTAGACTTATGATTGTCTACACAACCAACATTATTAGAATCTGTGTAACCAACAATGGATGCTTTCCCTCTACCTAAGCATAGACATTTGTCCTTAGTGCCACTCAGATATCTCAAAATCATCTTGACCACTTCCCAATGTTTCTTCCCAAGATTAGACATATATCTGCTCACAAACCCCACTGCAAATGCAATGTCTAGGAGACTACCAAGAGTAGATTGATAGGGAATTTTGGTCATGAATTCCTTTTCCTCATCTGATTTGTGGCAATCATCCTACTCAATTTGACATATGAGGGTAAAGGTGTACTCAATGCCTTTCCATCGTGCATATTGAACTTATGAAGTACTTTGGATATGTACTCACTTTGAGACAAGTATATGCATCTTTTACTCCTATCATGAGTAATGTGCATATCAAGAATATGTTTGGCATCCCCCAAATCCTTCATATCAAATGTCTGACTCAAATTCTTTTTGAGAATTGGTAATTCATAAGAGGACTTCCTAGCAATCGACATATCATCGACATAAAGTATCAAGCATATCAAGCTGCCATCTGAGCATCTCTTTGTGTAGAGACAATGATCCTCATTACTTCAAGAATAGCCTTGAGACTTCATAAAGACATCAAAATTTTGGTACCATTCTCTAGGGGACTGTTTAAGTCCATACAAGCTCTTCTTGAGCTTACAAACTAGAATTTCCTTGCTAGGAACTACATTACCCTCTAGTTGTTCCATATAGATCTCATCTGTAAGATCTCTATGCAAGAAAGCACTTTTCACATCAATTTGGACTAGCTCTAACTCCTCCATTCAAAGAAATCCAAGCAACATGTGCAGGGTAGTCATCTTGACCAATGGAGAGAAGGTTTCCTTGAGATCAACACCATGTTGTTGCTTAAAACCCTTTGCAACAAGTCGTGCTTTATACTTTGGAGAAGAACTATCTAATGTGAATTTCAACTCATATACCCATTTACATGATAAAGCTTTCCGGTCCTTTGGCAAAGATACTAAATCCCAAGTACCATTCTTGTGAATAGAGCGCAACTTACTCTTCATGGCATGCTCCCAGTTGACATGATCCTCTCTCCGCATAGCCTCTTTGTAGCAAGAAGGCTCACTGACATCTATTAGCATAACAAAATCAAAACCTAGAACATATCTATCTGGTGGATGTGAGAAACCTGCAAAGTGTCTCAATGGTTGCTGAACACGAACATGTGTAGATTGATCTGATCAGACATTCTCTTGAACGTCCCTATGTGCATGATTTTTATGCATGCTAGCTAGAGGACTAAGATCCTCAAACACCACTCTTCTCACGTCAACCTCCTTACTAGGCTCTCTATGCATCTTAGACTCATTGAAAATTACATCAGTACTTCTGATCCAGATCGTGTTTCAAGATCCCATAAGCGATATCCAAATTTTCCTTCTCGACCATATCCAAGAAAAATGCATTTCTTTGACTTATGGTCCAATTTTTGTCTAAGATTCTTGGGTATATGAACATATACTTCACACCCAGAAACTGGAACATGATCATAATATAGTGGCTTCCCTGTCCATAACTCTTGTGCCACTTTCAGACCTTTGGTAGTACTAGGTGAAAGGTTAATCACATGAACTGCAGTGAATACTACTTTTATTTGAAAGCCTTGTGAGAGGTTTGCATGATGCAACATAGAAATTACTCTATCTTGAATAGTTATGTTCATCCTTTCAGCTACACCATTTTGTACAACATGTAGAATACAGAGCAATTGTACTACAGGTGAAGGTGAAATTGACAGTGAATGTGTGTTTTATGTATATCTTGAGCTACACACCTCTGATTGAGGTGTTCTAAATATCGTTACATAGCCAAGAAAGAGTCCTTGAATTTTTATATGAGAAAAATTCCAAATTTAGAGGTTATTATCTCTTAAACAACAAAACATAGAGTAGTATATTTTCACCATAAAAACCCTAATTGCTTTTGGAGGTTCATTTTGTTGTGGAACTTCTTCGAGAGAGATTTTTTGGTGTGCGAGTTCTTAGTTTTAGAGCTTGAAGGCATTGTCCATGTGTGATCACTATGGTCGCTCCTCTGTATGAGAGTAAAGCATGCTCTTCTCATGTGTTTGGTATATGGGATGACATTATTGTATACCTTTTTTTGAGGTTAATGTCATCATGAGTTTGATCATTGTATTATCAGTGGATGTATAGTGGTATTGTGGTCTATATCTTGCTTATGCCATGGATTTACTTGCCGGTTTCATATAATTTTATGAGATTTGATTTTGGATCTTGGCTAGTGCTTGTATTCTTGTTTTTATGCAGGTACATGATCCATATTTGATCCTAAGTTGCACATCCGTTTGTCACCTTGATTAGCTATTATTTTAGCATACGGTCATTGATTTGATATCTATTTGCCAATGTGATTCTTGGCATATGTGGATGATGATTCCCGTATGGTTCATTTGGTTCTAGATTCCATTTTACAGAGGAGATGTTGTCAAAATTGTATCAGTTCTTATGCTAGAAAGTTGATCTTGTAGATCCCTTATGCTTGTGTGATAGATTTGGATCATTGCCTATCTCCATTCAATTGGACTTGGTCACAAGTTTTTCGTGATAGATTGGATCATCTTATAGGATTTATTCTTGAGTGGGAGATGTATTGCCATTGTATTGGCATGTATTGCCATCAATTTTTGGCATGTGTATTTGTCTTTATCTTTGATTGGATCAATGATAGGTGGTGATGGATTACTCATTGTTCTTTTGTTATTGGTTATCTTGTTTGCTTGCTCAGTTTAGAGGGGATACTCTACTGGATATTTCAAGGATTCTTTCACATCTACATGGTCAGTTTGGAGACTTGGTGAGCAAGCATATGCTCATGTTTTTATGTGCACACTAGATGCATGGTTATGTGGCAGGTGGTTCACATGGTTTTTCTTCTCTAGTGAGATGTTTGTGATCTGAGTTATGCATATGGATATGCAAATGTGATCCTATTGATGATAGAGTATTATTTCTAGTCTCTTGTTATATTGCTAGTCTCTTTGATTACCAGCTTGGTGTCTCTTCTCAATTTGATGGCATTGACTTTCCAAGATGGAGAGCTGAGATGTGGCGTACATTAGTTCGTGCAGGGCTACACATTTATTTACGGAGAGATGCAGGCCTCTTGATATACCCAACCATGTATGGATGGATATGGATGCATTGGCCAGCTCCACTATCTGATTACAGCTTGTGGATTCTATGTATGAGTCTATTATGTATGAAGAGACGAGTAGTGCATTATGGTAGAAGCTACATGATATATATATATATATATATATATATATATATATATATATATATATATATATATATATATATATATATATATATATATATGTGAGTCCATTGACTCATGTGAGACATAGATCACATCGACAGCTTCGATGTTGGCACTATGGTTGAGAGGGCCATATTTGAGGACATTGCTTTAGGCGGATGCGATGACGACATTAGAGATATGCATATGATGCAAGCCAAGTAGTAGTATTAGGAGATTTTATGGAAGTTGATTATGCTAGTGATGGTGATATCACTTTCTCCAATGGATCATCTCAGGATTCCTTTGTTCATGGGAGGGCATGCATATGGCTTGGTTGCTTGATGCATTAGTCGGTTTTCATATTACTCCACATCACGAGTGGCTTTGTTGATTCTGAGGTGAGATTCATGGATGTGTGCACATGCTTGATGGTATGACATATGACATTGAGGGTGCAGGAGATGTATGCATTGTACTATCTAGTGGAGCATCACTTATACTCAGACATGTATGCTATGTGCCTTCATTCCCTATGTGTTGAGATATCAAGCTCAACATTGATTATCTAGGATGACACGTTGTCATCATGTTCGTGACAAGGAGGGTGAGAGTGTTCAAATAGATCTAACATACAGAGTGTCTCAAAGAGTACAAGTATACGAAATTGATGCATTCTGAATCTTTCTAAACCTACATGATTGTTTGTCTATTGACTTTAAATCCATTTGCATAATTTTTATCTCTATATTTAAGAAGAATTATTTTTCATCAAGTAAACGAAAGTGCATAAGTTTCAAAGGAGCATGAATCATGTTCGTTAGTCATTTGTTCGAATCCCTAAAGACATAGAGCTCTATCTGGTTTCTCACACATATTTTCTCTGCTCATGGATCATATTAGAAGTGTACTTCTTATTTCTAGATCCTTAAGATGAAACGCATTGTTAGACTTTGATGAATTCATAGATTCTCAAGATAAGCTGTCTCTTAAGTTTATGAGTCTGATATCACCGATTTTGAGTCTCTAATGAATTCATGACGTGTATTATTTTCTGAATAAAAATTAAAACCCGTCTCAATGCCTTTGGTTTAAATGAAATGGTTTTGTTGTAATTATATGGCTTCGTGAAACTTCGTCCTGCTTATATGACTTCGTGACTTCGTGAAACTAAGCTTGAATAAAATAAAGATGGTGCTTAATACTTTAACACTCTCTCTCTCTCTCTCTCTCTCTCTCTCTCTCTCTCTCTCTCTCTCTCTCTCTCTCTCTCTCTCTCTCTCTCTCTCTCTCTCTCTCTCTCTCTCTCTCTCTCATTTCTTTTTCTTTAAATATCACGGAACTTTAAATAGTCATCACAGCAGCAAATCACATTCTCATATGTTGCACACCTTTATATTTTTCATTAACAGTATCTAAAGTTCGCTGCAAAATATACGACTTCCTATATATACAATTACTAACAGTGGATTCACCTCTTAGCAAGGACTTGTTTTCAAACCAGATTGTGGATTCCTTTTATCCGGATGAGAATGTGCAGGCTAAGATTAATGTATTTCTCAGGTCTCCATCAGCTTAATCAGCTCCGTATAGTTCCTCTGTTCTATGTCCAAAGCAATTGGTCTATAGAAGTTGACAAGACTATTCCTTCGTTGTGACTCACATTTTATATTTATGTTTCCATTCTTATGGAAAGCTATACCATGATTCGAATCTTCACAGTCATTCAGTATCATAAGAATATCTTTTCTAAGCTCAGTACACAAATATAAATGGAGCAGTGTAGATTCATAATGCAGAGAAATAAGATCTGCATGCAGACAAAACATAAATATAAAGTCATTCAAAATACATCAACTCACAGTGCATACTCATGGAAGACGGAGCTTCAATGAATTCAATTTCTGGGCGAAAATCCTCAATGAAGCATTTACGTGAATCGCCAGATGGATCTAAATTCATTGAATCAAGTGAAGAGCAAAGAAGCCTTCAACATCTCTACTTCATCCCTACAGTCAACATCTTTCATCAAGCAATCTTTCTGACACTTGTCATGTCCTATCTGTAAGGGAGCCTCTTGTTTTCTTCACTGCAACCATGCAATCCATGGAAGTGTTGAAGACAGCAAGTACTTTGAAAGGTGAAGAAGCACGTCAGTGAATGTCAGTTGATGGATGATGGCCGGATGTCACTTGATGGATGATGCTGCAACACCAGATGAATTATGGATGATAGCAGCACCAAAACTTTGATCAGCTAAACATTTGTATTCTTCGATAATTTGAATATCTGAAGAACATTCAAACTCCGGGTCAAGTCCTCCTCGATTTGTGCTTGAGCACCTGATTTATTCTCAGTTTCTCTTCTTTCCCAAATTTTCTCTTCTTTTCCAAAGTTTCTCTTCTTTCCCAAAGATGATACACAATGAACAAGTGTTTGATATGGATTGAATGAGGTAAAATCATGCTCAAAGAAGGTATTGAATTCTGAAGTCTCCACACACCAAGCTCTATGTTCCATGCATTTGTTGCCTTGATCTTATTTATATATACCACTCAGAGTATCTGCAATTCTTCCTTTCAAATAACTTTCTTGAATAATCTACCTCAAATTTATCACATCACCATCCTATATTATGCATGAAAACTCCACAATGCTTCCTTCACTCTTCATATATATATGTGATTCACCAGAAATCGCTTGTACTTCTTCAAAACTATTCGCCAAGATTCAACTATCGTATTTTTATTATCCACTTTTGCATGTACAGCAAGTACAAAAAAATGAATTCCAATTCAGAACAGCACAAAGATGCCCTTCACCATATCCAAAGACCCTTTGTCTATATATGTATGATTAAAGCACTTGTTTCTCTATATCTCTTGCATGCTTTTGTAAAATCCCCCCCTCTATATCCAGGCTGCACCTGGAGATTATCTTCTCTAAATCATCTTAGATCAGGTAGATGACATCGCTTTGCTCCTTCCTTCTGATGTCCCTTTTCTTCTCTTGAGGTGGATGACAAATTGAGTTCTACCTATAGGTAAATTACAGCTCATGGGCACCATGGATGGACTATGGCTATTGATATGCAGAGAGATCGCCAGCCTCTAATGACCTCTGCGTAGTGTACCGAAGGGGTGCAGTCCCCAAGAATATTCCCCCAAGCTTTGGTTCTACCCATCCTTTGATGAAAGCACCTCTGCATGTAATGATTCACTCGAGCTCTCCCATCACAACCCTACCTGTGGCACCTTTTTGTATGCACTCCTTGCTTGATATCAGATGAAGAGTTCATAGAAGTCCCTCCGAGTTATGTCTCTTCCCTCAGCTTTCTACATATGCAACTTAGGAAAACAAACCCCTTTGATTGCTTCTCTTCCCCTTCCCAAAGGACAGTGTTCACTGAATATCTCCAAAAATATAAAAATTTGTCCCCCTCCCCCACTGATGTCTATCTTCCGTCGTCCTCCTTTTTCTCCCTTCAAGCCCGTTGATGATGTACAGAATGTATGACACGTAGTGTCACATCAAATTTTCTGATTTTAGTAAATGACAATCTCTGATGACTACCAAATCAAACATATAAGTAATTGGACAAAGCACTACGTTGCTACTGTTTCAGAGAAGAATGGATGAAATAGTACTTAGACATGTTGATATAAAAGTTCATTGCTTAAAATTAAACAATTGCAAAATACAAGCAAATTGTAGCATATATCATATGAACTGCTAACATCCAGAGGCTTTTGATACTCTTTCTTCTATTTTCAAACCAATTATCTCATTAGCATGACTCAGTGGAACATGGCAATACCAACCAACCAAATCCCTAGTTACAATGCTTAGCCTTTCCATTTTCTTGATCGCATCATCAACTTCAAAATCACATGTTTTGCTCATATCTCCCTCCACAGTGTAAAGTTTTGAGCAACTAAGCACTCATTCTTTAAGTTGAGAGGTAAGCTAGTTGTGGATAAAAGCATTTGAATAAACAGGGTCTAATTTGGGAGAATCATGCATTAGAAGTTGGAGGTGTCAAAATTGATTACATAGGAGAACAGTTTCAGACATAGGTACATTGTTTGGAGCAAATCTCAAGATTTGCTGAATATTTTGGAGAGTTTCAACCTAGAGAAGGTGCGTAAAGACTAGGCAATACCTTATACAAAGTTTCATTGAAAACTTTACACAATTGATTAGTCAATGAGTGGATTAAGTGTAGCAAACTTTTTTTAGTATTCAATTTTCATAGTTTACTCAAGTCTTAATAATTTGGCATTAGTTTTCCAAAATCGGTTGAGGTTATGAGTTGTTCTTGATATAGAGGTGCTCTAACATCAAGGTGGGAGATTAACCATCTCCATGAACCTACATACCTAGGAAATATGTGAGCTCTTCTAGGTCAGTAATTTTGAACTCCTCTTGCATGTGTCTCTTGATCCTTTGAATGCCATTTAGATCATCATCTATCACAATAATATCATGTACATATACACATAGATAGATAACCTCATCATGATTCCTTTTGATGAATAGAGAAGGATCTCAGTTGCTAGGTTTGAACCCTTGATCTTGAAGATATGTAACCAACCTGTAATTCCAAGCTCTAGGAGCTTGTTTCAATCCATACAATGCTTTCTTAAGTCTACAAACATAAGGTGGATGATTAGGGTTTTCAAAACCTTGTGGTTGTGACATGTATACCTCTTCACTTATCCAACCATTTAAGAATGCATTTTTCACATCAAGTTGGAGGATTCTCCAATTTCTTGCATCAACTACACTTATCAATGTCCTGATTGTAGTCATCTTTGCAAGTGGTGAGAATGTTACCTCATAGTCTATACCATGATTTTGTGAGCATCCTTTGGCAACTAATCTTGCCTTGTACCACAAACTGATCCATCTGAATTTCTTTTAACTTTATATACCCATCTACAACCGTTTACCCTTGGATTCGGTGGCATTGGAACCAAATCACAAGTATCCATCTCCTTCAATGCATCTAATTCTTCTTTCCTAGCCTTTTCCCAATTAGGGTTTCCCTTTGCCTCTTCATAGGTTGAGGGTTCCTCTGAAATAGAGTCTTTTTCCAAGTAGATTGAATGCTTTATAACAAATGTGGAATCATATCCATTCCGTTCTAGTTGTTTCTTCTCTCTTGTTGATCTTCTAGATGCTTGTTTGGAGCATTCTCCAACCTCTTGCATCTTTGCTTTGCCTCTTGAATTCCATAGTTTGTAATCCTTTTCCCTTTCATCTTGGTCATCATCAGTATCACTTCTTGGATCCTTGACCTATGTATCATGCTTGCTTCCTAATTGATAAAAATCAGAATCACGATCATATGGTAGAGTTACCTTTTGTTTGTCTTCATCATACCAAGACCTGTGTTCTTCAAACACAACATCTCTACTTGTAGTGAATTGCTTAGTTAAAGGATTATAGAACCTGTAACCCATCTGAGTTGATTCGTATCCAATAAACATTATCTTCGTTGCCCTTTCATCTAGCTTACCTCTTATTTGTGATGGTACATGAACATAAGCTAAACAAACAAAAACCTTAGAATGTCCAAGACTAGGTTTTCTTCCATGCCATGCTTCATAAGGAGTCATACCTTGAAGTGATTCGGATGGTAGTCTATTGATAAGGTACATAGCAATTGAAATAGCCTCTGCCCATAGATAATGTGTCAACTTCTTCTCTTCAAGCATTGTTCTGGCTGATCCAACCAATGTCTTGTTTCTCCTCTTAGCGATTCCATTTAGTTGAGGAGAGTACCTGGTAGTCACTTCCCTTTTGATACCTTTATCCTGCAAGAACTCATCAAACTCTTTGGAGAAGTATTCTCCACCGCCATCAGATCTAAGCTTCTTTAGTGATCTACCTGAATGATTCTCCACATGTGCTAGATACTTTTTGAAGAATTCAAACACTTCATTCTTACTCTTGATAAAGTATAGAACAGTCCATCTACTATGATCGTCAATACATGAGACATAATACCTTGATCCTACCAATTGTAAGCTGCCGGATTGGCAATTGTAAAATCTGACTCTTAACGAACCGAAAGGTCATTGCGTAAATGATATAACCTTGATTGATGTTGTAACCTTTATATAAATCAATGAAAAAAGACGCTTCGGTGACACTCAGAGGAGTCGCCAGACTGTTCGTCTGGTTGATGATTTCTGTGTAGTTTCCGTGGTGTGTTTGAAGAACTCTGAGTTATTCTGTGACTTTCTGAGTTGTTCATTATCTGTACCTGTCCGGTAAAGATTAAGTTACTATTATTGTCTCTGTTTTTTACAGTAATTGTGTTTGGATCAGCTCTTAAGTTAGACAAAGTGATTCTGTATTATGGTAATGATAGTTTCACCGCTGTCTGTTGAGAACGCATCAACTAGATTGTAATCGGTAACTTTTGGAAGAGTCTGACTACAGATAGTAAGATTGTAAGAGTGTAACCAGAGTCTTGATAAGTAAGTTGTATTGATAGAGATTTTTAATGTTAGATTATGATCATGCGAGTGAGTTGATTTGGGAAAAGCAAGTATAGGGCCTCTGTCTAACAGACCCCTTCCACTCCCAAGAACCCGATTCGATGTTTAAACGTGTCTTTGATGGCAAGACCCGCGTTTAACACTGGCGCCATCTGTGGGAAAGTGGCACCAAATTGTTGCAAAGCGATTATCGGAAAGTGGCACCAGAGTGTTGTAAATTGATTGTAAGAAAGTGGTCATAGATTGTGAATTGACGAGTAATACACAAAGTATTGCAAACATGATATATGCGGGTTACTCGTTCCGGTGTAACGTACCCGAAGTATAGGAGAAACGAATAGTATTGGGCGATACCTAATTTGCTAAGGACGCCCCCAGGAGCTAGAACCCAGTTGACAAGGAAGCGAAGAATGTTAGTAGTGATTCCGGTAACATTCCGGTGGAACGTACTACAATTTCGGTAGATTTTGGTGCGATTTCAGCACAGTCTATCGAAGATATAGTAACTCTAGAGTCTACCAGGACGCAGTATGCAGTTAACTTAACAACATCTGGACAAGATTCGAATTTGTCTGAGGATAGAAGCGTGTTGGCCAAAGAAATCAGTGAAGGTGAAAAAATACCTTGTTTTGGTGAAATTTCGACAAATTCCGGTGATATTTCGGTCCCAGTTACAAAGAGTTCACAGTCTCCCAGTGACGGTTTACCATTTCCTAGTGAATCTTCATTCCGGTCACCACTATTCAAAGTAAGCTTCCCTACATTTGATATCAAGGAGGAAGGTAGCTTATTCGAAGCTGAAATCCGAAAGAGAATGAACGATATTATCAAGCCGGAGAGTGCACAGGCTGACGATACACATTCCGACGATCAAGAGATTCAACCTCAGAACTCAGGAGATAGTAACAATACAACAGCAAGCACCATGAGTGGACAACAACAACAACAACAGCAACAACAACAACATCTACTCCCACCTCGTCCGGTTCTGATAGGAGTTACCTACACAAAATTCAGTGGATTTCCAGGTGATGATCCTGATGCTCATGTACGAACCTTTGAAATTAGTTATGCAGTACTTAATCATCCACCCGATCCGGCATACAAGGCCATAGTATTCCAGTCAACACTAGTTAATGAAGCCGCGAGGTGGCTTACCGAATATGATATCAACCATTTCGGTACCTATGAAGCAGTAAGAGATGCGTTTTTGTAGAGATTCCGGCTAAAGAAGAACCCTGTCGAGATTTTTGATTACCTGCAGAACAATAGATAGAAGTTGAATCAAACAGTGCTGGAATATGCCACCCTATTCAGAACTCATTTGAGACAACTACCGCCGGCCCATGCAAACCTTCCGGATGATGTCATCACACAGTGGTTTATTAATGGTTTAACTCCGCAGCTCCGACAGATTATGATCATTCGTTGTGTGGAAGCTATGACGCTAGATGCGGTTATTGCAATGACCCTGTAGCTCGAGAATAAGGTTGGAGGTTTTACTGAAGATTTAGAGTGGTTAAAATCCAGTAAAAATGTTGCAGAAGATCCGGCTAGACAAATGTATTGCACCATGTGCAAGAATTCAGGGCATACTAGTGCCACTTGTGCACTTAATCAGATGTATTGCGCTATCTGCAATACAAACGGACATTCCACCAAAAATTGTGCCTATAACACCAAAGTGCAGGGAACAGCAACAGTAAATGCAATTATACAAGAACTAGGACAGCCTGCCACCCACTATGTACCACCTCAGAGGAGAAATAATCAGCAGCAAGGATACAGAAATTATAGAGGACAGAGGAATACCAACTATAATGGAAATCGTTGGAAGACAGGAATATCACAAGAAGGTAATGCCTTGCCACCACCTCGCTGTCATTTTTGCGGTGAGTTTGGTCACATTACAAGATTCTGTAAAGATGCAGCTGAATATGATCAGAGGAAAAAAGAGCGTTACAACCCAATGACAAATATGGTTCATATCACACCAATAGAAACACAAGACGCAGTAGTTCAGACCCGATCCGATAAGACACTACAACCAGCAGCTGAAGTATTTGAACCAGGTATTCGCGAGCAACAAAGAATGTATGACAAAGCTAGTCAGTGGACCACCACAGAACCTCCAGTGTTCCCAGATCCAATTCCGGTGACCCAAGTTCCGCTGCCAAAGGAAATCGCGCAGGAGAAAGAGTCAATCCCAGTAACCGATGCATCGTCTTCAGAATCAGTAAAAAGTACAAGGCAAGTAGATCAGGCATGGGAAATTCTATCCAAGGCGTCCATTACTCTTCCTCTTGGACAGTTACTCGCATTAGTACTAGGAGTTTGGCAACAATTCCAGCAGCAATTCAGTTCTGCGTCTTCTTGCATTTCGGCAACAGCGACAGTACAACTAGAAACTGACTCTACGGTGGATCACTCGGTTCCCTTAATTACGGTATGGTACAAAAATCATAAAATTACTCAAGTATTAATTGATGGTGGTTTTGATGTAAATATAGCTACTGCAGCACTTTGTAAAAAGTTAGGATGGACCGAAATTGAGCATGTTCAGTTTTTTGTTAGAATGGCAGACCAATCCAGAGTCCACCCAGTAGGACTTGTATGGAATGTCCCAATCACTTTGCAGGGTACAACTTTTAAGATGACTTTCATAGTTTTAGAACTACCGGAGTCTATTCTTGATTATAATCTTCTTTTCGGCCGTCCTTGGTTGAAACAAGCTAAGGTTATACAGGATTGGTTTGCACAGGAACTCACTTTCAAGGACAATAACCGAAAATATATTGTAAAATTAGATGCTATTCAGCCCTGTGAACTACATGCTAGACCTTATGTGGCAGAACCAGTCCACATGTTAGATGGTTTATCCGATGACGAAGGAAGAATAACATAGATTTAATCTCCTTAGGGACTGTTGATCTACAATCTATTGTAGATCACTGGAATCCGACAGTTTGTACGGTGGTGCCTCTGACCGAACAAGTAGAGATAGAAGATACGATTGTCAAGGATGAGGTTGATATACAGCAACTTTTGCAGACAGTTGGTGGTTCAGAAAAACCTAATCAATTCTATGTTCCCGAAGATCAGTTGATCACATATAGTTTAGGAGATGAAGTAAATCCACGACCTGTCAAGATAAAGGAAGGACTGTCTGAAGCATTTCAAGCAGATTTGATACAACTTATCCGTGAGTTCTTTGATGTTTTTGCATGGGATTACCGTGACATGAAGGGTCTGGACCCTCGCATATATCAGCATCGGGTCGTACTTAAACTGGAGGCAAAACCAATTAAACAACCTAGCTACAGGATGAGTCCTAACTATGCAGCACAGGTAAAGGCAGAGCTTGATAGGTTATTAAAAGTTGGATTCATTGTTGCAGTCAAACATGCTGAATGGATCTCCCCGATTGTAATCATACCAAAGAAAAACAAGCAGCTCCGAATATGTGTCGATTACAGGAAATTCAATGCAGCCACCGTACCTGATCCCTTTCCACTTCCATTTCTTGATACAATGCTAGATAGAGTGGCTGGGCATGAAATGTATTCATTTCTTGATGGTTATAGTGGTTATAATCAGGTTCGAATGGCTGAGGAAGATATACCAAAAACAGCGTTCATTACCAATTGGGGTGTTTTTGCTTGTACATTTATGTGGTTTGGATTAAGAAATGCTCCTAGTACTTTTCAACGATGTATGCAGGAAATCTTCTCCCCCTATCTTACTTCTTTCATTCAAGTATATCTAGATGATTTCTCTTTATTTGGTAAGATGGTAGCACACCTGTATCATTTACGGTGTTGCTTTGAGAAGTGTCGTGAATACAAAATTTGCCTGAACCCAAACAAGTCTGTGTTTGCGGTTTCATGTGGTAAGCTGCTTGGCCATATTGTGTCTGCACAAGGCATACAAGTCGATCCTGATAAAATTGCAGCTGTGTTAGAAGCACCTGTACCTACTACACCGAAAGAAGTCATGAGATTCATGGGTCAAGTCAGGTGGCATGGTCGACATTTACGGTGGCTTGCTCATTTGGCAATACCCCTCAATAGATTAATAACCAGTACTCCTCGACAGTTTGTTTGGACTCAGGAATGTCAAACAGCATTTGATCGTCTAAAAGTCTTATTAACGCAGGTTCCAGTTCTACAACCTCCTGATTGGGAACATCCATTTCATGTTTTTGTAGATGCATCAGATATAGCCATTGGAAGTGTCTTAATGCAACAAACTGATAAGTGGTTTCGGCCTGTTTATTATGAAAGTAGAAGGCTTGCTTCTGCTGAAAAGAATTATTCAGTAACTGAAAGAGAATGCCTTGGTTTAGTATATTCTATAAAGAAATTTCGGCATTATTTGTTAGGCCGAAAATTCGTCTTTCATGTAGATCATGCTGCGCTAGTATATCTGGTTCGGCAGCAGCATTTAGGTGGTCGTTTAGCGCGTTGGGTTCTACTATTACAAGAGTTTGATTACGAAGTAATTCATCGACCTGGAACTGCACATGCATTAGCAGATTTCCTTTCTCGGTTGGATTCCGGTGAAGCTCCGGTCGGTGTTGATGACACCACACCTGCAATTTATGTTACTAACCCAACTACTGATGAATCTACAGAACCTCCTGTGACATCTACTTACTATGATCAGTTATTAACTTTTCTTATTGATGGATATCTTCCTGCTCAGACTTCTCCTGCAATGCGTAGAAATATTGCAGTTTATAGTCACAGATTTCGGTTGATAGCTGGAGAATTGTATTATATGGATCACACTGGAGTCTTACTTCGTTGTATTCCTCCACATGAAGTAAACTCAGTTATCCCTGTGGCACATTCCATACCCTCTGGTGGACATTTTGCAGCAGATTTAACGCACCGAAAAATTCTGCAAAGTGGGCTTTGGTGGCCTACCATGTACAGAGATGTATCTCAGTTTGTCAAACAGTGTGATAATTGTCAACGGTTTGGACAGCCTTTACAACGACATTTTTTCCCTTTGCAGCCTGTCTTACCTTTAGAACCTTTTCAGAAATGGGGACTTGACTTTATTGGACCAATCACACCTCCAACGGTCCTTAGCAACAATAGATATATTCTGACATGTACAGATTATGCTACCAGATGGGCAGAAGCTTGGGCTTTACGGTCCGCTACAGCTATTTCGGTAGCAAAATGTTTAATGAAAGACGTATTTCCACGATTTGGGTTACCTCTAGAACTAGTGACTGATCAAGGCACACATTTTGTTAACAATTTAATGAAAGTGCTTACACACTCTTTTCAGATTCTGCATAAATTCAATTCTCCTTATTACCCTCGTGCTAATGGCTTGGCTAAAAGTACAAACAAGTCCTTGCTGAGTATGCTTCGTAAATTGATTATCGAATCACCAGAAAGATGGGATCAATTACTACCTGCAGTATTATGGGCATACCGGACTACTTACAAAGTTGCCACCGGACTGCCTCCTTTCAAACTTGCGTATGGAATGGAGGCAATTGCATCAATGGAGCTTGTAGTACCAAGCTTACGTATGGCAATCTAGCCGTCTCATCAAGCGCCTAATTTGCACTGAAGTATTCTACGGTTGCCCGCGTATTTTTTCTTTTTTTCTTTTCTTTTCCTTTTTAGTTTTACGTGATTAATAAAATAAGTCTGTAAATATCCTTGTTTCATACCTAATTATGATCTACAGCCGCCCTGCATTATCGTTCTACTCATGCATGCACACTGAAGTTATGACGTTGTCGTCGAGATTTGCTCTCCTCTCTCACTTGTGAAGGCCCACAAAAAACATATTTGGTGAAGGTAGCCGGAATTCCCTGAGAAGTCTAGGATGCATCAAGGATGTGAAAGGAAGCTCACATACAAAGTTTTAAAGAAATCAAGAAAGTCCATGGTAGCGGTCAAAGCTGGTCAAAGTTGGGAAATTAGGGCAAAATTTTCATTGTCACCAAATTAGATGAAAATCCATATACTTGTAAAGATTGTCAAAGGCAGTCTATAGCCCAAATTTCAACAGAAAATGGATTTTGTAGCACATTGATATGCTATGCTCATTTTGTAAAAATGTAATTTTTCTAGTTTGACCCTACAAATTCTTGTATAGAAATTTATGTTAGCCATATGGTTTGGCATGTATAAAGATCATATGTGGCTACATATTTGTACAAATTTTCAAGGCCATCAGAGCTTCCTAGAGACCTTAATGCCACCTTGCAAGCTTCCAAATGTAGTCAAACTTGTACAAGGGAGATTCAGATGGGAGTTTTTCCTGCATATTCCTGAAGGAGATCTTTGGAAACATAGTCCTACAAAGTTTCATCTTCATCAAAGTCTTTTTGGAGGGTCAAAGAGCACAAAGTCCAGTTTTCAAGATCACCGCAGTTTTCTAGAATAAGAAAATTGAAGGCTTGAAGGGCTGCCACATGTCAAAATATGATTGAACCATGGTGTACGGTCAAGATGAGCTCCTATTCAAGGGTGGAGATGCACTAAAGCATAAAGGAAGGAGGATCCATGAATTTTTCCATAAAAGAAGACCTTTTTTACAATCAAAGATCAATAATGCAGCATTTCTCCAAAAATAGTGGCTTATCTTATCCGAATTGATGTCAGCACTGATCCGACGGTCCAGATCATCCCCAGATCCAATGGTGGAGAATGAGGGCGCCTAAATTTCACTCCTTTACAATAGATTTGATAGAAAGAACAATTCCAAGCCATTGATTTGATTAATCAAATGGTTGTAATCAAAAGTAGTGATCCTAGAGTTGAGAGTTGATTTCTCTAGATCCAAGGGCCCAAATTCATTCAAAAAACTATATAAACCCCCCTCCAAACTCCTAGAGCATCATTGTTAAGCATCCATAGGGCTCATGCTAGCTTACGGTTTCCTTGAGACGATCACCCTCGGTTGAGCGAGTGAGGATCCAAGGTGAGCTAGTATGAGTATAGAACCTAGTTTCAAATTTAAGTTAGAACTCCTATCTAGGATAGGCTCTTGAAACCAGTATCTCTATCTTGACTCACCCTCGGTGGAGCGTGTGAGTGAGTTAGAGCTGATTTTAATGAGTCTTAGACTTCCTTAGTTAGACGTTACGAGCCTAGACAGACATAGGGTCACTGGAGTGGAACTCACCTTCTTACGTGTGACATTCGGTTGAACTGTCATGGTTTGAGGGTCGGAACCACCTTTGATCAGTAGACTGCTTAGCATGACGTACCACGACGATATTTTACATGTAACTTAATTCAAATCCTTTTAATTCATGTCACTTGTCACTTGTCTCTTGTCTCCTCTCTCAGTCTCTTAAGTATTTTTACATGTCTTCTATTTCTTCTATGTGTGAGAAGGCTCCGCAGTATTGCGTTGAACCAGTGAGGATGTTTCTTTGAGCTTGTGAGTAAACTCTATCATCATAATTCACTTGCATGCATATAATCCATACATACCCATACATATTGATTAGTTTCTGAAAGTGTATAAGAAGCTCCAATATTGGACCATTCTTCCTTTCGAAACTGGTTTATGTGTAAGGGTTCCATCTATTCTCGTCATGCATACATATCATCCAAAGAAGACTATGCATATGGATTGGAATTAGGAAGTGTTTAAGAAGCTCCTTCAATGGACCATTCTTCCTTCCAAATTTCATTTGTATGTATGGTTCTCTTTCATTCTTATCATTCATGTTCATAAATCTAACTTGCACTCCTACATTCCTATTCCCATAATCATTTCAACATCTCTCTCTTCTCCATACTCAACATTAATTTCACTTTCATGTCCTTAAAGCTTCCAACATTCATTAGCTTCATACACCCTGTATGTGCCACGACCGGACCCGATCCACCCGGATTGCGATCACCTCCACATTTGAACCCGACGTGAAACACTTCGTGGCATTTGCTTCTGATCTTGTTGGGAGGTTGTGATCCATATCCTTTGTTTCATATTTT
Source organism: Ceratopteris richardii (assembly GCA_020310875.1). Lineage (NCBI taxonomy): Eukaryota > Viridiplantae > Streptophyta > Polypodiopsida > Polypodiales > Pteridaceae > Ceratopteris > Ceratopteris richardii. The sequence continues at coordinate 143,351,653 of CM035429.1, forward strand.
TCATCCTCATCATATCATCATCATCAGTCTTGAGTGTTGCACTGGATTTCTCACAGTATCGTGCACATCTTCGTCGTGAAGTAAACGCATTTGTGAGAGATCTAGAGCATCGTGCATCACTTGCTTATTCACATAAGATGGAGGAAGGATTCAAATCCCTTATTGTTGAGAAACAAGGCCAAAGAATAGTCTCTTCTATGTTGAGAGAGAAGGGAAAATTCAATGGCATCAACATCACAAGCTACTTAGATTTGTTTGAAGAGCAATCTATGATTTTTGGTCTTCCCGAAGATCTTTTGATATCATTCTTTGAACGAATTGTTGATAGCTCTATCATAAACCGTGTCACTCAATATGATAGTCTTCCTTGGAGTGATTTTAGAAAGGAGATGCTCAAAGAATTCTATCTTGAAGATTATAGCCAACATAATCGAGATGGATTCTTACGATGGGTCAATTCTCCAAAGCCTAGTAGCTCTATTACTCACTTACAAAATGAGTATATTAGACGCTATGAACAACTTCCTAATGAGGATAAGATAACTTTGGAACCTGATCTTGTGATCAATTTTCTTAAGCTTCTTCATCCTGAAACTCGTAGGGAAGTTGAACGGCGATTAGAAGAACCAGATAAGCGCTATGGTCTTACTGACAATTGGCAAAAAGTGCGTAAAGTAGTAGAGGCTGTAGCCCATAGACATCAAAGACAATCCATGCTTTATGAGCAAACTAGTCTTCCTCAAGCTAGCCTTCCACAAACTAAGGAGCAAGTTAGAGAACAATCCCATGCTATGCTTTTTGACTCTACTCCTATTCCTCAAATGATGGAGCCTACTCAAGGTTTTAAAGTAGAGCCAAATAAAAGTGTAGTTGAACAATCTCAAGTGGATATTCTCACTAAGCAAATGGAAAGTCTTATTGCTACACAATCCAATTTGGCCAAGACTATAGATGCTTTACAATCTAATTACACCAAAACTTTCCAAAATCAAATGAACCCAATGACTTTTCAAGAGCCTAATCAACATGTTATAGCTACCAATCAAAATCCACAAGTAGCTCCTACTCAAGCATATCAAGTTCCTCCAATGCATAATCCTCCAATGCATAATCCTCCAATGCATAATCCTTCAATGCAAAATCCTCATCCTCATGTGCAAAATCCTCAAATTTATCAAAACCTGTATCCTCAAGCTTCTCAAATAGCTTTTCAAAATCCTCAAAATCAAAATTTTCAAAATCATCAACCGTATAATATGGAAGCTCCTCTTGCACCTCAAGTACCACATGTTGCTCCCCAAGCTCCTCAAATACATCAATTGCATTTTCAAAATCCTATATATCCTGTTCAAGCAATACCTTATCAACAAAATCCTCAATTTCAAAATTTCCCACCACAAGTTAATCAAAATCCTCAAAATCAAAATGGTTTTGTGCGTGGCCCTCGTAGGTGTCCTTGGTGTGATTCGTTAGAGCACTTTTTAAGAGATTGTGAATTATTGAAGGCTGCTAAGGAGCAACGACTAGTAATAGACATAGACAAGAAAATCTGTGACTATCGATCTAGGCTACCTTTGCAAGGAAATTATGGTAAGGGAGGAATGAAAAAACATTATGAAAATATAACCATAATGGACGTAGGAACTAGAGGAGTGAAACTAGAAGCTCTTGATGAACAACAAGTAGAATCAAGTAAACCCACAAAGGAAGGTGATTTTTCTATAGAGGCTTTAGTAAGAGCACGGGATGAGATTAGGAGAATAACGGCTTGGGAGTCACCAATAGAAGATCAATCTCTTATTTCTCACATATCCAATGTAGAAGAAAAACGAAAAAGAGATGAAGCTGAGCCTAGTGAAAGAAGAGTAACACGAAAACAAACCTCAGAGGGAATAGAAACAATCATAGAGCAGGGAGAAACATCACAATCCAAAGATAAAAAACAAGAATCAGAACCCAACGAACAAAAACAAGAGGAAAAACAAAAAGGGAAGAAGACAAAGCAAAGAAAAACAGAACCAAAGCCTTTAGATAAACAAGAACAATCAAAACAAACTGAAGACCAAACACGAGAACATGAACAAAAACAAGACCCTGAGCAAAAACAAAAGAAACCAAAGAGAAAACCTAAAGCCATTTTGATTTCAGAAATTGAGAGAAAAATAGATCCTATGGAGATTTTAGATGACATTTTGCTTAAGAGTCAAGTGACTATGTCTTTAGAACAAGTTTTCTCTATTGCAAAGCCTGTTTTTAAAGATAACTTTATCGGCCTAATTAAAAGGAAGAGGTTTCCGCTTAATCTAGATACTGAGATGCAAGATTCTCTAGATCAAGATCAAGCTATGAATGAAGCCTTAAACTTTGATGAATCTGATGAAGAGGACTTTGATGATGATGAAGTAAATGTTAATAAAAATTTCTTAGGACCTATTCAACCTGACCATGAAACTCATGAAAACAATCCTGAAAGTCACTTTAAAAGAACATTTTGGTCTAGAGGTACATCAGAGATGCATGTTAAAATAGGAAATGATAAGAACACTATCACTGTAAATGCATTAGTAGATTCCGGCTCTGAAATCAATGTGATTTCAAGAGAAGTCTATGATAAGTTTCGATGGCCCATAGATAAAGATTGTGGATGGCGTATGAGAACTGCAGATAATGGTGTAGGTACCCTGTATGGAGCTTGTGCTAGTGTGCCCATATCCATAGGAGGAATCACAGAAGAGTTTCACTTTTTTATTCAAGATAATTGCTCCTATGAAGTTCTCTTAGGTCAACCCTTTATTTGTGAGAGTCGTATGGAAACTAAAGCCATGGATGATGGGTCTACCTATGCTAGATTTAAGTCTAAGGATGGAATGCAATCACTTCAAGTCATGACAGTAGGAGTGAATCATCCTAGGAATCGATTGTCAATTAGAAAGAAACCTATTGTTACTCAGGGTCATGAGCATGCTTGTAGTGATTGTGCACCTCGATTCATGTTTGGAGCTACATATGATCAAAATTTCGGATAGAATCCATTGTTGAGCGGGACAACAGTGGATATTGGTTTGACATCTCGCATCCAACCAACATGTACAATAGTTTGTCACTTTGTTTTCCACATTCTAGATTAGATTTTCTTCATAAGAGTCAATTGTCCAAGTCTTTTATCCAAAAAAGCCAAAAAAATTATAAAAACAACAAAATCATGGAACATGATGAGAACATTGAGCATGTGATTGAGACATCTCATTGTTTCTCTACTCTTGAGGAGTTAGAGTTATGTCTTCAACAAAATTCTAATTCCCATATTATTCTTATTTCTTCCCTTGATGAGTATGCTCTAATCCAAGAGTATGCTCTCAATGTTGACAAGTGCTCAAAATTTAACCAAACACATGATGCCTTAGTTGAAACAAAGTACAAAACTGTAGACAAAAAAATCAAACCCATAGCTCAACCATTACCTCAAGGAAGTAATGAAAAAATTATTGATGTGAAAAATGATCCAATTCTTCGGGATAAGAAAAACATAGGACATACATTCACGGATGAGACAATCAAACAGGTGAAAATTGGTAGAGATGATGACTTTCTTTTGCCAGTAGAGAGAGATAAATTTGAGAGAGTTATACGGAGCCATGGAAAAGCCTTTACTATGTATCCTCATGAGATTGGTTGTGTAGATCCTAAGCTAGTTGCACCCATGATAATCTTTACTATTCCACATATTCCATGGAATCTTCGTCCTATACCTGTTCCAAAGGCTCACTTACCTGAGCTAATGAAACTACTTAAGGAGAAGATAAACATGAGAATTTTAGAGCCATCTTTTGCACCTTACTCAAACAGATGGTTCACTGTGCCTAAAAAGAATGGGAAACTACGTTTTATTCAAGATCTCCAACCCGTCAATAAAGTCACCATAAGGAATGTAGGAATAGGACCCATTGTAGATGAGTTTGCTGAATCATTTTCAGGACATTCTATCTATTCAATGGGTGATCTATATTCTGGATATGACCAATTCCAATTAGCAATTGATAGTCGTGACATAACCACAATGAAAACTCCTTTAGGCTTAGTGCGAATGTGTACTTTACCTCAAGGAGCGACTAATTCTGTGGCTCATATGATGAGTGCTATGAATATGGTCTTACATGACTTTATCCCTCATATAACTATGCCATTCATTGATGATATTCCAATTAAAGGGAGTGAGGAACGTGTAAAGGACATTACTTTAGATTCATCGGGATGTCGTAAATTTGTTCTTGACCATATCTCTGATTGTGAAAGAATATTTCAACGATTTGAAGAGGTAGGTCTCACATTTTCCATAGAGAAATCTGTTTTTGGTGTCAACGAGGTACTTATTGTTGGACATTTATGTGGCCATTATGGTCGAAAGCCATACCCACAAAAAGTTGATGCCATTAGCAAGATTTCTGAAACATGTAACAACGTGAGTGAGGTACGTAGATTTCTTGGTGCTTGCATCTTTTATGTTATTTGGATCCCTCACTTTGCTCATGTTGCTGATTGTCTTTATGACTTGTTGAGGAAGAAACAAAAATTTATTTGGACTGACAAACACACTCAAGCTATGCGTAAATTGAAGAAATTATTGCTTGAAGCTCCCATCCTTAAGCGTGTAGACTATTCTGCTAACAAACCTATTATATTGACTGTTGATACTAGTCCTATTGGTATAGGTTGGGTCATAAGTCAAGATGATAGTGAAGGGAACAGATATGCAATTAGGTTTGGTGCCAAAATTCTACATGAAACACAACGAAAATATCCACAGATCAAACGAGAACTATGGGGTATGGTAACAGCTTTGAAAACAGACAAAGAATATTTCATTGGTGCAAATGTCAAAGTTGAGACTGATTGTTTGCCTCTCATTGGAATGATAGCCAATTGTTCATCTCCTGATATAGCCATGCTTAGATGGATCTCATATATTAAGTTCATAAATCCTGAGTTAGTTCATATTTCAGCTAAGTCAAACTCAGTTGCTGATATGTTATCGAGAGCTAGATTTGATGATGATCTTGAAAGTGATCTAATAAAGAATGTGAATTTAGTTGACTATGTTCCACATATATATGAGTATGAGAAATTTCATGAGTCTGAGTACGAAGATGAATGGAGAGACATAGGAAAGTATCTTAGTACACTACAACCATTACCTAACTGGACTACGAATAGATTCCGTAACATTAGGAAACGAGCTTATAACTTTTTCCTATGTAATGGTTATCTTTGGAGACATGCTAAGGGTAAGGTTAAGAATCCACAACGAGTCCTAGAAAAACGAGGTCTTCAATTGCAAGTAATGAAGGAAATGCATGAGACATTATGGGCAGGTCATAAAGGATTTTTTGGAACATATGAAAAAATTAGAAGTACCTATTATTGGCCTAGGATGTATGTTGACATTAGTAGCTATGTTTCTACATGTTCTACTTGTCAACTTCATTCATCAGTAAAACATAGAGATCCGTTGCATCCTACTTATCCACCTTGTATTCACTACAAGTGGGTAGTAGATCTTGTAACTATGCCTAAAGGTATTGACAAAATACGTTACATTGTACTTGCAAGAGAAGACTTAACTAATCATGTAGAGGGACGTGCACTACGATCTAAGACCACTGCCAATGTTTGCAAATTCTTGCTTGAAGATGTCATAAGTCGCTTTGGGTACATAGAGAAAGTAGTTGCCGATCGTGGAGAGTTAAATGCGAGAGAAGCTAAAGAGTTCTTTGAGCGTCACGGTATTCGTTTGTCTCTCACCACTGCATATAATCCAGAGGCCAATGGTAAAATAGAGAGAGGGCATCCACCTATTGTGAAAGCCATATCTAAAGCATGTAACGGTGACATCAAACAATGGCCTAAATTCTTACCTTTTGCACTTTGGGCAGATAGAATGACATGCACACGTACTACTGGATATATGCCTGCTGAACTCATGTACTGTCAAAAACCATTGTTTCCAATTCAGTCTCATATTTCTGCATGGTCAAATTTGCCTTGGTCTGAAAACATGTCTACTGATGATTTTTTGAGTTTGCGTATTAAACAGTTAGAACAAGGTAAATTAAGACTTGATGATGCTGTTGAAAAATTAAGAGAATCTAGAATGAAGAACAAGCATTATTTTGATAAAACTCATCGATTGCGTCCTAAGCCAATTGAAGTAGGAGATTGGGTGCTCATTTATGATAGTACATTTGACTCTCAATATGATGCACGCAAAAAGCTCACTCAACGGTGGTTTGGGCCATACATTGTATCAAAAGTCAACAACAATGGTACGTATGCTCTTTGTGAATTAAATGGTGTTGCACTAAAAACTTTGATTGCAGGTAAAAGGATAAAGGTATTCAAGAAACGTGATAATGACGAGTACATTTTGGATGAGGACATCGAAGAAGATGACAACAATGAGGCCGATTCATAAACAGGAGTATCCATGTTATAAAAAATAAAAATATAAATAAAAAAAAGAAAAAAAAAACATATAAAAATATCATTAATTTTTCAAGTTCATGTTGCTTTGTTTTTTTTCAAGTTCATTCTATTTTTTTTTCTTTTTTCCATGCTTGTTTCATGCATGTTTTTTTTTCAGTCTTTGCATTGCATTGCATTGCATATCCACATCACTTGAGTCAAAAAAGGCAAATGATGATTTCTCTACTTGTGTAAAATTGTATCTTAAGTAGTAACTTATCTACTAAGAAATTGATTATAATCTAGGATTGTGGAAAGATAGGGCATGTAGATTTGGAGGTTTATTTTGGTGACAAGACTTTCATATATAAACATGCATATGTATCCTGTATCGAAAGCATAATTGTTGAAATCCTATCTCCTGCTATTGCATGTTTCTACATCCTTAGTCCATCTCACAGCACTTGTATCGGAGTTTAAACGACTGTTCTCCGTCATCAAAAATGGTTGTACCTTGTATCGGGGTTTAATTTTTCCTCGTCAAAAAAAAAAAAAAAAAAAAAAAAAGCTACATGTTACAAAGAAGTTTACACTTTCTTCCACCCCAAAAAAGTGATCGTAACCATAAAGTTGCCGAATCATCATCATCATCAAAAAAAAAAAAAAAAAAGAGGCAAGCCAAAGGAGGATAAAGAGGCATAGTAGAATAAATCACGGGCTATATAGGCAGATTTATGCATTAGTGGAGTTTAGTTAGATTTCCTTGCATGTTATTAGAGAAAGAGCATATTCATATTTATGTAGGAAAGGAGTTGATCTAAAATAAGCTAAAGATGAAAGATGTCTCTTGAAAATCCTAAATCTTTGTTTATAATCATATTTAAGGTAGATTGCTTTATGAAAAAGGTACAAAATTTTCTTCAAGATGAGAGGAACTGATGCTTAAAACGACTCAATACATCCACTTCCACTTCATATTGATGCTTGTTTTTTTTTCTTTCTTGTTGCCAATGTTGCTTGTTCATTTGCATATATGTTGCCTATTTGTTCATGCATATTCATGTTGCCTGTTTCAATTATTTCTTTCATGCAAATTTTGCTTCATGTCACGTTACCTACTTATTCATGCATATAATCAATTTTCCTTCCATCTTTCTTATGTTGCCTATAAAAGAATTTGATGCCTGGAACATTTTGTTTTTCACAGATGCTAGAGTGGCGCTTCCGGAGGAATCGCAGGTTTAGTGGGGGCGAATGTCGTCGAGATTTGCTCTCCTCTCTCACTTGTGAAGGCCCACAAAAAACATATTTGGTGAAGGTAGCCGGAATTCCCTGAGAAGTCTAGGATGCATCAAGGATGTGAAAGGAAGCTCACATACAAAGTTTTAAAGAAATCAAGAAAGTCCATGGTAGCGGTCAAAGCTGGTCAAAGTTGGGAAATTAGGGCAAAATTTTCATTGTCACCAAATTAGATGAAAATCCATATACTTGTAAAGATTGTCAAAGGCAGTCTATAGCCCAAATTTCAGCAGAAAATGGATTTTGTAGCACATTGATATGCTATGTTCATTTTGTAAAAATGTAATTTTTCTAGTTTGACCCTACAAATTCTTGTATAGAAATTTATGTTAGCCATATGGTTTGGCATGTATAAAGATCATATGTGGCTACATATTTGTACAAATTTTCAAGGCCATCAGAGCTTCCTAGAGACCTTAATGCCACCTTGCAAGCTTCCAAATGTAGTCAAACTTGTACAAGGGAGATTCAGATGGGAGTTTTTCCTGCATATTCCTGAAGGAGATCTTTGGAAACATAGTCCTACAAAGTTTCATCTTCATCAAAGTCTTTTTGGAGGGTCAAAGAGCACAAAGTCCAGTTTTCAAGATCACCGCAGTTTTCTAGAATAAGAAAATTGAAGGCTTGAAGGGCTGCCACATGTCAAAATATGATTGAACCATGGTGTACGGTCAAGATGAGCTCCTATTCAAGGGTGGAGATGCACTAAAGCATAAAGGAAGGAGGATCCACGAATTTTTCCATAAAAGAAGACCTTTTTTACAATCAAAGATCAATAATGCAGCATTTCTCCAAAAATAGTGGCTTATCTTATCCAAATTGATGTCAGCACTGATCCGACGGTCCAGATCATCCCCAGATCCAATGGTGGAGAATGAGGGCGCCTAAATTTCACTCCTTTACACTAGATTTGATAGAAAGAACAATTCCAAGCCATTGATTTGATTAATCAAATGGTTGTAATCAAAAGTAGTGATCCTAGAGTTGAGAGTTGATTTCTCTAGATCCAAGGGCCCAAATTCATTCAAAAAACTATATAAACCCCCCTCCAAACTCCTAGAGCATCATTGTTAGGCATCCATAGGGCTCATGCTAGCTTACGGTTTCCTTGAGACGATCACCCTCGGTTGAGCGAGTGAGGATCCAAGGTGAGCTAGTATGAGTATAGAACCTAGTTTCAAATTTAAGTTAGAACTCCTATCTAGGATAGGCTCTTGAAACCAGTATCTCTATCTTGACTCACCCTCGGTGGAGCGTGTGAGTGAGTTAGAGCTGATTTTAATGAGTCTTAGACTTCTTTAGTTAGACGTTACGAGCCTAGACAGACATAGGGTCACTGGAGTGGAACTCACCTTCTTACGTGTGACATTCGGTTGAACTGTCATGGTTTGAGGGTCGGAACCACCTTTGATCAGTAGACTGCTTAGCATGACGTACCACGACGATATTTTACATGTAACTTAATTCAAATCCTTTTAATTCATGTCACTTGTCACTTGTCTCTTGTCTCCTCTCTCAGTCTCTTAAGTATTTTTACATGTCTTCTATTTCTTCTATGTGTGAGAAGGCTCCGCAGTATTGCGTTGAACCAGTGAGGATGTTTCTTTGAGCTTGTGAGTAAACTCTATCATCATAATTCACTTGCATGCATATAATCCATACATACCCATACATATTGATTAGTTTCTGAAAGTGTATAAGAAGCTCCAATATTGGACCATTCTTCCTTTCGAAACTGGTTTATGTGTAAGGGTTCCATCTATTCTCGTCATGCATACATATCATCCAAAGAAGACTATGCATATGGATTGGAATTAGGAAGTGTTTAAGAAGCTCCTTCAATGGACCATTCTTCCTTCCAAATTTCATTCGTATGTATGGTTCTCTTTCATTCTTATCATTCATGTTCATAAATCTAACTTGCACTCCTACATTCCTATTCCCATAATCATTTCAACATCTCTCTCTTCTCCATACTCAACATTAATTTCACTTTCATGTCCTTAAAGCTTCCAACATTCATTAGCTTCATACACCCTGTGTGTGCCACGACCGGACCCGATCCACCCGGATTGCGATCACCTCCACATTTGAACCCGACGTGAAACGCTTCGTGGCATTTGCTTCTGATCTTGTTGGGAGGTTGTGATCCATATCCTTTGTTTCATATTTTTCATCCTCATCATATCATCATCATCAGTCTTGAGTGTTGCACTGGATTTCTCACAGTATCGTGCACATCTTCGTCGTGAAGTAAACGCATTTGTGAGAGATCTAGAGCATCGTGCATCACTTGCTTATTCACATAAGATGGAGGAAGGATTCAAATCCCTTATTGTTGAGAAACAAGGCCAAAGAATAGTCTCTTCTATGTTGAGAGAGAAGGGAAAATTCAATGGCATCAACATCACAAGCTACTTAGATTTGTTTGAAGAGCAATCTATGATTTTTGGTCTTCCCGAAGATCTTTTGATATCATTCTTTGAACGAATTGTTGATAGCTCTATCATAAACCGTGTCACTCAATATGATAATCTTCCTTGGAGTGATTTTAGAAAGGAGATGCTCAAAGAATTCTATCTTGAAGATTATAGCCAACATAATCGAGATGGATTCTTACGATGGGTCAATTCTCCAAAGCCTAGTAGCTCTATTACTCACTTACAAAATGAGTATATTAGACGCTATGAACAACTTCCTAATGAGGATAAGATAACTTTGGAACCTGATCTTGTGATCAATTTTCTTAAGCTTCTTCATCCTGAAACTCGTAGGGAAGTTGAACGGCGATTAGAAGAACCAGATAAGCGCTATGGTCTTACTGACAATTGGCAAAAAGTGCGTAAAGTAGTAGAGGCTGTAGCCCATAGACATCAAAGACAATCCATGCTTTATGAGCAAACTAGTCTTCCTCAAGCTAGCCTTCCACAAACTAAGGAGCAAGTTAGAGAACAATCCCATGCTATGCTTTTTGACTCTACTCCTATTCCTCAAATGATGGAGCCTACTCAAGGTTTTAAAGTAGAGCCAAATAAAAGTGTAGTTGAACAATCTCAAGTGGATATTCTCACTAAGCAAATGGAAAGTCTTATTGCTACACAATCCAATTTGGCCAAGACTATAGATGCTTTACAATCTAATTACACCAAAACTTTCCAAAATCAAATGAACCCAATGACTTTTCAAGAGCCTAATCAACATGTTATAGCTACCAATCAAAATCCACAAGTAGCTCCTACTCAAGCATATCAAGTTCCTCCAATGCATAATCCTCCAATGCATAATCCTCCAATGCATAATCCTTCAATGCAAAATCCTCATCCTCATGTGCAAAATCCTCAAATTTATCAAAACCTGTATCCTCAAGCTTCTCAAATAGCTTTTCAAAATCCTCAAAATCAAAATTTTCAAAATCATCAACCGTATAATATGGAAGCTCCTCTTGCACCTCAAGTACCACATGTTGCTCCCCAAGCTCCTCAAATACATCAATTGCATTTTCAAAATCCTATATATCCTGTTCAAGCAATACCTTATCAACAAAATCCTCAATTTCAAAATTTCCCACCACAAGTTAATCAAAATCCTCAAAATCAAAATGGTTTTGTGCGTGGCCCTCGTAGGTGTCCTTGGTGTGATTCGTTAGAGCACTTTTTAAGAGATTGTGAATTATTGAAGGCTGCTAAGGAGCAACGACTAGTAATAGACATAGACAAGAAAATCTGTGACTATCGATCTAGGCTACCTTTGCAAGGAAATTATGGTAAGGGAGGAATGAAAAAACATTATGAAAATATAACCATAATGGACGTAGGAACTAGAGGAGTGAAACTAGAAGCTCTTGATGAACAACAAGTAGAATCAAGTAAACCCACAAAGGAAGGTGATTTTTCTATAGAGGCTTTAGTAAGAGCACGGGATGAGATTAGGAGAATAACGGCTTGGGAGTCACCAATAGAAGATCAATCTCTTATTTCTCACATATCCAATGTAGAAGAAAAACGAAAAAGAGATGAAGCTGAGCCTAGTGAAAGAAGAGTAACACGAAAACAAACCTCAGAGGGAATAGAAACAATCATAGAGCAGGGAGAAACATCACAATCCAAAGATAAAAAACAAGAATCAGAACCCAACGAACAAAAACAAGAGGAAAAACAAAAAGGGAAGAAGACAAAGCAAAGAAAAACAGAACCAAAGCCTTTAGATAAACAAGAACAATCAAAACAAACTGAAGACCAAACACGAGAACATGAACAAAAACAAGACCCTGAGCAAAAACAAAAGAAACCAAAGAGAAAACCTAAAGCCATTTTGATTTCAGAAATTGAGAGAAAAATAGATCCTATGGAGATTTTAGATGACATTTTGCTTAAGAGTCAAGTGACTATGTCTTTAGAACAAGTTTTCTCTATTGCAAAGCCTGTTTTTAAAGATAACTTTATCGGCCTAATTAAAAGGAAGAGGTTTCCGCTTAATCTAGATACTGAGATGCAAGATTCTCTAGATCAAGATCAAGCTATGAATGAAGCCTTAAACTTTGATGAATCTGATGAAGAGGACTTTGATGATGATGAAGTAAATGTTAATAAAAATTTCTTAGGACCTATTCAACCTGACCATGAAACTCATGAAAACAATCCTGAAAGTCACTTTAAAAGAACATTTTGGTCTAGAGGTACATCAGAGATGCATGTTAAAATAGGAAATGATAAGAACACTATCACTGTAAATGCATTAGTAGATTCCGGCTCTGAAATCAATGTGATTTCAAGAGAAGTCTATGATAAGTTTCGATGGCCCATAGATAAAGATTGTGGATGGCGTATGAGAACTGCAGATAATGGTGTAGGTACCCTGTATGGAGCTTGTGCTAGTGTGCCCATATCCATAGGAGGAATCACAGAAGAGTTTCACTTTTTTATTCAAGATAATTGCTCCTATGAAGTTCTCTTAGGTCAACCCTTTATTTGTGAGAGTCGTATGGAAACTAAAGCCATGGATGATGGGTCTACCTATGCTAGATTTAAGTCTAAGGATGGAATGCAATCACTTCAAGTCATGACAGTAGGAGTGAATCATCCTAGGAATCGATTGTCAATTAGAAAGAAACCTATTGTTACTCAGGGTCATGAGCATGCTTGTAGTGATTGTGCACCTCGATTCATGTTTGGAGCTACATATGATCAAAATTTCGGATAGAATCCATTGTTGAGCGGGACAACAGTGGATATTGGTTTGACATCTCGCATCCAACCAACATGTACAATAGTTTGTCACTTTGTTTTCCACATTCTAGATTAGATTTTCTTCATAAGAGTCAATTGTCCAAGTCTTTTATCCAAAAAAGCCAAAAAAATTATAAAAACAACAAAATCATGGAACATGATGAGAACATTGAGCATGTGATTGAGACATCTCATTGTTTCTCTACTCTTGAGGAGTTAGAGTTATGTCTTCAACAAAATTCTAATTCCCATATTATTCTTATTTCTTCCCTTGATGAGTATGCTCTAATCCAAGAGTATGCTCTCAATGTTGACAAGTGCTCAAAATTTAACCAAACACATGATGCCTTAGTTGAAACAAAGTACAAAACTGTAGACAAAAAAATCAAACCCATAGCTCAACCATTACCTCAAGGAAGTAATGAAAAAATTATTGATGTGAAAAATGATCCAATTCTTCGGGATAAGAAAAACATAGGACATACATTCACGGATGAGACAATCAAACAGGTGAAAATTGGTAGAGATGATGACTTTCTTTTGCCAGTAGAGAGAGATAAATTTGAGAGAGTTATACCGAGCCATGGAAAAGCCTTTACTATGTATCCTCATGAGATTGGTTGTGTAGATCCTAAGCTAGTTGCACCCATGATAATCTTTACTATTCCACATATTCCATGGAATCTTCGTCCTATACCTGTTCCAAAGGCTCACTTACCTGAGCTAATGAAACTACTTAAGGAGAAGATAAACATGAGAATTTTAGAGCCATCTTTTGCATTTTACTCAAACAGATGGTTCACTGTGCCTAAAAAGTATGGGAAACTACGTTTTATTCAAGATCTCCAACCCGTCAATAAAGTCACCATAAGGAATGTAGGAATAGGACCCATTGTAGATGAGTTTGCTGAATCATTTTCAGGACATTCTATCTATTCAATGGGTGATCTATATTCTGGATATGACCAATTCCAATTAGCAATTGATAGTCGTGACATAACCACAATGAAAACTCCTTTAGGCTTAGTGCGAATGTGTACTTTACCTCAAGGAGCGACTAATTCTGTGGCTCATATGATGAGTGCTATGAATATGGTCTTACATGACTTTATCCCTCATATAACTATGCCATTCATTGATGATATTCCAATTAAAGGGAGTGAGGAACGTGTAAAGGACATTACTTTAGATTCATCGGGATGTCGTAAATTTGTTCTTGACCATATCTCTGATTGTGAAAGAATATTTCAACGATTTGAAGAGGTAGGTCTCACATTTTCCATAGAGAAATCTGTTTTTGGTGTCAACGAGGTACTTATTGTTGGACATTTATGTGGCCATTATGGTCGAAAGCCATACCCACAAAAAGTTGATGCCATTAGCAAGATTTCTGAAACATGTAACAATGTGAGTGAGGTACGTAGATTTCTTGGTGCTTGCATCTTTTATGTTATTTGGATCCCTCACTTTGCTCATGTTGCTGATTGTCTTTATGACTTGTTGAGGAAGAAACAAAAATTTATTTGGACTGACAAACACACTCAAGCTATGCGTAAATTGAAGAAATTATTGCTTGAAGCTCCCATCCTTAAGCGTGTAGACTATTCTGCTAACAAACCTATTATATTGACTGTTGATACTAGTCCTATTGGTATAGGTTGGGTCATAAGTCAAGATGATAGTGAAGGGAACAGATATGCAATTAGGTTTGGTGCCAAAATTCTACATGAAACACAACGAAAATATCCACAGATCAAACGAGAACTATGGGGTATGGTAACAGCTTTGAAAACAGACAAAGAATATTTCATTGGTGCAAATGTCAAAGTTGAGACTGATTGTTTGCCTCTCATTGGAATGATAGCCAATTGTTCATCTCCTGATATAGCCATGCTTAGATGGATCTCATATATTAAGTTCATAAATCCTGAGTTAGTTCATATTTCAGGTAAGTCAAACTCAGTTGCTGATATGTTATCGAGAGCTAGATTTGATGATGATCTTGAAAGTGATCTAATAAAGAATGTGAATTTAGTTGACTATGTTCCACATATATATGAGTATGAGAAATTTCATGAGTTTGAGTACGAAGATGAATGGAGAGACATAGGAAAGTATCTTAGTACACTACAACCATTACCTAACTGGACTATGAATAGATTCCGTAACATTAGGAAACGAGCTTATAACTTTTTCCTATGTAATGGTTATCTTTGGAGACATGCTAAGGGTAAGGTTAAGAATCCACAACGAGTCCTAGGAAAACGAGGTCTTCAATTGCAAGTAATGAAGGAAATGCATGAGACATTATGGGCAGGTCATAAAGGATTTTTTGGAACATATGAAAAAATTAGAAGTACCTATTATTGGCCTAGGATGTATGTTGACATTAGTAGCTATGTTTCTACATGTTCTACTTGTCAACTTCATTCATCAGTAAAACATAGAGATCCGTTGCATCCTACTTATCCACCTTGTATTCACTACAAGTGGGTAGTAGATCTTGTAACTATGCCTAAAGGTATTGACAAAATACGTTACATTGTACTTGCAAGAGAAGACTTAACTAATCATGTAGAGGGACGTGCACTACGATCTAAGACCACTGCCAATGTTTGCAAATTCTTGCTTGAAGATGTCATAAGTCGCTTTGGGTACATAGAGAAAGTAGTTGCCGATCGTGGAGAGTTAAATGCGAGAGAAGCTAAAGAGTTCTTTGAGCGTCACGGTATTCGTTTGTCTCTCACCACTGCATATAATCCAGAGGCCAATGGTAAAATAGAGAGAGGGCATCCACCTATTGTGAAAGCCATATCTAAAGCATGTAACGGTGACATCAAACAATGGCCTAAATTCTTACCTTTTGCACTTTGGGCAGATAGAATGACATGCACACGTACTACTGGATATATGCCTGCTGAACTCATGTACTGTCAAAAACCATTGTTTCCAATTCAGTCTCATATTTCTGCATGGTCAAATTTGCCTTGGTCTGAAAACATGTCTACTGATGATTTTTTGAGTTTGCGTATTAAACAGTTAGAACAAGGTAAATTAAGACTTGATGATGCTGTTGAAAAATTAAGAGAATCTAGAATGAAGAACAAGCATTATTTTGATAAAACTCATCGATTGCGTCCTAAGCCAATTGAAGTAGGAGATTGGGTGCTCATTTATGATAGTACATTTGACTCTCAATATGATGCACGCAAAAAGCTCACTCAACGGTGGTTTGGGCCATACATTGTATCAAAAGTCAACAACAATGGTACGTATGCTCTTTGTGAATTAAATGGTGTTGCACTAAAAACTTTGATTGCAGGTAAAAGGATAAAGGTATTCAAGAAACGTGATAATGACGAGTACATTTTGGATGAGGACATCGAAGAAGATGACAACAATGAGGCCGATTCATAAACAGGAGTATCCATGTTATAAAAAATAAAAATATAAATAAAAAAAGAAAAAAAAAACATATAAAAATATCATTAATTTTTCAAGTTCATGTTGCTTTGTTTTTTTTCAAGTTCATTCTATTTTTTTTTCTTTTTTCCATGCTTGTTTCATGCATGTTTTTTTTTCAGTCTTTGCATTGCATTGCATTGCATATCCACATCACTTGAGTCAAAAAAGGCAAATGATGATTTCTCTACTTGTGTAAAATTGTATCTTAAGTAGTAACTTATCTACTAAGAAATTGATTATAATCTAGGATTGTGGAAAGATAGGGCATGTAGATTTGGAGGTTTATTTTGGTGACAAGACTTTCATATATAAACATGCATATGTATCCTGTATCGAAAGCATAATTGTTGAAATCCTATCTCCTGCTATTGCATGTTTCTACATCCTTAGTCCATCTCACAGCACTTGTATCGGAGTTTAAACGACTGTTCTCCGTCATCAAAAATGGTTGTACCTTGTATCGGGGTTTAATTTTTCCTCGTCAAAAAAAAAAAAAAAAAAAAAAAAGCTACATGTTACAAAGAAGTTTACACTTTCTTCCACCCCAAAAAAGTGATCGTAACCATAAAGTTGCCGAATCATCATCATCATCAAAAAAAAAAAAAAAAAAAGAGGCAAGCCAAAGGAGGATAAAGAGGCATAGTAGAATAAATCACGGGCTATATAGGCAGATTTATGCATTAGTGGAGTTTAGTTAGATTTCCTTGCATGTTATTAGAGAAAGAGCATATTCATATTTATGTAGGAAAGGAGTTGATCTAAAATAAGCTAAAGATGAAAGATGTCTCTTGAAAATCCTAAATCTTTGTTTATAATCATATTTAAGGTAGATTGCTTTATGAAAAAGGTACAAAATTTTCTTCAAGATGAGAGGAACTGATGCTTAAAACGACTCAATACATCCACTTCCACTTCATATTGATGCTTGTTTTTTTTTCTTTCTTGTTGCCAATGTTGCTTGTTCATTTGCATATATGTTGCCTATTTGTTCATGCATATTCATGTTGCCTGTTTCAATTATTTCTTTCATGCAAATTTTGCTTCATGTCACGTTACCTACTTATTCATGCATATAATCAATTTTCCTTCCATCTTTCTTATGTTGCCTATAAAAGAATTTGATGCCTGGAACATTTTGTTTTTCACAGATGCTAGAGTGGCGCTTCCGGAGGAATCGCAGGTTTAGTGGGGGCGAATGTCGTCGAGATTTGCTCTCCTCTCTCACTTGTGAAGGCCCACAAAAAACATATTTGGTGAAGGTAGCCGGAATTCCCTGAGAAGTCTAGGATGCATCAAGGATGTGAAAGGAAGCTCACATACAAAGTTTTAAAGAAATCAAGAAAGTCCATGGTAGCGGTCAAAGCTGGTCAAAGTTGGGAAATTAGGGCAAAATTTTCATTGTCACCAAATTAGATGAAAATCCATATACTTGTAAAGATTGTCAAAGGCAGTATATAGCCCAAATTTCAGCAGAAAATGGATTTTGTAGCACATTGATATGCTATGTTCATTTTGTAAAAATGTAATTTTTCTAGTTTGACCCTACAAATTCTTGTATAGAAATTTATGTTAGCCATATGGTTTGGCATGTATAAAGATCATATGTGGCTACATATTTGTACAAATTTTCAAGGCCATCAGAGCTTCCTAGAGACCTTAATGCCACCTTGCAAGCTTCCAAATGTAGTCAAACTTGTACAAGGGAGATTCAGATGGGAGTTTTTCCTGCATATTCCTGAAGGAGATCTTTGGAAACATAGTCCTACAAAGTTTCATCTTCATCAAAGTCTTTTTGGAGGGTCAAAGAGCACAAAGTCCAGTTTTCAAGATCATCGCAGTTTTCTAGAATAAGAAAATTGAAGGCTTGAAGGGCTGCCACATGTCAAAATATGATTGAACCATGGTGTACGGTCAAGATGAGCTCCTATTCAAGGGTGGAGATGCACTAAAGCATAAAGGAAGGAGGATCCACGAATTTTTCCATAAAAGAAGACCTTTTTTACAATCAAAGATCAATAATGCAGCATTTCTCCAAAAATAGTGGCTTATCTTATCCGAATTGATGTGAGCACTGATCCGACGGTCCAGATCATCCCCAGATCCAATGGTGGAGAATGAGGGCGCCTAAATTTCACTCCTTTACACTAGATTTGATAGAAAGAACAATTCCAAGCCATTGATTTGATTAATCAAATGGTTGTAATCAAAAGTAGTGATCCTAGAGTTGAGAGTTGATTTCTCTAGATCCAAGGGCCCAAATTCATTCAAAAAACTATATAAACCCCCCTCCAAACTCCTAGAGCATCATTGTTAGGCATCCATAGGGCTCATGCTAGCTTACGGTTTCCTTGAGACGATCACCCTCGGTTGAGCGAGTGAGGATCCAAGGTGAGCTAGTATGAGTATAGAACCTAGTTTCAAATTTAAGTTAGAACTCCTATCTAGGATAGGCTCTTGAAACCAGTATCTCTATCTTGACTCACCCTCGGTGGAGCGTGTGAGTGAGTTAGAGCTGATTTTAATGAGTCTTAGACTTCTTTAGTTAGACGTTACGAGCCTAGACAGACATAGGGTCACTGGAGTGGAACTCACCTTCTTACGTGTGACATTCGGTTGAACTGTCATGGTTTGAGGGTCGGAACCACCTTTGATCAGTAGACTGCTTAGCATGACGTACCACGACGATATTTTACATGTAACTTAATTCAAATCCTTTTAATTCATGTCACTTGTCACTTGTCTCTTGTCTCCTCTCTCAGTCTCTTAAGTATTTTTACATGTCTTCTATTTCTTCTATGTGTGAAAAGGCTCCGCAGTATTGCGTTGAACCAGTGAGGATGTTTCTTTGAGCTTGTGAGTAAACTCTATCATCATAATTCACTTGCATGCATATAATCCATACATACCCATACATATTGATTAGTTTCTGAAAGTGTATAAGAAGCTCCAATATTGGACCATTCTTCCTTTCGAAACTGGTTTATGTGTAAGGGTTCCATCTATTCTCGTCATGCATACATATCATCCAAAGAAGACTATGCATATGGATTGGAATTAGGAAGTGTTTAAGAAGCTCCTTCAATGGACCATTCTTCCTTCCAAATTTCATTCGTATGTATGGTTCTCTTTCATTCTTATCATTCATGTTCATAAATCTAACTTGCACTCCTACATTCCTATTCCCATAATCATTTCAACATCTCTCTCTTCTCCATACTCAACATTAATTTCACTTTCATGTCCTTAAAGCTTCCAACATTCATTAGCTTCATACACCCTGTGTGTGCCACGACCGGACCCGATCCACCCGGATTGCGATCACCTCCACAACGTTATCATCTTAACATCGCACGATGATTAACAATTTCAATTGCTTCCCGCTTCCAAGTATCTACTTAACCTTTTTCATTCCACTATCAATCGCTATTGTGTCTGTGTGTTTTGCGTGCTTGTGCTCTCTGTATACCCTATGCAATTGTGTTCCTGTGCTTGTGTGTGCGCAACATGGAAGCGTTAGCAAACTTTGCTACATTCCGTGATGGACTCCCCGCAGATGTAGGTGAGTTCTTGCGCATCCATGGGTTGGCAAATTTTGCTAAAATGCCTTGGCATTCAGTGGATTGTCACCCATTCTATGCCCAAATCATCGCCGCCATCGCTGCCACACCTGCCACAGAGCAGAGTTGGCCAATCACCTCCTTACCATCTCGTCCCGTAATAACTTTTCAGACTTTTGCTGATGCATTCCGACTCTCTCCGCAAGGTCAAGAGAATGGACCTAGTCTTCCCATCGCCACCATGAATCAGTTGTTTCCTAGGCATGTTTTTAATGAATATGCTATTCTTTGTTGCCTTGAGCCTGAAAGATCCGCATTACAGTTTTTAGTAGCTATCCTCAACCTGCAAAAGCGTACATATGGCATATCTCGCCCTTTCTATTCGGCAATAGATATGGTTGCAAGAGAGCCTGTGAACTTTGCATCATATTATTTCCGCCGCATTCATCGAGAATGCGTTTCCATCATTAAACAGGTCAACAAGGGAGAAATGCCCCGATCACGATTACCGCATATATTAAGTTTCCTGTTTCCGGCAATACAAGCAGCACAACCACCACCCAAGGTCCGGTATTACACCATGAAGAATCTTCACAGATATTGGAAGATGATGAAGAGGATGACGAAGAATTATTCCAGCTCCTCTGTCGGAAGCGCATCAGAATAAGCTCTTCTGATAGCCAAGTAAAGGGATCGGTCGCCGGACATGAAGATGATGACAATGAAGAAGAGACATTTCACGACACCGCTACCTCCATGCACCATGATTCATCAACATAGTCCTCTCCAAAACAGCAACAAGAGCATGATGAGACCACCAAATCCGGAGCCAGCTCCTCTCAAG
Organism: Ceratopteris richardii; assembly: GCA_020310875.1. Lineage (NCBI taxonomy): Eukaryota > Viridiplantae > Streptophyta > Polypodiopsida > Polypodiales > Pteridaceae > Ceratopteris > Ceratopteris richardii. The sequence goes on from CM035429.1 coordinate 143,372,502, forward strand.
AAGAATCTCAGCGACAATCCGAACAGGAAAAGCAAGAAGATGGGCAACCTATCATTAAGGAAATTTTCGAAGAACTGATTAAAGCAGTGGAGTCTGCAGCTGCCAACCCTGATGATACTACCCAACAAACCACCGAACAGGTACTAGAAACTAACACTCTGCAACCTACTCCTCCACCCGAACCTCCGATTAACCCCATTCTCCCTGTTCCACCTATTGTCCATGAGGAACCTTCTGCTTCATCTTCCTCACCAAATTACTCTTGTTGAAGCTCAAGGTCAAGGACAAAGCATGGAAGCGCATCAAGGAAGTGGACACACAAGAAGAAGGAGCAAGTAGGGAGCTCCAAGAAGCACCTGTCAAATTTTCAGAAGAAATCCCTACAAAAATAGTGATTTTTATCACTAAAAACCATTGTAAATACCATTTCCCATTTTTGTAACTCCATTTTGTTCAAGCCGAGGAGTCCTCAAGCTTGAGGAGTATTAGAACTACCATCCTACCAATTTTCATAATTTTTAGACTCCGTTTGAGCCCCCAAATAAGCCCTGGAACCTATTTTTTAACTAGGCCGGACACTAGGTCTGGACAGGGCCAAAACCACTCAAAAACTATAAAAAGGGCTGGAGAGCTCATTTTTGAGGTTAGCTTGTTGTAGATTTCAGTTTTTGTAAGAGAGCTCTTTGGTAATCGAAGCTTCCATTGTTCCACTCTTTGCTCTTACTTTGTGCACGTGTGTGTGTATGTGTGTGCATGCTTGTGTGCTTTCACTCACGCACTTGTGCCATCACTTTCTCACGGTCTTCATACCGGTCCTCACGTCTCCACGGATTGACATTTATGAGGTGTATCTCCTCACGTTGGTACTCACCATTGTGCTAGAGTGACACCAAATTTGGCGCCGTTGCCGGGAAGAGAGCTTGGAGGACGAGCGTGTGACGGTAAGACGTAGAGTAGCGACGTTGGAAGGTAAAAAAATCATCATTTTCAGTTCAGTTTCTAAATTTTCCTTCTTCTTCATCTTCATCATCATCACCATCTCCACCCACCTTCATCTTCTCAGTTTTTTCCATTTTTTAGAGTACATTCACCTTGTTTTTACTTGTGGTTGTGAGCAAGAAGCTTAGAGAGGGTGCAGAACAGAGGCGCTGAAGAAGTAGCACCAAAATAGCTACAAATCTGAGTGAACAGCCCCGGACAAGACGAAACCTGCGCCAAGTATCGTGAGAGCTGCGCCAGAGATCGTGAGTGAGCAATCGGGCAACCTGGGGTTACACAGAGCAAGGGGAGGTGACAAAGAAGTTAGAGAGGCCCTCAAGGTGAGCAAACACCCATTTTACTCCATAATTTCTCAGTAAATTAAGTTTGGGAAGGGAAACGATCTGCGTCAGGTATCGTTTGGTACTGACAGACGTGAAAAGGAGTGATTTGGGGTGATACAGAGAGTGAGGAGAGGAGAGAGGAAAGAGTAGAGCATGTGTACAACCAAAACTTAGAAGAAATCTTTCCCAAAACTTGTCTAAGGGTCAAGTATCGTTTTGCTCCCGCGGTCGAGTATCGCGATACTTAGCAAGTATCGTTTTACTCCTGTGGTCGAGTATCGCGATATTTCCCTCCTTTCGGTATCGTTTGGTTCAGAGATCGTTTTGATCAAAGATCGCGATATTCACCAGCGATCGCGTATCGTTTGGTTCATAGATCGTGTATCGTCTGGATCAAAGATCGTGTATCGTTTGGCTTAAGTATCCTGTATCGCTTCTCAGAGATCGCGATACTTACCAAAGATCGCGTATCGTTTTGATTCAGGTATCGTCGATCGTTTTGAGCCAAGTATCGAGTATCATTGGTGCCAAAGATCGTTTCAATCAAAGATCACAATATTCACCAGCGATGGTGTATCGTTTGGTTCATAGGTCGTGTATCGTTTGCATGAGAGATCGGTATCGTTTCGGTCGAAGATCGGTATCGTTATACAGCGATCGCGATACCTATCAAAGATCGTGTATCGTGGAGTTTGCTCACGATACTTGTTGAAGATCGTGTATCGCCTACTTCAAGTATCGTGATACATACCAAGTATCGTGTATCGAGTTCCTCAAGTATCAAGTATCGTGTCCTACAAATGTCGTGTATCGTCTGATTTGAAGCATTTCCTGAGAGGCCCTGTTTCCTTGGTTTAACCCCCAAAACCCTGAACTAGCATAACTTTCTCATACGAAATCCGTTTGCTGTGATTTTGGTTTTGTTGGAAAGCTCGTGGGGAGTACAACAAAAACATCGACTGGTTACGGTAAAAATAATACCAAGATTATTAGATAGGGTATTTTGAAGTTGACCCTCAGGAAAACTGGAAAACCAAGGTGTTCCAAAGGATTTTGAGCAACATAAGAGAACTTTAGGGACTAGAAGCCAAGGCTTATGAACCTGAGATCTGGCAGACACTTACACAAGGATAGACAAAGCATTAGGTCATCTGAGGCTAGTGTCAACCATACAACCAAGTCTTGGGCTCAACAGCTTAGTGGTTATCCTTACACACAAAGTTCAGAAACCAGTGACTCGGAAATGTCTTTTAGCATGGAAAGACCCACACGTAGCTCAGGCACTGCCTATTTACAGACACCAGAAGGTCCTTATAAGACCCAATTGGAGTATATCAGGACCAACCAATTAGGTGCTCGCATCTATGAGGATGGTCTAAGGCGATCAGTGGTTCAACTCAAAAATCCTGACCAACCCTTTGGACTTGAACACCCAGTAGTCAAGTTCGAAGAGGGTGCTTACATTGATAAGGAAGGAACAATGTATGTGGTTACCAACTTACCAGATAGGACAGATGAGTTTGGAAATATCATTCCTGAGAACGAGATAAGAGACTTAGAGAAAGGAGACCTAGGAGGAGAACCCAAGACCCCTAGAGGTAAGTCAGTCTTAACCAGAGTGCTCACTCCAGAATGGATTCCTCAAGATAATAAAAGCATAGAACTATTCGTGAATAGAGAAACGGAGGAAGCCTTTTGGAGATTTAGGCCAGATCAACCGAGCCTAGTAGTCACCATCTATGAATTCAAGGATCTAGAGACACCAGGGAAAGTTGTCTATCTAGATCACACATCTCAAAAATTATTCTTGGTATCAGATCATGACAGACATGCTTACACTTGGCAAGGTGAATCAATTTTTCCTCCACCAAGATCTAATGTTTCCCAGGGCCTCCAAGGCGCCGGATCATCCAAGGGTCATGAAACCCACAGGGAAAGAACTAGAGAGAGACCGGAGGTAAGCTTTGCAGACACTGTAGGCAGAGACAGATCAGGATATGGAACGGAAAGACTTGAAAGGGAGAGACATAGAGTTTATAGGCATCAGAGAGATGATCATGATTTCCCATTGCCTAGACCACGAGAGCACTCAAGAACCCTTAGACCCTCTCAAGTGGTTAAGACAATGAAGAACTACTTTGATGGATTTGGAGATCCTTATGATCATGTGGCGGAGTTCAAACAAGTGCTAAGAGCTGAACAGGTTGAAGACTTATTCACCCAGTTCGAGGCCTTTGGTTTGACTCTTAAGGGTACTGCCTTAGCTTGGTTTCAACCTCTAAACAGTCGCAACTATAGAGAGATAGGTCAGCTGCTAGAAGAATTCATTGTGGAATTTTCCAAAAGCGGTATCAGGCATAACACATCATCCTTGATCCACAGCTTCAAGCAGACACCCCAAGAAATAGTGCGACTCGCAGGAAGAAGGTTTAGACAGTACTTGGAAAGATGCCCTGTACCAGAATTACCCACATCAGCCAAACATGTGGCACTGTTTTTAGATGGCCTATTGAGCACAAAATTAAGGTCATATGTATACTTGAAAGAGCCTAGATCCATAGAAGAGTGTATACGGATATGCATTGACATAAAAGACAACTTGGGTGAGGAGTTAGGACTATCCAAACTCTATAAGGACTCTGATAGTTCTACAAGTCATACCTCTAGAACCTCCACTGAGATAGATGAGATAGCTGAGCAAGTGGCCAAAAAGCTAGGAGTTCAAAATAGACAAATGTCAAGGGTCACCTCATTGAAGCGATGTTATACATGTGGAGGAGATCACATGGCTAATGTTTGCCCGTTGACGACTCAACCCCAAGGAAACCCTAATGCTCTATATTGCACCATTGAAAGGAAGTACACAAATCATGCGGCCCAAGATTGTCCCTATAACAGGCAGGCTGTTAGACAAAATTATCAGCAACCTTACCAGCAGGGTAGGTATCAGAATCAGTACCAACAGCCATATTATAGGCCACAACAATATCAACCTCAATACCAGCAGCAATATCAGGCACCATATAGGCCACAACCAGTCCTAGGAAACCAACCGCCAGCTCCTGCCAATGTGATCCCAGTTAAATATACGATGGCGAAGGAGAACCCTAATAGAGCATTGGTGCCACTAACCCCATTGGTCCCAGGAAATGGTTCTCACGCTCATGGTTCAGATTACTTCCATGAAGATAGTCCACATGCTTATTATATAGAGTCACCTGAGCAAAGTGAGACTTCTCAGTGTCAATATGAGACACCAATGGAACAAAATTGGGAGCCAGAATACTCCAATGTCATGTATACGAATCCAAATCCTAGGCCCCAATTGAGACAAGTAAGACCACAATCCCCTAGAGGACCATGCTTTAGATGCCAGGGCGACCATTTCATTCGTGAATGTCCCCACCAACTAGCTCTGGGACAAGGGCAAAACATCACAATACAAGGCTTTTGTCCTGAGTGTGGCAAGGAACATCTTCCTAGAGAGTGTCCGAAAAACCCCTCTAGTGCACCCAAGGTTACACCCATCAATGTGGTAGGCTTAGTGGCAGATTCAAGTTCAAGTAGCAGTAATGTGGCTCTTGTACAGGCAGTTACTAGGGCACAGGCTGCACAACAAGCAAAACCATCTGAGCAATCAGAGTCAAGGGAGGCAGGAGAACCCAGTAAGAGGAAACCAAGAACATGGAAGGATACCAGAGAGAAGGCTAATCGCAAGTGGAACAAAAAGATATCTGAAATAGAAGAAAGCCTAAAAGATGCCAAAACAAAAATAGAAGACATTGCATCTCAAAGCCCCTCGCATGCTGAAGCTCCATCCACTTCGCTTCCTCCCACCCCACCACCCATTGTAAATAGACCGCAATCAGGGTCTGTTCTTGCAGATCCAACCCCAGAAGGCTTGGACATGATGTTCAAGGCCTACCAGGCTCGTCTTCAAGAAGGGCCAACAACTGCAAACCTAGACAAGAGTTACCCTAGAGCAGATTTAGAGATTGAACGGATGAAAATGTGCATGAAAATGGTGGAACAAGCTCAAGCTATACTTGAGACTAGTCAAAAGTTCAATCAGACAAACTTTGTCAAATCAGATTTGCACTTCCAAGGCTTACTAGAAAAATTAGAGCAGTTGGTAAACAAACCACAAGTTTCTTTACCTCCACAGGCTCAACCAGTTATTGAGAGAGGAAGCTCACCACCAATGGGAGCTTATGTTCCTAATTCCACGGATGTTGGAATACCTCCTTCAATTCAACAGTACTCTCAAGAGTTCTTGCGGGAAATACAAGAAGAGAAATGGGCCAAGGAGAAGGGTAACTCCCCTCCTATTCCTGAGATTGATGATCTTCATGATCAATTTCCCCAAGACATCCCGTCTATCTATGGAGATCAAACAGAGCAACATGAGGATGAGAGATTAGATTTTGAATCTAATTCTTTACAAGAGTTGCCTCATTTCATAGACCCATGGGAATCTGAATCTATCCAGATCAGAGCTCCCACAATATTGGTAAGAAATGAAGACTCAGTGATTCCAAGAAACACTGATGTTGTGAAAACACTAAGGTTCAGTGTCATCTCACTGTAGAGGAGCTGCTCAAGGCAAAACCAGAGCTATGGAATCATGTGAAGGATCAGGTTCCAGAACTTGAATCCAATATGCCAAAAGTAGGCTCTAAGCAAAAAGTTCCAGAGATACCTCTCGACAAGATAGGAGACATGAGCGAAGGTGAAGAAGGTAACACTTATCTTCCGATCACCTATCAAGGTTACACAACCAAAGCAATTGTAGATTCGGGTGCTGGTGTTGCTATTGCGACCACCTCCTTGTGGAAGCGATGGGGCAAACCCACATTAAGACCAACGAGAATGAAACTTCAAATGGCAGATGGTCATTTTGAAAGACCTCTAGGATTGCTTGAAGGGATAACTCTAACCACTTGTGGTGTAGAGTTTGAACATACATTTGCTATATGTGACTTTGAAAAAAATAATGTCTACGAGATGATCCTAGGAAGACCCTTCCTACGACAATTGCAAATAGTACAAGATTGGGGAACCAACTCCTTGTACTTACAGCACTTAGGGGTCACCACCAAGGTCAATCTGAAGGATTACACCTTCAGAGATGTACCACCCCTACAGTGGAATCCTATCCACAAAGCAAAAGAAGATTCAATCTCTGTGCATTCAGGAAGCTTACCTGATCCATCCTGGCTGCATGAAGATACTCACTTGTGGATGTGCAAGGTCGCGAAGGAAGAGGAAAAGCGTCTAAAAGCAAGAGAAGAAGGAACTTCCCCAGGAGATAGACCAATAAAAGACCCAGCCTATACACCGATGATATTTCCAGATGAGGAATTTGAGCCTCATGGTTGGGCAGAAATCTTAGCTACCATGGACATTGCAGTCAATGAAGAACAATGGACACCTCATTGTGATGAGGAGGGTTATGATATTTCAGTGTTCATGTGTCAGCCCCTGTTGGAAGAGTGTGATCCTAGTGAGTTCATAGAAGAAGAAGAGAATGACGATGATCTAGAATCCATTGTGATGGATACTTACTTTGACTCAGAGGAACACTATTTAGAAGACATAGGAGTGTTAACCCAAAAAGAAGAAGAACCCCTCACGAGTATTAAAACGATAAATTCAAAGGAAGGAAGTGAAGGAGGTCAAAAGAAAAAGAAAAGAAAAGCAGTGAAACAAGAAGAGGAAGAATCATTGTTTGAAGTACCAGAAAATTTCAAGAAATATGAAGTGGAAGACCGAAAAATTTTGGTACGAATGCCTAAGAGAGAGGCCATTATAGGAGAAGCATATGACAATAAAGAAAAGACCAAAAAAATTGTAGTGACCATTGAAGGGAACGAAGAACGATGTACGTACATAGGAGATGACCTAAGTGCAAAAGAAGAAGCAGAGCTTGTAGCTCTATTAAGGGAATATAGGGATGTGTTCGCATGGCACTATAGAGACTTGAAAGGAGTAGATCCAAAGATTTGCTCTCATACGATTCCGATGACCGCTGATGCCAAGCCCACCAAACAAAAGCCCTACACATATAATGACAATTATGCAGCCAAAATAAAGGAGGAAATTGACAGGCTGATTGAAGCTGGATTCATCTATGAGATTGAGCACACTGAATGGGTGTCCCCCATTGTGGTGGTGCCCAAGAAGAATGGGAAATTGCGAGTGTGTATTAACCTTAAAAAAGTTAATGCCGCTACGATCAGAGATAGTTATCCACTTCCAATCACCGAACATCTATTGGAGCGTGTTGCAGGCAAGGAAGTTTATAGCTTCCTTGATGGATTTTCAGGTTACAACCAAGTAGCCATTGCCCCCGAAGATCAACACAAAACGGCCTTTGCCACAGAATAGGGAATCTTTGCATTTCGTGTGATGCCATTTGGGCTAACCAATGCACCTGCAACATTCCAAAGGCTCATGTGTCATGTCTTCAAAGAGTTCTTGCGGAAGAGCTTAGAAGTATATGTGGATGACTTATGTGCTCATTCCCAAGAAAGAAGTTACCACATCCCTGAGCTCAGACAAATCTTCAACAAGTGTAGAGATTATCGAGTGTGTTTGAACCCAGAGAAGTGTGTGTTCATGGTACGACAAGGTAAAATCTTAGGTCACATTGTTTCTAAGAATGGAATTTCAACAGATGAAGACAAGGTAAGAGCGATAGCAGAATTGCCAAGACCAAGGAATGTTAAAGAGGTACAAGCCTTTATGGGCCATTGTGGATATTACCGTAGGTTTATCCACATGTATGCCATCATAGCTAAACCTCTTTATGGGTTGTTAACAAATTTTGAGTGGAACGAGGAATGCGAGAATTCCTTCAACGAGCTGAAAAGACGTTTGTGCACAGCACCAATATTGACTACTCCGGATTGGAGCAAACCCTTTCATGTCCATGTAGATGCCTCCAATCATGCAATAGGATGTGTGCTAGCACAACCCACAGGTGAAGGAAACCTAGATTTGCCGATAGCATATGCTAGTAGGCAATTAAATGCAGCTGAATGAAATTATACCACAACGGAGAGAGAAGGCTTAGGTATGGTATATGCTGTGAAGAAGTTTAGACACTATCTATTGGCCAATAAGTTCAAGTTTTTCACTGATCATCAAGCTTTACTATATTTGGTCAATAAACCTTGCAATACAGGCCGCTTAGTAAGATGGTTCCTCTTACTAATGGAATACGACTTTGAAGTTGTTGTCAGGAAAGGTAGAACCCATCTTAGGGCAGACCATCTTTCTCGCATCACTTCAGGAGAGCCACCGCAAGGAGTGTCTGATGAATTGCCCGATGCTTATCTGTTCAATTTAGAAGTTGTTCCTAAATGGGCAAATAAGTTGGTACCAGTCCTAACCTTTGGACCTGCAAATAAGAATGTGAAAACAAGCAAAGAAGAAATTGTAAAATCACAAAAGTATCAAATATTGGCCGGAAGTATGTACAAGCAAGATACCGAGGGCGTATTAGCTTGTTGTGTTGAGGACGACGAACATACTAGTTGGATGCAACAAGCCCATGAGGGACTGCTAGGAAATCACTACTCTAAACAACGAACATTGCAAAATCTAAAACGTTTAGGAGTGTATTGGCCTAGCATGGACAAAGAAATACAGGAGTGGATCCAGAATTGTCCAGTGTGCCAGAAGAGACCCCCAGTGGAGCATGCCACTCTTTATCATGTGTCATTAATCCCAGATTGGAGTGCTCCATTGGTTGAGTTCATGAGATCGGGAACATTACCCATTCAGGCTAGTCTTGCAAGAAAACGAAGCATGGAGCAAGAGGCTCAAGACTATGCCTTAGTAGGAGACAACCTATATCGAAGAGGCAAGGATGGTTACCTAAGACTGTGTGTTCATGAATCAGACTATTTGAAAGTCTTAGAAACTGCACACAGCGGTGCTGCAGGTGGACACTTTGGGCCTGACAGAGTAATTAAGACCATTCTATTCTCAGGACTTTGGTGGCCCACTCTTCATATGGATGCACATACTTATGTGAAGAAATGTGACACATGCCAACGTGCCCAATATCCGATGAGAAAAGATGAGATGCCTTTAAGGCCAATGATGGGAGGGCGCGCATTCTCGAAGTGGGGCATAGACTTTGTTGGTCGTATTAACCCCCCAGCTAGAAACTCCCATGCAGAATACATTATTGTAGCCACAGATTACCTTACAAAGTGGGTGGAAGTAAAAGCCACGACAAAGAATGATGCTCAAACGACGGCCAAGTTTTTATTCGAGAACGTGTTCACCAGATACGGATTACCAATAGAGTTGGTCAGTGATAGAGGTACGCACTTCTTGAATGAGGTCATTGAACATCTCCTTCAAGAATTCATGGTGATACACAAGAAGTCTGCCCCCTATCACCCACAAGCTAACGGACAAGCCGAGAGCACGAATAAGATCCTATGTAATGTATTGACGAAACTTGTAAATAATAAACGCTCTGATTGGGACAAACAACTTCATCATGCTGTTTGGGCATACCGAGTGGCCTACAAAACGGTACTCAATGCTACCCCATTTCAGATGGTCTTTGGACAGAATGCCGTGCTACCATTGGACTTCCTAATCCCAGCCTTGAAAGTAGCACAAGAGCATGAGTGGAATGGACATGAGTTGTCTTCCAGGATCTTTGATCTAGAACGCTTAGGTGAGACAAGGCTATGGGCAGCAGCAGGCATTTATGCTGCAAAGAAAAGGCAAAAGGCATACTTTGATGCCCATGTAAAGGATAAAGGATTGAAGGAAGGAGATCTAGTGCTGGTTTATACGCTAAAACAACATGCCCGCAAACTGGAGAAACGAGGATATGGACCCATGATCATTAATAGACTCTCCACTAGTGGTGCAGTTCAATTGGCCACTTTAGAAGGTGATATCTTACCAAACTATATAAGTGGTTGTCGAGTCAAGTTATATCAAGAACCTCTTACAGAGGAAATGCTCATGCGACTCAACACTGCTAAGAAGCGAAAAGAAGAAGAGTTAAGGGTTAGAGAAGAAGCACAAGCAGAGGCTAGAGAGCGCATCAGAAGAAATAAGTTACGGCGGCTAGGCCTAGATGTCAACACAAAAGCTCCAAAATATCACATGGACATGTGCCAAAAATCGGGCATAACTACTTCTCAAATAATTGATCGACGGCCCTTTGTGACTATAGAGGTAGGACGAGGAAAGAGTGTAAAGACTGTGAGAGCATTAGTTGATTTAGGTGCAGCAACTAGTGCAGTTCGACTTTCATACTGCCAAGACCTGCAATTGGACATCAAGCCCATAGAAGCCTATCTCATAGGATTAGGAGGCGTGGAAACACCCTGTTTGGGCGAGGTGGAACTTCCCATCTACCTTCAAGATGTTCCAATAAAAGTCAAAATGCTAGTGTGTCATGATGAGGACCTCACAGAGCCACTTGTCTTGGGTCAAGATTGGATTTACGACCATGCTGTCAACTTGAACCTAAGAAGTCAACTTCTTCAAGTTTGGGTATATAATCAATGCATTACATTAGAATTGGAGAATTGCATGCCCACTGACACTGACACCACACACTCTCTTTGTTCCTCTAAGGCTAATCTTCTCGAACAAGATGTTGTAGATGTCAAAAGATCTATGATCCAGACGGACACAATCATGGAAGGACAGTCGCAAAGGCAAGAAGAACCTTCTTCTTTTTCAAAGAGTAAAGCATCCACATTAGTCCAACCTCAGAAGCAAACAAAACAGTGCAAGATAGCCAGTCTATCAAATAGACAAAGAGCCTTCAAGAAGAAAGAAGTTATGGGCATGAAGCAGATCTGGGTAAAGAAAGGAGTGCAACCATCGATGTTGCCTCAAAGATTCCCACCCAACCAGATCAACCATGAAAAAAGAGGGACCAAGCACCTATGACAGGCTCAAGCACGAAGAATCCAACAAATTTGGGTATCGAAGCTATCAAAGAAGGTCGACCACAATCATGTACAAATTTGGGTGCCAAAAAAATTAGCTACAGCTCAACACGGGCGATTACAGATGTGGGTACCCAAGAAGCTCTTACATACACAACTGCCTCTGCTCCCCACCAGGCAAAAGGTCTCAACAAAGAAGCCAAGGAAAGCAAAGGGTAAGAACAAAACACAAAGAACAAACAAAGATAAACTCAACCCTTCTGCGAAAGAAAGCAGGCAATCATCAAGGATATGGGTTTGGAAGCCAAAAGCACCAACAACATCCACAGAACCAAAAGGCCAACCACACGGGATACCAAAGTTTGGAAAGCATCTAAAGATGAAGTGGCCTGAGCTGATCTCTACAGCACCAAACCCTATTCCAAAATGGGTTCCAATCCGGAGGATTACATCATTTCGAGATCCAATAGACACCTCCAATCAAAGAATTCATCAAGTATACAAGTAACATCAAAAGCCTCGACCAGCAGCAACCATGTGCCTTTGGCATAACCCAGTCGTTTGCACCATTCAGGTCATGCATTTCCAAAGTATGCATCAATATAGGGCCACCTTACATGGCCGTGCATAGACACAATTGAGAAATCCCAGGCACATGAGACACAATTTTCACATGCAAAATATGTTATTGATACTAACCTCTTTCTTCTTGTTTGATGCCATCGTGTGCAAAAAAAAAAAAAAAAAAGGGCAAAGAAGAGGACTGTGCTTGAAAATGATCATCAGCGGACTTTCAGCAAGGACATCCATCAACAAAAAGGACAAGACAAGGGTCAAACACCATGCTGGAACTACAACACGAAGAGATGAAGATCAACGGACCCTTCACCATGGTAAGCTGTGTATGCTTCAACAACACTATAACCATGATCGATTAGGAAACCTCTTCGTCAGCATACCCTTGAGCACTTAGCTCAAGACCCAATATCTTGCACCATACTTCTTGCCATGCATTTTCCAAGTACGCATATGTAGGGCCACCTTACAAGGCCATGCACAAGGCACATAATTTGTTCAACCCATGCACTAATGCACTTAACCATCATACATTATGGGTTACAAGTACTTGGCATGAAAACTATGAAAGCCATCGTTGGAAGAATTAGAGGACATCAGGGTGACCACTACAAGAGCAAGGAAGCCACCCACGATAGAGAGTTGCTCATAATCAACATTGATCACCTCCTTTGAGCAACAAGTCGTTTTGGACAGCTCACAAATGCACCATCAAGATAGAATACAAGGAAGAGGTAAATACAAAGGAACTACAAACTGCAAGATCTAGTAGTGGCAAAGTAAGGAACTGGACAAACGACCAGGCTACATTGGGAAAATGGATCACCCCTGTTGGACGCAAAGGACGCTACCTCTCAACGTACTACATGGAACGACCAATACAACAAGGGTCTGTCAGGGACGACAGACTCAAGAGGGGGGGGAGTGTTGAAGCTCAAGGTCAAGGACAAAGCATGGAAGCGCATCAAGGAAGTGGACACACAAGAAGAAGGAGCAAGTAGGGAGCTCCAAGAAGCACCTGTCAAATTTTCAGAAGAAATCCCTACAAAAATAGTGATTTTTATCACTAAAAACCATTGTAAATACCATTTCCCATTTTTGTAACTCCATTTTGTTCAAGCCGAGGAGTCCTCGAGCTTGAGGAGTATTAGAACTACCATCCTACCAATTTTCATAATTTTTAGACTCCGTTTGAGCCCCCAAATAAGCCCTGGAACCTATTTTTTAACTAGGCCGGACACTAGGTCTGGACAGGGCCAAAACCACTCAAAAACTATAAAAAGGGCTGGAGAGCTCATTTTTGAGGTTAGCTTATTGTAGACTTCAGTTTTTGTAAGAGAGCTCTTTGGTAATCGAAGCTTCCATCGTTCCACTCTTTGCTCTTACTTTGTGCGCGTGTGTGTGTATGTGTGTGCATGCTTGTGTGCTTTCACTCATGCACTTGTGCCATCACTTGCTCACGGTCTTCATACCGGTCCTCACGTCTCCACGGATTGACATTTATGAGGTGTATCTCCTCACGTTGGTACTCACCATTGTGCTAGAGTGACAACTCTCCTCCCTCTTCACACCAACTTTTGACAGCCTCTTCATCCCAGCAGCCACTTCCTCCATTTCCCATATTCTCTGAACTTGAATCCATGGGGTGCATGATTATACAATTTTCCCAGCAGCTTCCGGTACAATTAAGACAAGTTACAGAGGATATTCGTCAGGAACTACAACATAAGGTGGATACCCTTGAAGCAGACATCACTCCTCTACAGGAAGAGATCGATGCAGTCAAAGCAGAAAATCATCATCTGCACTTCCAAATTAACCAGCTCCAAGCCAGACTTACCAAACAGGAAGCAGTTACGAGTCAGCGAGATGCGGCACTGACAAAAGTCCGAGAAAAAGAAGAATTATTAAGTGTTGCTGATGCAGAGATTTTGCAGTTAAAGCAATTACTACAGGATAAAGAGGATGCACGTATAGCTCTGGGCAATCTATTAGAAGAAACCAGACAACAGCTAGATGAAGTGGTACAACGCGGACAAGAGATGCACGATTTAGTTAAGAAGACTAATGAAGAACTCCAGAGAAGCAAGTTTGATTTATCTGAAGTAAACAATATTCTTAAATGCAAATTGATCATGGAAGCTCAATTACAGAAAGAGATAACAGGGATCAGAAGAGAGCGTGATGCTTTTTATCGAACAATCCAATTTCAGAATCAGGAGATAGAAAGAAGAGAGAATCAGCTGGATGCACAGAAAGAAAGACTCTCCAAAGTCGATAAGCAAATTGCTGATATGAAAGTCAGTCAGGATGGAGCTTTGGCGAATGAATTTTATTTACAGGAAGCTTTTCTGCAGACCCAGGCAGAAAGTTTAATAAGCCAAGTTATTTCGTTAAGCTCAGTACGGACAGATCCTCAGCTCGTAGAACCAGATATTTTGAAACAGATGTTAGAGACATTGAAAAAGAAAATTGCCCGGACATTTAGATTAGCCCGAACTATGTATTTAGAAGGAATAGTAGATGAACCATAATTTCTGTATACCTGCGGGTTCAAGTCCACCGTGCATGCCAGTGTAAGCCGTCGGATTGGCAATTGTAAAATCTGACTCTTAACAAACCGAAAGGTCATTGCGTAAATGATGTAACCTTGATTGATGTTGTAACCTTTATATAAATCAATGAAAAAAGACGCTTCGGTGACACTCAGAGGAGTCGCCAGACTGTTCGTCTGGTTGATGATGTCTGTGTAGTTTTTGTGGTGTGTTTGAAGAACTCTGAGTTATTCTGTGACTGTCTGAGTTGTTGATTATCTGTACCTGTCCGGTAAAGATTAAGTTACTGTTACTGTCTCTGTTATTTATAGTAATTGTGTTTGGATCAGCTCTTAAGTTAGACAAAGTGATTCTGTATTACGGTAATGATAGTTTCACCGTTGTCTGATGAGAACGCATCAACTGGATTGTAATTGGTAGCTTTTGGAAGAGTCTGACTACAGATAGTAAGATTGTAAGAGTGTAACCAGAGTCTTGATAAGTAAGTTGTATTGACAGAGATTTTTAATGTTAGATTATGATCATGCGAGTGAGTTGATTTGGGAAAAGCAAGTATAGGGCCTCTGTCTAACAGACCCCTTCCACTCCCAAGAACCCGATTCGATGTTTAAACGCGTCACTGACGGCAAGACCCGTGTTTAACACAATGTAGGTTCTTGAATTGGTCCCCATACATCTGTATGTACTAAGTCCAATAAGTTGTTGTGGATGTAGCTTTTGTGGTTGAATGGTTGTCTTTGTGCCTTCCCAATCTGGCATGCATCACACGTGTTGATCATGTGTTACTTTGATATGTTCGTCAGTCCTAGAACACTTTGATCCATGCACATATCCTTCAAGGTTCTTTCATTCACATGAGAAAGCCTCTTATGCCACACTTCAATCTTACTTAGTGTTTGAGACCTAAAAGTGAATAGAGCTATGTTCTTGGTTTCTCCTACTTCAAAAGTAAAGAGCCTACCATGCTTCTCGCCTCTGGCTATGTTCTTACAGCCTTCACATGGATCTTCCACAAAAGCTCCATGTTGGGTGAGCCTAACTTGCAAGCCTTTTTCAACTATTTGGCCTACACTTATTAGTTTTTTAGTGATAGTGGGTACATAGAGAACCTTACTCAAAATGTTTGTCCTACCATTGGAAGCTTTGACATTATCAATCTTCTCCACATTGTGCTTTGTGTCATCCCCTATTTGCACTTCATGTCTATGCTTTGTACTTTCCAAATCAGATAGAAGAGCAATGTTGCCTGTAACATGATTTGAACATCCTGAATTATCTAGAACAAATGATCATCCTTTTTACCTTCTTTGTGGCTTAGATTCATGAAAAGCAATGTCTTCATGTGGTTGATCTTCTGAATAATTGTTGAAGTCCCTTCTGTTATAGCCTCTATTGTTATTGTTGAAGTTGTGTCAATCTCTGCCTCTATTGCTGCCATATCCACCTCTTCCACTTCCTTTCTAGGTCTTCCCATTGAACCAAAAATTTTGAGTGGTGTGGTTGGTCTTATTGCAGATGGCACAAGGTTGAACATTCTGACCTTTTGCGTTGGCTTGCTTTGGTCCTTTCTTCTTTCCTTTCCACTTGCTTTTGCTTGTGAAGTTGGCTTGGGAAGTCTCTTCTTCATCTTCTTCCTTCTTCTTGCCTTTCTTCTTCTTATCCTTCTTATCTGCATATAGAGCGCTAGTTGAATTACCATGATAGAAGTTACCTTCCTTTATGCTATTGTTGGCCTCTTGATTGAAGAGTTGTCCAAGAAAGATGTTGAAGTCTGGAGGCTACACATCCATGAGGAGATCATAAGCTACCGTGAAGGATTGCCATTGCTTATCAATTCGAAGCCGTTGAGAATTTGCCTCATGATATCCTCTTCTTCATTCAGCTCTCCAATGGATGCTAACTGATCTGCAACTTCCTTTTCCTTGGTAACAAACTCTGTGATGGTTTGTTTAGGTGTCTTCTTCATTTGGTTGAACTCGTTCCAAAGATGATTCTTTCTTGCTTTGGTACTAGCATAAAAGAAAGTCTCGAGGGCATCCCAAGTCTCTTGAGATGTCTTGCATCCTCTAATATGTGGTAATAGAAAGTCAATGATAGATTTTAGTATGTACGACCTTGCTTGAGCATCCCTTGCGCAGAAAAGTATGAGCTTATCTGTCTCCTCTTGTGTAGGTCCTCCTTTGGATCTTGGAATAGGCATAGCTTCATCACCTGCTGCAATTCCTAAAGATTTCTACCTTGCAAATAGGCCTCCATTTTGATTTTCCAAGCCGCATAGTTGTGTCGATCGAGCTTCTCGATCATTGAGGGAACGTTGTCACCCATCTTGATCTAGTTGTGATACTAGTGAAAGAACTTGGAGAAGCTTGTAGGAGGTAGAAAAGTACATTTTGAAGTGACAAAGTTTGGTCCAACCAACCGGCACAAGACCAGCCCTTGAGCTTATGGAACCTCAAATAGACCTTATAGGCATGCGATAAATGCAAAGAAATGCACTACATACTTTGGAGCATCAAGGAGAAAGATCTGATACAGAACAAATAGGTTCGTGTGTCGATTAGCTCAAAAAACTTACTATCTATGGAAGAGACAATGAAATTCAAATGTCCATAGCGACGAGCCTGATTTCAATTAGAAACAATACTTTTATGGGAGTGATACACATAGGGTTGAGTGTATATAATGTAAAAAAGTATAAAGAATAAGCAAAATATGCCATAGGAATGAATTATGGTACCTCCTATTTTTCACGAATATGTAGAGATTGATCCCGAGACAAAAAAGCTGAGATTTCTCCCAATCTACTAAATCAAACGCACCATCTTGGGGTGATGGAAGCCGCAGGCATACGTTATGATGGAGAGTGTTAATCTCCAAAAGAACAAGCTACTCTTGTAGTTAGAGCACCTCTATAACAGGAGTAACTCAAACCTTCACCAAATTTAGAGGATCAATGATTAATTATGAAGATTTTGAAAAATCTGTGAAGAAGATGACTACATAGAAAGTCTGCTGCACATATCTCTCTCATTAACTTATAAATTGTGTAAAGTTTTTTATGAAACTTTGCACAAGGTGTCACTACAGATTGCGCACCTTCTCCAAGTTGAATCACTCCAAAAGATTCAGTATATCTTGAGAAATGATCTCAACAAGTTACCTATGTCTAAAACTGCTCTTTTGAAAAGTCGATTTAGACACCTATAACTTTTAACACTTGCTTCTCTCAATCTAGAACCCGTTTATGAAAATGCTTTTAGCTACAGATAGTTTACCTTCCAACTTAAAGATTGAGTGCTTGCTTGCTCAAAACTTTACACTGTGGAAGGAGAATTGACCAAAACATTAACATCAAATTTTGTGCCTATTTCAAGAACTAGTGAACACTTCTTCACATATGAATGTTCCTACACATAATTCTCACAACATGTTTACAATTAGGCTCTCAAACTTTAACCATAGACTCATTAACTATGGACTTAGACATCTACAAAAGGATTCTTGAAATGATCAAGCACAGAAGGAGAATACACAGAAACATCGGGTGCAATTTTCTTTCATTCCTAAAGGAATTTACAACTGAGTGATGAGAGAGACTTCTATTCACTTCTAAGATGTCTAATGACACTAATTCTTCTCTATTCTTGGTCTCACATAATCTCTCTACTTTGCCCCGACATTTTTCATAGTATATATAGGCAAATATTTACAAGCTCATGACTATACAAAAGTATAAGTGAACTATCTCTGAATTAATGTACATATGTGTACATCTCTTTCAACTTCTGAATATGCACTTCTTCCATGCTTCATAACTTGAACTTTTCTTAAGTCCTTGACTTCCAAACCTTCATTAAAACTTCAATTGTTGATTGCCCTGCACCAACAGCTCCACCTCAATCATCAATTGAAGTTTTCTCTATCTTCTTTATACCTTCCATGTCTTTGAATCTCTGTAGCTTTGGTCCATCCAAGCTTTTGGTTAGCATATCAGCTATCTGATCTTTTGTTGAAGTATGTATGACTTCAATCTCTTTATCCATCACCTTCTCTCTTGGAAAGTGATACTTAATCTCAATATGTTTAGTCATGGCATGAAACACAGGGTTAGCAGCTAGATACAATGAACTCATGTTATCTCCATGAATAGTGAGTGTACTCTGAATGATGTCAAAACTCTTCATCAGAGTCTTAAGCCATATCACTTCTTTTGCAGCTTGAACCATACCTTTGTACTCTGCTTCTGTAGATGAAAAAGCAACAATGTGTTGCTTCTTTGAACACCAAGAAATTAACTTATCTCCCACATAACATAAGTATCCATAAGTTGATATCCTATCATCAGGATTACCTACCCAATCTGCATCACTATATATCTTAATGTTTGTATCTGATGTAAAACCATAATACAAACCCTCTTTGAGTATACCCTTAATGTACCTCAACACTCTTTGTGCTGCAATCCAATGTTCTTTCCTAGGGCAATGCATGAATTGAGACAAAACTCCAACTGCATATGACAAGTCAGGTCTAGTTAAAGTAGCATAAATCAAACTACCAACCAAACTTTGATATAACTTCATGTCCTTGAACTCTTCTCCTCCATATCTGCTTAACTTGTGATTCACCTCCATTGGAGTAGGTGCTACCCTGCAATCATTCATTTTAAACTTGATCAACAAGTTTCTCAAATACGTTTCTTGAGTCACATACACTCCATGTTGAGTGTATGAAATCTCCATGCCCAAGAAATATGACAAGTCTCCCAAATCAGTGATCTTAAATTCTTTCTCCATTTGCTTCTTTAGGCTTTGAATGCCTTTCTCATCTGTACCTGTAAGAACTATATTATCAACATATATGCACATGTAAATGAATCCATCATCACTTGCTTTAACAAGCATGCTACTATTTGCCTTTGACACTTGAAATCCAAGTTCTTTCAAGAATTTCACAAGCCTATAATTCCATGCCCTTGGGGCCTGCTTGAAACCATACAAAGCTCTCTTGAGCTTACATACATACTCTGGATACCTTTCATCTCTGAATCCTTGGGGTTGCTCCATGAAAACATCATTAAAAATATAACCATTCAAAAAAGCATTCTTCACATCTAATTGACATAATTTCCAACCTTTACATGCAGCAATAACTATGAGTGTCCTGATGGTTGTCATCTTTGCCACAGGACTATAGGTCTCATCATAATATATACCATAAATTTGAGCAAAACCCTTCACAACAAGTCTAGCTTTATACCTAGACACACTTCCATCTGCAAATCTCTTTGTCTTGTAGACCCATTTGCATCCAATGCTTTTCTGGCTATTTGGCTTAGGAAACAACTCCCATGTTTGATTTTCTATCAATGCATCATACTCTTCTTGCATAGCTTTCTCCCAATTTTCCTTACCGTTTGCCTCTTCATATGTAGAAGGATCTTCATTTGTCTTTATCATGTAAGCATATCTTTGGTAACCAAAAAAGAAGTGTCATAGCTATACCTTGTAGGTTGCTACTTGTGTCTTGATGACCTTCTAAGTTCTCCACTCCTTGAGGTTTCTGGTTCATGACCCTCAGGATCAAATCTTGGTGTTTCTTCAACTTCAACCTGCACTTCATTATTCTCCTCTTCATCAAATATCTGAACCTTTGATTTACCTTTCTTTTGATTCACAACTTCTTCATCACCTGCATTAATATTGATTGTACATACCAAGTACCTTGCTCATCAAATGTAACATCCTTTGATACAAGGAATTGTTTTGTGGATGGACTCCACAACCTATATCCCATCTTCTTATCATCATAACCAATGAATACATACTTTTCAGCTTTAGGTTCCAATTTGTGCCTTAATTGTGATGGCAGATATGCATATGCCAAGCACCCAAATACTTTGCAATGGTCTAAAGTAGGTCTCTTACCCCACCATGCCTCATATGGTGTCATACCTTGCAAAGCTTTACATGGTAACCTATTAACCAAATAAGTAGCTGTATTTACAGCCTCAGCCCACAAGTAATTTGGGCAATTTTTCTCCTTCACCATGGATCTTGCAAACTCAACAAGAGTTCTATTCCTCCTTTCTGCTACACCATTTTGTTGAGGAGAGTACCTGCAAGTAATTTCCCTTTTTATACCTGCATTCCACAAATAATCACTGAACTCATTAGAGAAATACTCTCCCCCTCCATCTGACCTTAGTCTCTTCAACTTATGACCTGTAATTCTCTCTGCATACATATGATAATGTTTGAATGTATTGAATACCTCTGACTTATCTTTGATCACATAGATAGTGATCCATCTGGTTGTCTCATCAACATAAATCACATAATACCTTGAACCATTGATAGTGAAATCTTTTGATGGTCCTCACACATCTGTGTGTGCCAATTCAAGCTTCTCTGAGTACATAAAGCCATGCTTATTATATGGTTGCTTATGAGCCTTACCTAACTGACATGCTTCACATCTGTATGTCATGTGTTGACCTCCAACATTAGGCAATCCAAGCACTGAACCATTGTTAACCATATCTTTGATACCTCTTTCATTAAAGTGTCCAAGCCTTTTGTGCCAAAGATCTAACTCAGAGATCTTATGTCCTCCATAAGTGAACAAGGCATGACCAACATTGCCTTGGATCTTCAATGTGAATAATCTTCCTTCTTTCTTCCCTAAAACAATCTGTTTATACCCATTGCTAGGGTCTTCCACAAACACTCCTTCATTAGTGAATCTAACTTCATAACATTTTTCAACAATTTGTCCTACACTTATTAGATTCTTAGAAATTGTAGAAACATACAAGACCTTACTCAAGAGGGTGCTACCATCCTTGGCCTTCACTGATCCAATTGACTTCACATTGTGCTTTGTATTGTCACCTATTTGAACCACATGATTAGTTATCTTCTTTTCCAAATCAGTCATCAAAGCTATGTTGCCACTCAGATGATTGCTACACCCTCAGTCAATGTAAAAGACTCTTTGGTCTTCACTTTGCCTTTCACAAGTTGCATTCATTATTAATGTTGAATCCTCCTTCTAATCTGAAGCATAATTGTAGTAGGTATTGTTGTATTGTTGACTTTGGAATCCTCTACCTGCATTTCTTCCAAAGTAACCTCTACTACCTCTACCTCTGAAATTACATCTTTGATTTTTGCCACCTCTTCCTCTTGAATTAAAGTTCTGATTATATCCACCATTACTCTGAGTATTATGCCAACAATCATTAGCTAAGTGATTTGTCTTACCACAAATCCAGCAAGCTTTGACTCCATCTTTATTACTCCTGCCTCTTCCTCTACCTTTGCCACCTCCTCTTCCTCTACCTTTGCCACCTCCTCTTCCTCTTAGGAAGTTAGCTTGGCTAGTTGTACCTTCATCCTCATTTGCTTGTTGCTTTCCCTTGATATTCTTCTTCTTATCCTTTGAATACATTTCATGACCTGTACTCTTGTCACCTTCACCTTTGACATCCTGCTCAAAGGTTAACATATGTCCTAGCAACTGATTTAAGTCAGGAGTAAAATGATCAAGTGATAATTCAGTAGACAAAATGAATGGCTTCCATTTTTCATCACCTCTCAACCCTGTGAGGATTTGCCTTACCAATTTATCCTCCTCAATGTATTCATCAACTGCTCCTAATGCATCTACAATGTCCTTCATCCTTGTTACATAGTCTGAGATGGATTGAGAGGCCTTCTTCTTGGAAGTGGTAAATTATGCCCACAAAGATGCCTTCCTTGACTTTGTGGTGTTTTGGAAATGCTCTTCCAAAGCATTCCATATATCACTTGCACTTTCAAGACCTCTAATGTGAGGTAGCAAGTAGTCATTAACTGACATATAGATAATGCTCCTAGCTTGAGCATCTCTCTTCATCCGATTCTTCAAATGTGATAATTCTTCCCTAGTTGGAACACTAGGATCTCTGAATTTAGGTTTTTCTTCTTCACCTGTAATATAAGCTATCAAGTCTTTGCTCATAAGATGAGCTTCCATCCTCATTGACCATGTTGAATAGTTCTCTCTATCCAACTTCTCTATTTGAAGAGAATCTCCCATCCTTTCTTCACCTATATATTGAATTCTTCAACCTTTATGAGTAATAGATGTACCTTTACTTCGAATAATGTTCCTTTTGTCTTCCTTGATGTCGTATGACCTCCTGTTCAAGCTTTGTCCTCAAGCTTTCACCTTTTGAATCTTGAGATGTTGATTCTTTGCAGCTACAGCAGTCAGGATGGAGAGTGTTAATCTGATGCTTCCTGCTCTGATACCACTGATGGAGAGTGTTAATCTCCAAAAGAACAAGCTAATCTTGTAGTTAGAGCACCTCTATAACAGGAGTAACTCAAACCTTCACCAATTTTAGAGAATCAATGATCAATTATGAAGATTTTGAAAAATCTATGAAGAAGATGACTACACAGAAAGTCTGTTGCACATATCTCTCTCATTAACTTATAAATTGTGTAAAGTTTTTTATGAAACTTTGCACAAGGTGTCATCTACAGATTGCGCACCTTCTCCAAGTTGAATCACTCCAAAAGATTCAGTATATCTTGAGAAATGATCTCAACAAGTTACCTATGTCTAAAACTGCTCTTCTGAAAAGTCGATTTAGACACCTATAACTTTTAACACTTGGTTCTCTTTATCTAGAACTCGTTTATGAAAATGCTTTTAGCTATAGATAGCTTACCGTCCAACTTAAAGATTGAGTGCTTGCTTGCTCAAAACTTTGCACTGTGGAAGGAGAACTGACCAAAACATTAACATCAAATTTTATGCCTATTTCAGGAACTAGTGAACACTTCTTCACATATGAATGTTCCTACACATAATTCTCACAAATTGTTTACAATTAGGCTCTCAAACTTTAACCATAGACTCATTAACTATGGACTTAGACATCTACAAAAGGATTCTTGAAATGATCAAGCACAGAAGGAGAATGTACAGAAACATCTGGCGCAATTTTCTTTCATTCCTGAAGGAATTTACAACTGAGTGATGAGAGAGACTTCTATTCACTTCTAAGATGTCTAATGACACTAATTCTTCTCTATTCTTGTTCTCACATAATCTCTCTACTTTGCCCCGACATTTTTCATAGTATATATAGGCAAATATTTACAAGCTCATGACTATACAAAAGTATAAGTGAACTATCTCTGAATTAATGTACATATGTGTACATCTCTTTCAAGGTTATTGTTGGTGAAGAAGATGATGCAGAAAATTGAAGGAGCAAGACAATGATGGTCACAAGTGTATGTATAATTCTTCCATGTATTCTAGAAGTGATTTCAAGCCTTTATATAGACTCTAGAAGTTCTCCATGACTTCTACAAGTGGATTTTGAATTCAAATGAAGGTGGCAATGGTTGTTGGAGGGAATCAGTTCACTTTCCTACAATCTAGGAAAAGTGAAGATCTAGTTTGCTCTACTTTTAGGTGATTGATTGCTTGATTGAATGACCCAATAGCCTCTAAAAAAGGTGCTTGGGCACTCTATCATGCGAAAGGGTAGGAATTGGGGAGGCGGCGCTTTGAGAATTGGACCCAACAAAGATTCAAGTGTAGCTCTCAATCCGTAGGTCGGATTGAGGCATATAAGATACCTTTGGAAAGCTCTTGGAATGAACTTTCTAAATCTAAGGAGATATCCTAGAAGTGTGAAGTCCTTGGAAAACCTTGGGTGGCACTTGTTTGAGTGTTCAAAATACTTAACATGGGTGAGAATAAAGTTCAAGATACTAAGGTTGAGAACAGGGTTCAAGAGACCAAGGATGTAGAGAAGGTTTAAGAAACTGTGCAAGGTTGTGGACATCAATTCAAGGGTACCTAGGGAGTTCAAGGGGCTGATCACCGAGGCTAGAGGGATAATGAGTAGATCATTGAGGACAATGATCAATAAGGGGGGAAGAATGTAATAAAGTGATAGGTAGGAGATGGTTGAACCACACTCTTCACTGAACTACACCCTAAAAGAGAGGATTAGGAAGTAATCTTTAACCATGGCTTTTGGGGCAAGTGGCCCATCACATTCCTAACCCAAAGGTTGTGAGTTCAATTCCTTACATCTGATATATGCATTAGTGCTTGAACAACAACCTAGGAAATTGGATGATAAAGCATTGAAATGTATTTCTGTTGGGTAAAGTTCTAGGAGCAAAGACTATCATCTATATCATCCACAAACTAAATGCATTTCGATTAGCTGTGATATTTTTTTGTGGAAGATGCAATTCATCCATTATTTTACTAAGGAGACATTTATTAGCTCCAAAGATATGTATGAAACTTTACTACCTCTTTTTACAAGTGGATAGTCTAGTGATGTTCTAAATGAGGCAATTTCTCATCCTTTATAGGTTTCACATGATGATGTAGACATTCCATTTCTAATGCAGATTTACATGATGCACTTATTGATGAGAGAACTAATATAGAGGAGGCAAAAACTATGAATAAATGGCTGGTGCAGACTTTGCGAGATAGAAAATTACATGCACCTCTGTCCAATCATACTCGTTCAAGCTCTCATAATGCTTCTTTTGCATCCTCCAACTATATGCTATGGTTTTCTCTAATCTGTGTGATGAGAATAAGCGTGTTTTGTTTGATGAAGAACAAAATTCAATAAATTGGATGGCTACTATGCAATCAGAATATGATGCTATTATGAAAAATGCTACCTTGTCTTTATATGACTTGCCTCCTGGCAACAAGTCCATTGGCACTAAGTGGGTATACAAGCTAAAGCATAAGTGTGATGGATCAGTTGACAAGTATAAGTCTAGGCTTGTTGCAAAGGGTTATGCTCAAGAAAGAGACATTGATTTTGATGAGACCTTTGCTTCTACATGCGGAATGACTACTGTTCATAGCATCTATGCACTCGCAGAACATCATGGTTGGAATGTACATCAATTGGACATTAAAACTTCATTTCTGAATGGTGACTTGCATGAGGAAGTGTACATTTTTTAGCCCCGTGGTTTTGTGTGGAAAGGGCATGAAAAAAAGTGTGCAGGTTAAAAAAGACATTATATGGTTTGAAGCAAGCACCATGTGCTTGGTATGAAAAAATACATGCCTACCTGATTGAACATGGTTTTGAGAACAATCCAAGTGAGAGCACCTTATATGCTAAGCATGCAAATGATGTGCTTCTGATCATTCGATGACATGTTGCTTAGTGGTCCTCATGAGAAGCATATTTTTTATTTTAAGGCTGATTTGAATGTCTCATTTGAGATGTCAGATTTGGGGCATTTGCATCATTATTTGGGCATTCAATTTATGCAAGCTGATGGTGGAATAGCATTGTGTCAAATAAAATATATTGACATATCATTACAGTGTTTTGATCGTGAAGACTACAAACCTATTGCCACTCCTATGGAAACAGGTTTAGGATTTAGTCTCCATGATGCTAGAGATGCATTTGATGCTATTTTCTATAAGCAAGCTATTGGATGCTTGATTTACTTATGCATTAATCACCGTGATATTCAGTTTTTTATCTAAGAGATGAGCAGGTTTTTGCATTGCCCAGGCATCAAGCATTGATAGATGGTTAAGCGCATCTTTCGCTACTTGAGTCATACCCAGCTACTTAGATTGTTTTATCCCAAGGGGGAATCACTACTGCCAAATTTGCATGCTTTTTCCAAATCTAACTAGGTTGGTTGTTATGACATTGTGTATCCACCAATGGCTTTTGCTTCATGCTTGCCTCACGCATACAACATACTAGACATTATAATTCAATTTTGAAACATCAGAAGACATGGTATTCATCATGTGATGTTGAACCATGAATAGCTTTTGAGAATCATCTGCACTTGTGGATGCATAGTTGTTTTGTTGCCTTTTGTTATTTTGATTCTTCAACCTGCAATCACGTTCAAAGTAACCACGTTTATCACAATTCCATCATACTTTACTATCATTACCTGAATCATTTCTTTGGAAATTTTTGTGGCCTCTTTGGCTCCCCCTACCTCGAAACTGCCCCTATCTCCTACATGATTTTATTGTTGACCTTGGTCTTGGTTATTGTGTCCTTTTCCACTTCCGAAGACTCTAGCTCTTCCTTTTCCTCTACCAGAGTAGAATACCTACTCAGAAATAGATTTTCCTTGGGAATTCAAGTCCTCACCAAGATTTTTTTCCTTCAATAATCAACAACATGGACACCAGATTAGCGAAATTCGGAATATTTTCCCTAGTCTGAATAGATGTTTTGAGCTGCTTATATGCAACTCTAAACCACGAAGGCATACTTCCACCTTATCATCATCATCTACATTCACGCCAATAGATTCAAGTCACTCACATATGCTTTTGATTTTCACGGTTGTAGTCACTTATCGGCATGCCCTTTTTCTCCAGTATATGTAGCTCGTTCTTGAGCTGCAATTTTTGTGCCTTTGTATTGATCTCATACAATGTGACCAAGGTGTTCCAAGCTTCTTCGAAGTCTTGGAATCCTCTATGTGCCCAATCATGCTATCCTGAGAATGATATCTCAACATCATAGTGCTTCTTTTACATCAGATTGCTATCATATGGTTGCATCTAGTCTTTCTCATGAGAAGGAGTCTATTTCCTTTGATGAAGCACAAAATTATGAAATATGGATGGCTACCATGCAATCAGAATATGATGCTATTATGAGAAATGGTACCTGGTCTTTATGTGACTTACCTCCTGGCAAGAAGCCCATTGGCACTAAGTGGGTGTACAAGTTGAAGCATAAGCATGATGGAAAAATTTACATCTTTAAGGCTAGGATTGTTGCAAAGGGTTATGCTCAAGAAAGAGGCATTGATTTTGATGAGAGCTTTGCCCCCACATGTCGAATGACTACTATTCGTAGCATCATGGTTGGAACATACATGCGTTCAATATTAAAATTGCATTTCTGAATGGTGACTTGCATGAAAAGTGTATGTTTTTCAGCCCCATGGTTTTATGCAAAAACGGCATGATAAAAAAAAGAATGGAGGTTGAAAAATTCATTATATGGTTTGAAGTAAGCACCACATGCTTGGTATGAAAAGATACATGCCTATCTCATTGCACATGGTTTTGAGAACACTCCAACTGAGAGTGTCTTATATGTTAAACATGCAAATGATGTGCTTCTATCATTGTTATCTATGTTGATAACATGCTACTCATTGGTCGTCATGAGAAGCATATTTTCTTATTTTAAGGCTGATTTGCATGCCTCATTTCATATTTTAGATTTGGGGCATTTGCATCATTATTTGCGCATTGAGTTTATGCAAGTTGATTGTCGAGTTGCTTTGTGTCAAAATATATATATATATTGGAGATAGACATCTACGGAAGCACCCGAACAGCACAAGGAAGAAGAAGAAACTTGGAGCACAACACACAATACTGAATGTATTACTAGAGAATGTACAAAGATGAGTAGCCCATTAGGGCAATAGGCATATATACAAGCCGGGGGAAAAAACCTCCTAAAGAGGCAAAAAAGTGCCCCGGCGGTCCTACAGTGTTCACACACATCACTACCTAAATATATCAACAAATCCCCCTTGGGAGTGATGCAGTGAACAAGTAGCTGGCACTCATGTATAAGGAAGTGCCAAGCTATGTGGAAATCACTCCACAAAAGGAAGTAAGCCCAAAGCTTTGCGAAAAGCTTCAAACTTCTCCCTAGACAGAGCCTTTGTGAAAAGGTCTGAAATGTTCTCCTCTGTGGGCACATATGCCAAGTTGATCTCCCTAGCAGAGAGCCTCTCCCTGACATAATGATAATGCACCTCAATGTGCTTAGTGCGAGCATGGAACACAGGGTTCCTCGCCACTGCCAATGCGCTCTGACTGTCAGTGAAGATGGTGGTGGCAGAAGGCTGACCAACACCCAAATCAGCCATAGGGCGTCTGAGCCACACACACTCAACAGTCGTTATGAAAGCTACCTTATACTCAGCCTCACAATAACTAGAAGTGGCCACAATAGGCTTCTTCTTGCTCAACCAAGATATGCATGAGCTACCAAGCATGAAGCAAAAGCCACTAATGGACACACGAGTGTCATAGCAACCTGCCCAGTCTGAGTCAGAAAAACCTTGCAAATTTGGCAGTAGTGATCCCTCCTTGGGATAAAACAACCCAAGTAGCCGAGTACCACTCAAGTAGTGAAAGATGCACTTAAGTGCCTGCCAATGCTTGACACCTGGGCAATGCATAAACATGCTCATCTGTGAGATAACAAACTGAATATATGGCCGAGTAATGCATAAGTAAATCAGGCATCCAATAGCCTGCTGATAGAGGACAGCATCAAATGCATCTCCAGCATCATGAAAACTCAATCGTAAATCTGTCTCCATAGGAGTGGCAATAGGTTTACAGTCTTCAAGGCCAAAATGCTACAATAATGTGTCAATATATTTCTTTTGACACAAAGCCATTCCACCATCAACGTGCATAAACTGAATGCCCAAATAATGATGCAAATGCCCCAAATTAGACATCTCAAATGAGGCATGCAAATCAGCCGTAAAATCAGAAATATGCCTCTCATGAGGACCAATGAGCAGCATGTCATCAACATAAACCACAATGATCAGAAGTACATCATTAGTACACTTAACATATAAGGTGCTTTCAATTAGACTATTCTCAAAACCATGTGCAATCAGATAGGTATGTATCTTTTCATACCAAGCACGTGGTGCTTGCTTTAAACCATATAATGCCTTCTTTAACCTGCACACCTGGTTTTCATGCCCTTTCTGCACAAAGCCATGGGGCTGAAAAACATACACTTGTTCATGCAAGTCACCATTCAGAAATGTTGTCTTAATGTCCAACTGATGTACATTCCAACCATGATGAGCTGCAAGTGCATAGATGCTATGAACAGTAGTCATTCCGCAAGTAGGAGCAAAGGTTTCATCAAAATCAATGCCTCTTTCCTACGCATAACCCTTTGCAACAAGCCTAGCCTTATACCTATCAATTGTACCATCAGGTTTACGCTTTAGCTTGCATACCCACTTGGTGCCAATGGCCTTCTTGCTAGGAGGCAAGTCACATAAAGACCAAGTACCATCCTTCATTATTGCATCATATTCAGATTGCATAGCAGCCATCCAATTTTCTGAATTTTCTGCTTCATCAAACGAAACAGGCTCAGTCTCATCACAAAGACTACACGCAGCCATAGCATAGCAATCTGATGCAAAAGAGGCACTATGAGATCCCAATCGAGTATGATATGATAGAGGTGCATCTAATTTGTTGTCACGCAAGCTCTACACCAGCCATTTTGGCATAGTTCTTGCCTGCTCAATATCAGCTCTCTCATCAATAAGTGCACCATGTAAATCTGCATCAAAAATGGAATGATATACATCATCACATGAAACCTGCAAAGGCTGAGAAGTTTCCTCATTAGGACCAGCACTAGAATTTCCACCTGTAAAAAGAGGAAGCAAAGTATCATACATGTCTTTGGAGCTAACAGATGTCTCCTTAGTACATGAAAGCAATGGCTGAATAGCATCTTCCACAAAAACAACATCACGGCTAACCAGAATGCGTTTAGTATGTGGATGATACAGACGATAGCCTTTACTTTAGAAAAAGTACCCAACACAAATACATTTTACTGCTTTATCATCCAATTTTCTGCGATGTTGTTTGGGTAGTAATCCATATGCCAAACAACCAAAAACACATAGATGAGCAACAGATAGCTTGCAGTCATGTCAAGCCTCATATGGAGTGATAGATTGCAGCGCTTTAGTGGGACACTTGTTAAGTACATATGTTGCACACATGACAGCCTCAAGCTAGAAACTATGTGGTAAAGCCTGACTCTTGACCATACACCTCGCCATCTCCATGAGTGACATGTTCTTTAGTTTAGCAACTCCATTATATTGAGGTGTATACGGCACTGTACACAAGTGTTTTATCCCACGTTCAGCGAGAAATGCATTAAAATCAGAAGAGATATATTCCCCCCATTGATCAGAACGGAGGGTGCCCATTTGACATGCTCACAGATTTTCAGCCAAAACCAAAAACTGTTTGAAGCACATGAATACTTCAGACTTTGCCTTCAATGCATATACCACTGTATGCCTGGAAAAATCATCGATGAAAGTCATGAAGTAAAGATAATTCCCAAAAGAAGGTGTCTGCATAGGACCATAGACATCACTATGTACAAGTTGCAATTTCTTAGTAGCGCGAACTGAACCATCTTTTGGAAAGGACGAACGCTTGCCCAAAATACAGCCTTCACAAACATGTTTTCCAGGTGCCTCAAGTTTGGGCAAAGAGGACACCATTTTAGATTTGTGTAGGCGTAGCAAACTAGCAAATTTCAGATGAACAAAGCATGCATGCCAAATCTTTGCATCTGACATAGCCTGAGAATCATGTACTGCACATGCCGAATCATTTACAGATCTTTCATAGTCTATGAGCTTATACAGCTCATGACATAAAATGCCAGAAGCAATAATCACGTCGCCATTTAACAGATCATGAATTGTACACCTGTCATCAATAAATTTCACAACCAAGCCAATCTTGGCTAATGCAGAAACTGATAACATATTTTTCTTGATCCCTAGCACAAACAAAGCATCTGACAAAGTGAAAGAACTACCATCAACAGTAGTCAAAATGATCTTACCGACTCCCATAACAGGATAAGAGGAGTTGTTGGTGCATGTAACAGTCTTCCCTGTTAGGGCAGGCTTGAGTGAAGAGAAGAAACTCCGCTGCGAGGTAATATGTTTGGTCGCCCTAGTGTCAAAGTACCAAACATCTCAGCCTATTATAGACATGCACTGCTCATGAGAAGATGATCCAAAACTGCAAACAGTAGTAAACGCCCATTCTTCTTCTTGCACAAGATTAGTAGAGTTTGTTTTTGGTGTAGAGACCTCTGCAACAATCATTCGAGCCTCTTTCTTCTTTGCCTCTTTCGCAGCCAGTTTTGGACAGTTCCTTATGATATGATCATTTCCTTTATAGTACTTCCAAACAATTTATGCTTTTTTTATTTCTTTTCATCTTTGTCTTCCGTCTTTGATTGTGCAGAATTAGCAAATTTCTGCTTACTAGTTGAAGAGCTCCATTTTCCTTTGCCCTTTTGACTAGCCAGGAAAGCTTGATCTGCAACACGCATAATGGACCTGTTCTGCCTGGACTGATCCTCCTGCAACAAAACAGAGACTAACTCCTCAAAAGACAAGGCATTTGGATTGCCTTTCATCATCAATCGAAGAGTAGAAGCAAAACTCTGCTATGAATCAGGAAGACCATTCAGAACAGTCTGCACAAGTGAGTTATCTGGTATAACCTCATTAGCAGAAATCAACTGTTCCTTCAAGTCTTTGATCTTTATTAGAAAATTGTCCATAGAATCACCTTCATTCATGTGCTCACTCTCCAACTGTTTTTGGAGGCAAGCAACACGAGCCTCATTTCTAGCTTGGTACAATGTGGTAAGTGTATCCCAAGCATCCTTAGCTGTTCTGCAAGAGCGAATGTGAGGAATAATGGCACGTTTGACAAACAAAGCTATCAATGCATGTGCTTGGGCATCTCTGCCATCCCAACGAATTTGCTCTAGAGTAGGTGCATCAGGAATCGCAGCACGAACAAGAATATGCAGAATATCATCATCTTCGATACCTTTTGCATCAGCTTCAGTACCTACAGTTGTAACAGTTGTAGGTATGATAGGACGTTTTTCAACACCCTATATAATGTTCCACAGTCCTTTTGCAACCAATACATATCGCATCAGCTTCAGTATCATCATATAAGAGGGAAAAAAGTGCCCCGACGATCCTAGAGTGTTCACACACATCACTACCTAAATATATCAATAATATATTGACACATTATTGCAATGTTTTGGCCTTGAACAGTGCAAACCTATTTCCACTCCTATGGAGACAGGTTTAGCATTGAGTCTTCATGATGCTTGAGATGCATTTGATGCTCTTCTCTATCAACAAGTTGTTGGATGCTTGATTTACTTATGCATTACTTGGCTAGATATTCAATTTTCTATCTCCCAAATGAGCAGGTTTATGCATAGCCTAGGTGTCAAGCATTGGAAGGTGGTTAAGTGCATTTTTTGCCACTTGTGTTACCCAGCTACATGGATTGTTTTATCCCAAGAGGGGATCACTATTGCCAGATTAACATGCTTTTTGTAACTCTTACTAAGTTGGTTGCTATGACAATCATGTGTCCATGAGTGCTTTTTGCTTTATGCTTGGTAGCTAATGCATATCTTGGTTGAGTAAGAAGCAGCCTGCTGTGGCCAATTCTAGTAATGAGGCTAAGTATAGGGCAGCTTTCATAGCGGCGGTTGAGAGTGTATGGCTCAAACACCTTATGGTTGATTTGGGTGTTGGTCAGTCTTTTGCCATCACCATCTGCACTCATAGTCAGAGCGCATTGTCAGTTGCGAAGAACCCTGTGTTCCATGCTCACACTAAGCATATTGAGGTGCACTATCATTATGTCAGGGAGAGGTTCTTTCTTGGAGAGATCAGCTTGGCATAGGTGCCTACATAGGAGAACATTGTAGAACTTTTGCACAAAGGCTCTGCCTAGGGAAACGTTTGGAGCTTTTCGCAAAGCTTTGGGCTTACTTCCTTTTGTGGAATGATTCCACATAGGTTGGCTTTTCCTTACACATGAGTGCTAACTCCTTGTTCACTGCATCACTCCTAGGGGGGATTTGTTGATATATTTAGGTACTGATGTGTGTGAACACACTAGGATTGCCGAGGCACATTTTTCCCTCTTTAGGAGGTTTTTTCCCCCGGTGTGTATATACACCTATAATCCTAATGGGTCACTTATCTTTTTACATTCTGTTGGTAATACATTCAATATTATGTGTTGTGCTCCAAATTTCTTCTTCCGTGTGCTATTTGCATGCTTCCATAGACCTCAAACTCCAATATTAACTTCATTAATTAGGATAGATTGGAAGACAATAGCCTTATACTATGTACATCGGGATTCTCTAGTACACTGTTGTTAATTTCAACTATTTTGACATGTGCATTAGGATCATCTCCCGAAAATCCACCAAACTTTGCATAAGTGAATCCAGTTGAGAATTTCCTTCTCTATCTTCAATGTTGCATGTTTTGTTGATCACCCAAATCTTCCATTATCTTTGACAATATCTGAAGTAGTCTCAACCTCCGAGGGCTTTTCGGATATCGAACTTTCATCAAACTTTGTGTTGTTACCGGATTGTGGAATTTCACCAGACGTGATCAATAAATTCTCCGGCGTCTCTTGGTGATCGGAAATGAGCAAATACTATGGCACACCTCCACTTGTGGCACTCTTTCCTACCAAAGTCATGCCGTCACTCTCCCTGCATTGTGGGGTCCCTAATGCATTGTTGACTCAAATAGGATGTTTATCACTTCGGTACTTCGGATAACTCTCATCAGAGCATGTTATCAGCATGTATTTGACAATAACCCCTGCCCGACGGGATTGCTAGTGTTAACCTCTGTTATCCAGTTCGGTTAAGGGGTAGGATAAAGTTGACAGCGTCCTTGGGGTGGTAAAATCTAGTTATACTTGATTCATGTGTTTCTCCCAACTATTTTGCCAAATTTACTTACTGAATTATGAACATATTCATAGCAATTTACTATGTTGATTTCACCGAATCAAACCAAATAAACTGATAGACTATATACTTTGTCGAATAACTTAACTGCTATACCAATTAACTTCAACCAACAAATGACAGGCTTACTTACTGAAACAATACACAACACTCCAAAGATTACAATACACA
This sequence comes from Ceratopteris richardii, assembly GCA_020310875.1. Classification (NCBI taxonomy): domain Eukaryota; kingdom Viridiplantae; phylum Streptophyta; class Polypodiopsida; order Polypodiales; family Pteridaceae; genus Ceratopteris; species Ceratopteris richardii. Next base: position 143,406,775 of record CM035429.1, read on the forward strand.
ATGATGTAGGCAACCGAACTATCCATGTGCGGAAGAACAAGAACAGCACAGCATGTTTGATCCCTATCCTCGGACTTCACCTCTGCTCTCACACACCAAGACAGAATGGTATAAATTATATGAAGAGTTACTTTTGAGTGTCTCTTCCTCTTCATAAATCTACATACAAAGGTGTTCAGAAGCTAACAAGTGAAACAATTCATCAAGATCAATGAAGATTGGAAGTGGACAGCTGGCGTTAGATAAAATGGCTCGATCTCATTCTCTATTAAGGGAATCAAGGGGGTAGAGTCATGGAACCTCCAAGAACCTAGAAAGTTGTGGAACAAAGGTTTTCACTTGTGGAAACACTTCTAGAATAAAGAAACAAGCCAATGGGTTAGACTTGAGGACATTTGAGTTGGCTAGGAGAATGGACTATGAAGAATGGTGCTTGTTGCGAAGCTGATTCAACAATTGGGAGTGCTTGAATACTCACCTCCTTATTGGGCAGGACTCCCCTCACCTAGAGGGTCTTAGGCGGCACAACGGCAACACTCTTGATAAAATTTAGAGATTTAAGACAAATGGACTTTCATGTTATGCTTAATAAGAGATGGTGTCTAAATAAGACAAGTTTTAGGTGGGATTTTAAGTTCATATCCATTTGGCATCCCCACATCGAGGTCAAGAAATATGTTCTTGCCATCAAAAAATATGTTCTTGGCAAATCCTCCACTGCGAAATTCGGACAAATCTTAAAGCTAAAGAAATTTCCGATGTCCCTCCGTGGCAGTGAGGACCTAGGACACCTCTTCTTTTCTTGTCCAAAGTCAATGTTTGTCTGGCAGACCCTTGGGAGAATCATGTTGCTACAGGGACAAATCAATTAGAAGCAAGCTTTATTAGGTGAAGTGATTGGTTGATCCTTTGTATTGTGAAGTACTGTGAGAGGTGAGGCTCTCTAGAAGATCTAGAGAGAGATGTGCTCCCAAATTTAGTAACCCTCCTAAGGAATGGTCAATCAAAAAATCTCTTTTCCCTTTAGGCAAAAGAATTTCCGATCATAAAAAGCCCCACCTTTTAGACATCACAAAGTGTTTTTCCTTGTGAGCAACAAGATTAAAAGCAAGTGGGACCCCAATGAGGAGATGAAAAGAGTTATCAAACTTCTTTGTAACATTTTTTTAAGCAACTCTTAAGCAACCCCTGCCTTGAAGGATTGGGGGTTGCCACGGCCCGTTCATTTGTGCAGTTGTTTTTTTTATTAATTAAAGTTTGGTAGAGTAGGCTATTGCCAAACTTCCTTTTTGAAAAAAAAAATTAATAATAAATTAAATGTTTCAGAAAGCCATCCTGGTATTTGGCCGCATACTGATCAATGTCAGTTTGAATACTGACGGGGTCTTCCGACAAATCACGTTAATGTGATGGCTGCAATGTGACATACCACGGATTTACATTGTCGTTCTTGTTCTGCACTTTTCCGTTCGGTCGTCATGACAGATAAATCTTATGTGCAAATGTCATCCAACTCCAACCCTGTACTCTAACCCTGGTAGCATATTTACTATAATGTCAATTTCACAAAATGATTGAAGAATATGTGATCCACCAGAACTGGTTTCAATTCCACTAGTAGACGCGCTAATTCTGGCATAAGCAAAACGCAAGATTAGGAAAACGCTGGCATGTTGAGCAAGGAGAACAAATATATACATTATGAATAGATGACATAGCCACTGTGTATTCAATAGAAGCATCAATTCTGGCGTAGGCAAAACGGAAGATTAGGAAATCGCTGGTATGTTGAAAAAGGAGAAAAGAATCTATATATTATGAATATATAACATAACCACTACGTATCCATCTTGCATAGGTCTAGAATAGTTATATATACATAGTTTGTACAAGAAGACAATATAACCAGCTAAGGAACTACATCCTACAATTCTTACAAACAACTCGTCTTACTCCGCAAGATCTCATTTACCTTATATCTCCTCGATAGCACTCTAGTATGGAGAAGGATGATATGGTGATCCTGTAAGTGACGAGTAACTAGAATAGGTATTCGGAGGATACAGTGGAGGGTAGACTGTAGAATCAGCATGAGGTCCATAAGGAGGATAAGTTGGAGAAGCGCCATGAGTTCCATAAAAAGAGGAACAAGTATATCCATGACTACCGTGGCTATGGCACGGAGGGTATGTCATGTAAGGATGATAGCCTCCTGCTGGAATCTGCGGTGCTGGATACGTTGATAACTCTGCACGTCCAGATTGTGCGTAATGAGCCGGCGACGGAGAAGGCATTGAAAACTTCCCAAACACAGTGTCCTCTCGTTGCACAGATGGTTTTGCATAGGCGTCCTGACAGGCCGAAACGTAAATGATATTATGTAAACAAATGCGCTTTTTATTTTGATAACTATAAAAAGCATTGCTACTTACAGGTTTTTCATAATGAAGAATGATTCTAATTTCTCCGGCCCTCCTGTAACAAAAATCCATACAAATCAGTCTGTATCTTTTTTAAAGGCTATTGACCATAAAGAGCAATATCATTACGCAAAAGGCACCTTCCATGCTTTCTCATCAAAGGCCAGGAGAAGTCATGATAGCCATCAGTCAAAGCCTTTTGAAGCTGAATCCTGTCACGGAATAAATACAAATAGCAAAGGCAAAAACAGAAGTGAGTGATTAGATAATATTGCATTCTGAGTTATATATCACGTAATGAACGAAAGTGAAACAATTTCTTGGGAGTCAAAATCGAAAGGAAAAAAAGGTAGACGGGATCTTCTCTAACCGCATGCATCTGAGGCCAGAAATTCACAGAATAGAAATACCTTTAATCTAAACAGAACTACCCGCAGATACGAAAACTTTAGTGTCATTTTCATAATAAACAAATTCAATTCCAAGTTCTGCGAAATTAACGCAATCTTTAGATCCGAAAACTATAAACCTTGAGTTTCTGCATACAATTCAACATGTTCAATATCGAGATACACAATGTAACACAATCCTTGAGTTTACTCACTTTCCAGATCCTATGAAGTCATCTGATGTGAACGTATTGCTGTTCCAGACTGCCACACTGAATTCTGCAAGACCATCTACCAAGGGAATCGTGAATTTCTCGTTAAAATTGGGATGACGTCCGCCATCTACATACAATTAGCATATGCCATTCATTAGATTACATTCCCTTTAGTTGCAGGCACAAAAAAACGCAAATATTAAACATGAACATATCTTTACCTGTGTCAGTTTTCGTACGATAGCGGCTGCCTGCGTATTCCAGAACAACGTACGGATCTTGTTTGGAGAAGAATTCAGTATCTTTCAGATGTGTGCATCCGACAACTTTCACGATGACAAATGAGGCTCGATTAATTCCATTATAAACAATAATTACATTAATTTCACTTCCTACCTAATTTGCTTCTATTTCATAGAAGACACAATCTATTGACTTTTGAGGCAGAGATGCAGATGTATGCTTATGAAAGGCAGAAAAGTTAGTAATCCTTGCTGGCTCAATAGGAGGACGAGAGACACCAAATATTGATTTTTGAAGCACAGATGCAGATGTATGCATGGAACCCAAAACCAAGATATATGCTAGACAGAGGCAAATGAGGGAATACTTGTTATCTCCAGATGTTGACCTTGAAGCATATGGGAAGAAGTTGCTACAGAATACGACCGCGGGAAAGAGCTCGAAATTATTCGTGCCTTGATGAATTCGCCTTTCACCAAGAATTTGAGAGAACAGTTGGAGTCGAGGATACGAACGGGAAGACGCTGTCTGTTGATCTAAAATGGAATGAACAAGTCAATGAACGCATTCTATTTGGGTGATCGTACCTTTTAAAAAGGATGAAATGGACGAAGAAGATAAGATCCATGAGGCAATTAGGCAGGCTCGCAGAAAGTTAGGCTGGCGTGAACCGCGAAAGTTATGCTGCCGGACCCCCGTAGAGCATTCGAGGAATTCCCGTGGCCAAAAAACACGTAGCCTTGGATGGAGCTTGGAAGTCGTTGGGTGGAAGCTTATGGGCAGGTTCGAACTTTGAACCAACAGATGGCGACGCGTGACCGAACTCTCTTAACACACATAACTCTAATCCTACGTTACACAAACAGGTGGCCATCCTGGCAAGTTGTTATGGAATCATTTTTGTCATGTGTGATGCAGCAGGCACAATTACATTTTCATTCGATGTCATATATATATATATATATATATATATATATATATATATATATATATATATATATATATATATATATATATATATATTTGTTTTTTCTTAGAGTACAATGAATTCAAAATACACACACACACCCTGAGGTAGAGGCATCCATGGTGAGAGATTCATGGACATATGCAGCCAAGACTTGAACTCAGGACTTCCTCCCACAGCTTCAAGGTGTCAGCCACTAGACTACGCGAACTCGAACAAATATGCCATATTTTTGTTCCGGCCTCCTTCCGTCGCGACTCGCGCCACGAGTTGCCCCTTGAGTGTACCCACCGTCTAACTCATTTAAAAAACAATATTATATTTAGCTTGTTTAGTTTGAATTGTGACGTTTTTTTAGTTTCAACTGTGAGCTCATGTATAATAAAGAATAGGAATTTTCTACAATATAATTATAATCCAAAAAGAAATTAGACAAGAAAGCCATCTATTTTTAATAAGAAATTAGACAAGAAAACCATCTATTTCTAATAAGCTCGTGTAAAATGAAGAATAGGAATTTTCTATTGAAATATTTAGGTGGTGACATGTGTAAACACACTAGGACCACCAAACCACTTTCTTTCATCTTTCGGAGGCTTTTTTCCCCCTAGCTTGTATATATGCCTGTAACCCTAACGGGTCATATATCTTTGTACATTTCTCTTGTTAATACATTCGCTATTGTGTGTTGTGCTCAAAGCTTCTTCTTCTTCTTCCTTTTGCTATTTGCGTGCTTTTGCAGACCTCAAACTCCAACAATTGGTATCAGAGCACGTTGTCGCTTCATCTATGGTGTTGTCGACACCCCTTCGATCACAATCCCAAAATCGCATAAAATTTGGCTCATTTCAACCTTCGAATGCACTATCGTAGCACTTGTGCAAGCAATTTCATCTTTTTGTGCCAAAGAAATATACAAGTTTCCATTTGCCAAGATAAGCATCTCAAAGTCTGCTACACAATTAGCAAAAAACCATACGCTAGTTTTGTTCAACTTTTTGAGATACAATCATTTTTCTACATCAAGGTATTTTACTCAGTTGCCATGGTTGAAAGTAGTGATATATTCCATATGTTGGCTATTGAGGATAAGTTAGATTGTACCAATTACCAATTATGTTCTTATATGATGCGTCATGTATTGGTTGCAAAAGGACTGTGGAATATTGTGCAGCTTGTTGAAAAACATCCTATTACACCTGCAAGCATAGTTATTGAAGGTGATGTGAATGGTGTTGAAGATTGTGATATTCTTCAAGTTCTTGTTCCTGTTGTGGTTTCTGCTCCACCTATTGTAGAGCAACTTCATTGGATGGCAGAGATGCTCATGCACATGCATTGATAGCTTTGTCTATCAAATGTTCCATTATTCCTCACATTCACTCATGCAAAATAACAAAGGATGCTTGGGATACAAATACCACTTTATATTTAGGTAGTGCTGTGTGTGGACACACTAGGATCGCCGGGGTACTTTTTCCCCTCTTTAGGAGGTTTTTTTCCCCCAACTTGTATATACGCCTTTTGCCATAATGGGCTACTTATATTTGTACATTCGCTAGTAATACATTTAGTATTGTGTGTTGTGCTCCAAGCTTCTTCTTCTTTTTCCTTGTGCTATTCGCGTGCTTCCGCAGATGTCTAACTCCAAAAATTGGTATCGAACCAGGTTGCCACTTCATCTAGGGCATCGTCAACACTCCTCCGGTTGCATTCTTAGAATCGCATGAATTTTGGTGAGCATACTCAGCATGTTTTGACCTCGGAATGCACTATCGCAGCACTTGTGTAGGCAATTTTATCTTTTTGTGCCAAAGGTATATATCATTTTCGGTTTGCCAGTATAAGCATCTCGAAGTTTACTATAGGTCTAGCAGAATTCGTCTCGGTAGTTCTGTTCAATTTTTTGAGATACAATCAATTTTTTACATCAAGGTATTTTAGTCACCAACCATGGCTGAAAGCAATGATGTATTCTATATATTGGTTGTTGAGGATAAATTGGATGGTACCAACTACCCGTTATGGGCTTATATGATGCGATATGTATTGATTGCAAAAGAACTATGGAACATTGTGCAGGGTGTTGAAAAACATCCTATAACACCTGCAACTATTATAACTGCAGGTACTGAGGCTGATGCAAAAGGTGTCGAAGATGATGATATTATGCATATTCCTATTCGTGCTACGGTTTCTACTGCACCTACTCAATAGCAAATCCGTTGGGATGGCAGAGATACCCAGGCACATGCATTGATAGCTTTGTCTCTCAAGCGTGCCATTATTCCTCACCTTCGCTCTTGCAGAACACCTAAGGTTGCTTGGGATACACATACCACATTGTACCAAGCTAGGAATGAGGCTCATGTTGCTTACCTCCAAAAATAGTTGGAGAGTGAGCACATGAATGAAGGTGATTCTATGGATAGTTTCCTAACAAAGATCAAAGACTTGAAGGAACAATTCATTTTTGTTGATGAGGTTATACCAGCTAGCTCACTTGTGCAGACCATTCTGAATGATCTTCTTGATTCATATCCGAGTTTTGCTTCTACTCTTCGGTTGATGATGAAAGGCAATCCAAATGCCTTCTCATTTGAGGAGTTAGTCTTTGTTCTGTTGCAGGAAGATAAGTCCAGGCAGAACAGTCCATTATGTGTGTATTCTACACAATCGAAGAGGGAAGACAAAGATGAAAAGAAATCAGAAAGGCAAGAATTGTTTTGCAAGTATTGTAAAGGAAATGATCATATCATAAAGAACTGTCCAAAACTGGCTACTAAAGAGGCAACGAAGAAAGAGGCTGGAATGGTTGTTGCAGAGGCCTCTACACCGGAAATAGAGTCTGCTAATCTTCTGTAGGAAGAAGAATGGGCGTTTATTATTGTTTGCAATTTTGACCCATCTTCTCATGAGCAGTGCATGTCTGCAGTAGGCTCACATGTTTGGTACTTTGATAGTGGGGTGACCAAACATATTACCTTGCAGCGCAGTTTCCTCTCTTCACTCGAGCCTACCCCTACTGGGAATAGTGTTACATGCTCCAACAACTCCTCTTATCCTGTTATGGGAGTTGGTAAGATCATTTTGACTACTATTGATGGTAGTTCTTTCACTTTGTTACATGCTTTGTTTGTGCCAGGGATCAAGAAAATTCTATTATCAATTTCTGCATTAGCCAAGGTTGTCTTGGTTGTGAAATTTGTTGATGACAGATGTACAATTCATGATCTGTCAAATGGTGATGTGATTATTGCTTCTGGAATTTTATGTCGTGGGTTGTATAAGCTCATAGACTATGAAAGATCAGTAAATGATTTGGCATGTGTAGTATATGATTCTCAGGCTATGTCAGATGCAAATCTTTGGTATGCACGCTTTGGTCATCTGAATTTTGCTAGTTTACTACCCTATAGAAATCTCAAATGGTGTCCTGTTTATCTAAACTTGAGGCACCTAGAAAACATGTTTGTAAAGACTGTATTTTGGGCAAAATGGAGTGTTCCTCCTTTCCAAAAGATGGTTCAGTTCGGAGTCCTAAAAAATTGCAGCTTGTACATAGTGATTGTGGTCCTATGCAGCACCTTCTTTTGGAAATTATCTTTACTTCATGAATTTCATCAATGATTTTTCCAGGCATGCATGGGTATATCCATTGAAGGCAAAGTCCGAAGTGTTCATGTGCTTCAAACAGTTTTTGGTTGTGGCTGAAAATCTGTCAGCATGTAAAATGAGCACCCTCCATTCTGATCGAGGGGGGGAATATATGTCCTCTGATTTTAATGCATTTCTGGCTGAACGTGGGATGAAACACCAGTGTACAGTCCGGTATACACCTCAACAGAATAGAGTTGTTGAACAAAAGAACAGGTCACTCATGGAGATGGCAAGGTGTATGGGCTTCAGTACCTACAGTTGTAACAGTTGTAGGTGTGATAGGACGTTTTTCAACACCCTATATAATGTTCCACAGTCCTTTTGCAACCAATACATGTCACATCATATAAGCCCATAACGGGTAGTTGGTACCAGCCAACTAATCCTCAACAGCCAACATACGGAATACATCATTGCTTTCAGCCATGGCCAGTGACTAAAATACCTTGATGCAGAAAATTGACTGTATCTCAAAAAGTTGAACAAAACTACCTAGACGAATTCTGCTAGACCTGTAGCAGACTTCGAGACGCTTATACTCGCGAACCGAAACTGGTATATACCTTTGGCACAAAGAGATGAAATAGCCTGCACAAGCACTGTGATAGTGCCTTCGAAGGTCGAAACGAGCTCAGATTGCGATTTGGGCACCACAGAACAAAGTGGTTTTGATCTCGAAAACACGTTGAGTATGCTCACCAAAATTCGTGCGATTCTCATACTCCAATTGGAGAGGTGTCGACGATGCCCGAGATGAAGCAGCGACCTGCTCTAATACCAATTGTTGGAGATAGACGTCTGCGGAAGCACGCGAACAGCACAAGGAAGAAGAAGAAGCTTGGAGCACAACACACAATATTGAATGTATTAATTGAGAATGTACAAAGCTGAGTGGACCATTACGGCAATAGGCGTATATACAAGACGGGGAAAAAAAACCTCCTACAGAGGGAAAAAAGTGCCTCGGCGATCCTAGAGTGTTCACACACATCACTACCTAAATATATCAATAATATATTGACACATTATTGCAACGTTTTGGCCTTGAACAGTGCAAACCTATTTCCACTCCTATGGAGACAGGTTTAGCATTGAGTCTTTATGATGCTTGAGATGCATTTGATGCTCTTCTCTATCAACAAGTTGTTGGATGCTTGATTTACTTATGCATTACTTGGCTAGATATTCAATTTTCTATCTCACAAATGAGCAGGTTTATGCATAGCCTAGGTGTCAAGCATTGGAAGGTGGTTAAGTGCATTTTTTGCTACTTGTTACCCAGCTACTTGGATTGTTTTATCCCAAGAGGGGATCACTATTGCCAGATTAACATGCTTTTTGTAACTCTGACTAAGTTGGTTGCTATGACAATCATGTGTCCATGAGTGCTTTTTGCTTCCTGCTTGGTAGCTAATGCATATCTTGGTTGAGTAAGAAGCAGCCTGTTGTGGCCAATTCTAGTAATGAGGCTAAGTATAGGGCAGCTTTCACAGCGGCGGTTGAGAGTGTGTGGCTCAAACACCTTATGGTTGATTTGGGTGTTGGTCAGTCTTTTTCCATCACCATCTGCACTCACAGTCAGAGCCCATTGTCAGTTGCACTATCATTATGTCAGGGAGAGGTTCTTTCCTGGAGAGATTAGTTTGGCATAGGTGCCTACATAGGAAAACATTGTAGAACTTTTGCACAAAGGCTCTACCTAGGGAAACGTTTGGAGCTTTTCGCAAAGCTTTGGGCTTACTTCCTTTTGTGGAATGATTCCACATAGCTTGGCACTTCCTTACACATGAGTGCTAACTCCTTGTTCACCGCATCACTCCTAGGGGGGATTTGTTGATATATTTAGGTACTGATGTGTGTGAACACACCAGGATTGCCGAGGCACATTTTTCCCACTTTAGGAGGTTTTTTCCCCCAGTGTGTATATACACCTATAATCCAAATGGGTCACTTATCTTTGTACATTCTGTTGGTAATACATTCAATATTATGTGTTGTGCTCCAAATTTCTTCTTCCGTGTGCTATTTGCATGCTTCCATAGACCTCAAACTCCAATATTAACTTCATTAATTAGGATAGATTGGAACACAATAGCCTTATACTATGTCCATCGGGATTCTCTAGTACACTGTTGTTAATTTCAACTATTTTGCCATGTGTATTAGGATCATCTCCCGAAAATCCACCAAACTTTGCATAAGTGAATCCAGCTGAGAATTGCCTTCTCTATCTTCAATGTTGCATGTTTTGTTGATCACCCAAATCTTCCATTATCTTTCACAATATCTGAAGTACTGTCAACCTCCGAGCACTTTTCGGATATCGAACTTTCATCAAACTGTGTTGTTACCGGATGGTGGAATTTCACCAGACGTGATCAAAAAATTCTCCGGCCTCTCTTGGTGATCCGAAATGAGGAAATACTATTGCACACCTCCGCTTGTGGCACTCTTTGCTACCAAAGTCGTGCCGTCACTCTCCTTGAATTGTGGGATCCCTAATGCATTATTGGAGGATGTTTATCACTTCGGCACTTCGGATAACTCTCATCAGAGCATGTTATCGGCATGTATTTGAAAATAGCCACTGCCCGGCGGGATTTCCAGTGTTAACCTCTGTTATCCAGTCCGGTTAAGGGGTAGGATAAAGTTGGCAGCGTCCTTGGGGTGGTAAAATCCAGTTATACTTGATTCCTATGTTTCTCCCAACTGTTTTGCCAAATTTACTTACTAAATTATGAACATATTCATAACAATTTACTATGTTGATTTCACCGAATCACACCAAATAAACTGATAGACTATATACTTTGTCGAATAACTTAACTGCTATACCAATTAACTTCAACCAACAAATGACAGGCTTACTTACTGAAACAATACACAACACTCCAAAGATTACAATACACAATGATGTAGGCAAGCGAACTATCCATGTGCGGAAGAACAAGAACAGCACAGCATGTTTGATCCCTATCCTCGGACTTCGCCTCTGCTCTCACACACCAAGACAGAATGGTATAAATTATATGAAGATTTACTTTTGAGTGTCTCTGCCTCTTCATAAATCTATATACAAAGGTGTTTAGAAGCTAACAAGTGAAACAATTCATCAAGATCAATGAAGATTGGCAGTGGGTAGCGGACGTTAGATAAAATGGCTCGATCTCATTCTCTATTAAGGGAATCAAGGGGGTAGAGTCATGGAACCTCCAAAAAGCTAGAAAGTTGTGGAACAAAGGTTTTCACTTGTGGAAACACTTCTCGAATAAAGAAACAAGCCAATGGGTTAGACCTGAGGACATTTGAGTCGGCTAGGAGAATGGACTATGAAGAATGGTGCTTGTTGCGAAGCAGATTCAACAATTGGGAGTGCTTGAATACTCACCTCCTTATTGCGCAGGACTCCCCTCACCTAGAGGGTCTTAGGCGGCACAACGGCAACACTCTTGATAAAATTTAGAGATTTAAGACAAATGAACTATCATTTTATGCTTAATAAGAGATGGTGTCTAAATTGGACAAGTTTTAGGTGGGATTTTAAGTTCATATCCATTTGGCATCCCCACATCGAGGTCCAAAAATATGTTCTTGCCATCAAAAAATATGTTCTTGGCAAATCCTCCACTACGAAATTCGGACAAATCTTAAAGCTAAAGAAATTTCTGATGTCCCTCCGTGGCAGTGAGGACCTAGGACACCTCTTCTTTTCTTGTCCAAAGGAGTCAATGTCTGTCTGGCAAACCCTTGGGAGAATCATGTTGCTACAGGGAAAAATCAATTAGAAGCAAGCTTTATTTGGTAAAGTGATTGGTTGATCCTTTGTATTGTGAAATACTGTGAGAGGTGAGGCTCTCTAGAAGATCTAGAGAGAGATGTGCTCCCAAATTTAGTAACCCTCCTAAGGAATGGTCAATCAAAAAATCTCTTTTCCCTTTAGGCAAAAGAATTTCCGATCATAAAAAGCCCCACCTTTTAGACACCACAGAGTGTTTTTCCTTGTGAGCAACAAGATTAAAAGCAAGTGGGACCCCAATGAGGAGATGAAAGAGTTATCAAACTTCTTTGTAACATTTTTTTAAGCAACTCTTAAGCAACCCCTGCCTTGAAGGATTGGGGGCTCCCACGGCCCGTTCATTTGTGCAGTTGTTTTTTTAATTAATTAAAGTTTGGAAGAGTAGCTATTGCCAAACTTCCTTTTGAAAAAAAATAATCCTGGTATTTGGCCGCATACTGATCAATGTCAGTTTCAATACTGACGGGGTCTTCCGACAAATCACGTTAATGTGATGGCTGACAATGTGACATACCACGGATTTACATTGTCGTTCTTGTCCTGCACTTTTCCGTTGACATCGATTCTGGTAAAACGGAAGATTAGGAAATCGCTGGTATGTTGAAAAAGGAGAAAAGAATCTATATATTATGAATATATAACATAACCACTACGTATCCATCTTGCATAGGTCTAGAATAGTATGTACATAGTTTGTACAAGAAGACAATATAACCAGCTAAGGAACTACATCCTACAATTCTTACAAACAACTCGCCTTACTCCGCAAGATCTCATTTACCTTATATCTCCTCGATAGCACTCTAGTATGGAGAAGGATGATATGGTGATCCTGTAAGTGACGAGTAACTAGAATAGGTATTCGGAGGATACAGTGGAGGGTAGACTGTAGAATCAGCATGAGGTCCATAAGGAGGATAAGTTGGAGAAGCGCCATGAGTTCCATAAAAAGAGGAACAAGTATATCCATGACTACCGTGGCTATGGCACGGAGGGTATGTCATGTAAGGATGATAGCCTCCTGCTGGAATCTGCGGTGCTGGATACGTTGATAACTCTGCACGTCCAGATTGTGCGTAATGAGCTGGCGACGGAGAAGGCATTGAAAGCTTCCCAAACCCAGTGTCCTCTCGTTGCACAGATGGTTTTGCATTGGCGTCCTGACAGGCCGAAACGATAAATAATATTATGTAAACAAATGCGCTTTTTATTTTGATAACTATATAAAAAGCATTGCTACTTACAGGTTTTTCATAATGAAGAATGATTCTAATTTCTCCGGCCCTCCTGTAACAAAAATCCATACAAATCAGTCTGTATCTTTTTTAAAGGCTATTGACCATAAAGAGCAATATCATTACGCAAAAGGCACCTTCCATGCTTTCTCATCAAAGGCCAGGAGAAGTCATGATAGCCATCAGTCAAAGCCTTTTGAAGCTGAATCCTGTCACGGAATAAATACAAATAGCAAAGGCAAAAACAGAAGAGAGTGATTAGATAATATTGCATTCTGAGTTATATATCACGTAATGAACGACAGTGAAACAATTTCTTGGGAGTCAAAATCGAAAGGAAAGAAAGGTAGGCGGGATCTTCTCTAACCGCATGCATCTGAGGCCAGAAATTCACAGAATAGAAATACCTTTAATCTAAACAGAACTACCCGCAGATACGAAAACTTTAGTGTCATTTTCAAAATAAACAAATTCAATTCCAAGTTCTGCGAAATTAACGCAATCTTTAGATCCGAAAACTATAAACCGTGAGTTTCTGCATACAATTCAACATGCTGAATATCGAGATACACAAATGTAACACAATCCTTGAGTTTACTCACTTTCCAGATCCTATGAAGTCATCTGATGTGAACGCATTGCTGTTCCAGACTGCCACACTGAATTCTGCAAGACGTCCGCCATCTACATACGATTAGCATATGCCATTCATTAGATTACATTCCAATTCGTTGCAGGCACAAAAAACGCAAATATTAAACATGAACATATCTTTACCTGTGTCAGTTTTCGTACGATAGCGGCTGCCTGCGTATTCCAGAACAACGTACGGATCTTGTTTGGAGAAGAATTCAGTATCTTTCAGACGTGTGCATCCGACAACTTTCACGATGACAAATGAGGCTCGATTAATTCCATTATAAACAATAATTACATTAATTTCACTTCCTACGTAATTTGCTTCTATTTCATAGAAGACACAATCTATTGACTTTTGAGGAAGAGATGCAGATGTATGCTTATGAAAGGCAGAAAAGTTAGTAATCCTTGCTGGCTCAATAGGAGGACGAGAGACACCAAATACTGATTTTTGAAGCACAGATGCAGATGTATGCATGGAACCCAAAACCAAGATATATGCTAGACAGAGGCAAATGAGGGAATACTTGTTATCTCCAAATGTTTACCTTGAAGCATATGGGAAGAAGTTGCTACAGAATACGACTGCGGGAAAGAGCTCGAAAATATTTGAGAGAACAGTTGGAGTCGAGGATACGAACGGGAAGATGCCGTCTGTCGATCTAATGGAATTAACAAGTCAATGAACGCATTCTATTTGGGTGATCGTACCTTTTAAAAACGATGAAATGGACGAAGAAGATAAGATCCATGAGGCAATTAGGCAGGCTCGCAGAAAGTTAGCCTGGCGTGGACTGCGAAAGTCATGCTGCCGGACCCGCGTAGAGCATTCGGAGGAATTCCCGTGACCAAAAACACGTAGCCTTCGACGCAGCTTGGAAGTCGTTGGGTGCAAGCCACAGTCGCTACTACGGGCAACTCTCTAAACACGCATAACTCTAATCCTAAGTTACACAAACAGGTGGCGATCCTAGCAAGTTGTTATGGAATCATTTATGTCATGTGTGATGCAGCAGGCACAATAACATTTTCATTCGATATGTCATATATATATATATATATATATATATATATATATATATATATATGTTTGTTTCTGAGAGTACAATGAATTCAAAACACACACACAGGTAGAGGCATCCAGGTAGAGGCATTCATCGTGAGAGACTCATGGACATGTGCAGCCAAGACTTGAACTCAGGACTTCCTCCCACAGCTTCAAGGTGTCAGCCACTAGACTACGCGAACTCGAACAAATATGCCATATTTTTGTTCCGACCTCCTTCCATCGCGACTCGCATGACGAGTTGCCCCTTGAGTGTACCGACCGTCAACTCATTTAAAAAACAGTATTATATTTAGCTTGTTTAGTTTGAATTGTGACGCTTTTTTAGTTTCAACTGTGACGTAGCTATAAAGTCTATGTTTGACATTATGAGGAGTGTCTGGACTCTCAATGCAACCAAGAGGAATAGAAATCACACACTTGTCAAGAGAGGCAAAAGACACACCCCCTTAAGCTAGCACTGTTGGACAAAGTAATGATGTTAATGAAATGGATAACATCTCCATTGCTATTGTCAAGATGGATCTTACGGGCTTTCCAAACTGAGCAGCTCCTTCAAATTTGCATGATGATTGGCCAATCATTGCATGCCAACTGCATTTGTTCCTTTGTTTCTCTTCACACCGAGTAGCGGCACATATATATTTTGCAATCACATCACAAAATAGTTTTGAGTGAATTATTCCGACATCCCCCTCATTGCTCCAAGGATTTTTTCACTACCAAGTCAGATATTTAATGAGAATTTTTTCATTTTGTTCCATCCTCTGTGTGAATACATGGCGAAACGACCTTTCAAGAATTCCATGGTTCCAAGCAGAACAACCTGTTTTTCTCTCTTTGTTTTGGAACCTCAATTTGAAACCAGCTTTAGTCTTTGGCATAAGAAATTAGACAAGAAAGCCATCTATTTTCTATGAGCTCATGTAAAATAAAGAATAGGAATTTTCTACAATATAATTATAAGCCAACAAGAAATTAGAGAAGAAAGCCATCTATTTTTCATAAGAAATTAGACAAGAAAACCATCTATTTCTAATAAGCTCGTGTAAAATGAAGAATAGGAATTTTCTATTGAAATATTTAGGTGGTGACATGTGCGAACACACTAGGACCACCAAACCACTTTTTTTCGTCTTTCGGAGGCTTTTTCCCCTCTAGCTTGTATATATGCCTATAACCCTAACGGGTCATATATCTTTGTACATTTCTCTAGTTAATACATTCAGTATTGTGTGTTGTGCTCAAAGCTTCTTCTTCTTCTTCCTTTTGCTATTTATGTGCTTTTGCAAACCTCAAACTCCAACAATTGGTATCAGAGCACGTCGTCACTTCATATATGGTGTTGTCGACACCCCTTCGATCACAATCCCAAAATCGCATAAAATTTGGCGCATTTGGACCTCCAAATGCACTATCGTAGCACTTGTGCAAGCAATTTCATCTTTTTGTGTCAAAGAAATATACAAGTTTTCGTTTGCCAAGATAAGCATCTCAAAGTCTGCTACATAATTAGCAAAAATCCATATGGTAGTTTTTTTCAACGTTTTGAGATACAATCATTTTTCTACATCAAGGTATTTTACTCGGTTGCCATGGTTGAAAGTAGTGATATATTCCATATGTTGGCTATTGAGGATAAGTTAGATTGTACCAATTACCAATTATGTTCTTATATGATGCGTCATGTATTGGTTGCAAAAGGACCGTGGAATATTGTGGAGGGTGTTGAAAAACATCCTATTACACCTGCAAGCACAGTTATTGAAGGTGATGCGAATGGTGTTGAAGATTGTGATATTCTTCAAGTTCTTGTTCGTGTTGCGGTTTTTACTCCACCTATTGTAAAGCAACTTCATTGGATGGCAGTGATGCTCATGCACATACATTGATAGCTTTGTTTATCAAATGTTCCATTATTCCTCACATTCACTCATGCAAAACAACAAAGGATGCTTGGGATAAATTACCACTTTATACTAGGCAAGGAATTGTTGATATATTTAGGTAGTGTTGTTTGTTAACACACTAGGATCGTCGGAGTACTTTTTCCCCTCTTTAGGAGGTTTTGTTTTCCCCAACTTGTATATACGCCTTTTGCCCTAATGGGCTACTTATCTTTGTACATTCTCTAGTAATACATTTATTATTGTGTGTTGTGCTCCAAGCTTCTTCTTCTTCTTCCTTGTGCTATTCGCGTGCTTCCGCAGATGTCTAACTCCAAAAATTGGTACCAGACCAGGTTGCCACTTCATCTAGGGCATCGTCGACACTCCTCCGGTTGCACTTAGAATCGCATGAATTTTGGTGAGCATATTCAGCATGTTTTGACCTCGGAATGCACTATCGCAGCGCTTGTGTAGGCAATTTTATCTTTTTGTGCCAAAGGCATATATCAGTTTCGGTTTGCCAGTATAAGCATCTCGAAGTCTACTATAGGTCTAGTAGAATTTGTCTGGGAAGTTATGTTCAACTTTTTGAGATACAGTCCATTTTTTGCATCAAGGTATTTTAGTCACCGGCCATGACTGAAAGCAGTGATGTATTTTGTATGTTGGCTGTTGAGGATAAATTGGATGGTACCAACTACCCATTATGGGCTTATATGATGGGATATGTATTGATTGCAAAAGGACTATGGAACTTTGTGCAGGATGTTGAAAAACATCCTATAACACGTGCAATTGTTACAACTGCAGGTACTGAGGCTGATGCAAAAGGTGTCGAAGATGATGATATTCTGCATATTCCTATTCGTGCTGCAGTTTCTACTGCACCTACTCCAGAGCAAATTCGTTGGGATGGCAGAGATACCCAGGCACATGCATTGATAGCTTTGTCTCTCAAGCATGCCATTATTCCTCACCTTCACTCTTGCAGAACACCTAAGGTTGCTTGGGATACACATACCACATTGTACCAAGCTAGGAATGAGGGTCATGTTGCTTACCTCCGAAAACAGTTGGAGAGTGAGCACATGAATGAAGGTGATTCTATGGATAGTTTTCTAACAAAGATCAAGGACTTGAAGGAACAATTGATTTTTGTTGATGAGGTTATACCAGATAGCTCACTTGTGCAGACCGTTCTGAATGGTCTTCCTGATTCATATCAGAGTTTTGCTTCTACTCTTCAATTGATGATGAAAGGCAATCCAAATGCCTTGTCATTTGAGGAGTTAGTCTTTGTTCTGTTGCAGGAAGATCAGTCCAGGCAGAACAATCCATTATGCGTGTATTCTACACAATCGAAGAGGGAAGACAAAGATGAAAAGAAAATAAAAAGGCAAAAATTGTTTTGCAAGTATTGTAAAGGAAATGATCATATCATAAAGAACTGTCCAAAACTGGCTACTAAAGAGGCAAAGAAAAAAGAGGTTGGAATGGTTGTTGCAGAGGCCTCTACACCAAAAATAGAGTCTGCTAATCTTCTGTAGGAAGAAGAATGGGCGTTTACTATGGTTTGCAATTTTGACCCATCTTCTCATGAGCAGTGCATGTCTGCAGTAGACTCACATGTTTGGTACTTTGATAGTGGGGCGACCAAACATATTACCTCACAGTGTAGTTTCCTCTCTTCACTCGAGCCTGCCCCTACAGGGAATACTATTACATGCGCCAACAACTCCTCTTATCCTGTTATGGGAGTTGGTAAATCATTTTGACTACTATTGATGGTAGTTCTTTCACTTTGTAACATGCTTTGTTTGTGCTAGGGATGAAGAAAATTCTATTATCAGTTTCTGCATTAGCCAAGATTGTCTTGGTTGTGAAATTTGTTGATGATAGATGTACAATTCATGATCTGTCAAATGGTGATGTGATTATTGCTTCTAGCATTTTATGTCATGGGTTGTATAAGCTCATAGATTACGAAAGATCAGTAAATGATTCGGCATGTGCAATATATGATTCTCAGGCTATGTCAGATGCAAATCTTTGGCATGCATGCTTTGGTCATCTGAATTTTGCTAGTTTACTACCCTATAGAAATCTGAAATGGTGTCCTCTTTACCTGAACTTAAGGCATCTGGAAAACATGTTTGTAAAGACTGTATTTTGGGCAAAATGGAGCGTTCCTCCTTTCCAAAAGACGGTTCAGTTCGGGGTACTCAAAAGTTGCAGCTTGTACATAGTGATTGTGGTCCTATGCAGACACCTTTCTTTTGGAAATTATCTTTACTTCATGACTTTCATCAATGATTTTTCCAAGCATGCATGGGTATATCCAATGAAGGCAAAGTCCGAAGTGTTCATGTGCTTCAAACAGTTTTTTGTTGTGGCTGAAAATCTATCAGCATGTAAAATGAGCATCCTCCATTCTGATCGAGGGGGGGAATATATGTCCTCTGATTTTAATGCATTTCTGGCTGAACGTGGGATGAAACACCAGTGTACAGTGTGGTATACACCTCAACAGAATGGAGGTTGTCTTGTGTGCAGCACATGTACTTAACAGGTGTCCCACTAAAGCATTGCAGTCTATCACTCCATATGACTCTCGGCATGATCGCAAGCTATCTATTGCTCATCTACATGTTTTGGTTGTTTGGCATATGCATTAGTGCCTGAACAACATCGCAGAAAATTGGTTGGTAAAGCAGTAAAATGTATTTTTGTTGGGTACAGTTTTGAACGTAAAGACTATCGTTTGTATCATCCATAGACTAAGCACATTTGGGTTAGCCATGATGTTGTTTTTGTGGAAGATTCTTTTCAGCCATTGCTTTCATGTACTAAAGAGACATTTGTTAGCTCCAAAGACATGTATGATACTTTGCTACCTCTTTTTACAGGTGGACAGTCTAGTGCTGGTCCTAAAGAGGCAACTTCTCAGCCTTTGCAAGTTCCATAAGATGATTTAGATCATCCCATTTCTGATGTAGATTTACATGATGCACTTGTTGATGAAAGAGTTGATATTGAGGAGGTAAAAAATATGCCAAAATAACTGATGCACATCTTGCGCGATAGCAAATTAGATGCACCTCTATCATATCGTACTCGATCAGGCTCTCATAGTGCCTCTTTTGCATCAGATTTCTATGCTATGGTTGCATCTAGTCTCTATGAGGAGACTGAGCCTGTTTAGTTTGATGAAGCACAAAATTTAGAAAATTGGATGACTATTATGCAATCTGAATATGATGTTATAATGAAGAATGGTAATTGGTCTTCATGTGACTTGCCTCCTGGCAAGAAGGCCATTGGCACTAAGTGGGTATACAAGCTGAAGCGTAAACCTGATGGTACAGTTGAGATGTATAAGGCTAGGCTTGTTGCAAAGGGTTATGCATAGGAAAGAGGAATTGATTTTGATGAAACCTTTGCTCCTACTTTTCGAATGACTACTATGTGTAGCATCTGTACACTTGCAGCTCATCATGGTGGAATGTACATGAGTTGGACATTAAAAAAGCATTTCTGAATGGTGACTTGCATGAAGAAGTGTATGTTTTTCATCCCCGTGGCTTTGTGCAGAAAGGGCATGAAAACCAGGTGTGTAGGTTAAAGAAGGCATTATATGGCTTAAAGCAAGCACCACGTGCTTGGTATGAAAAGATACATGCCTATCTGATTCCACATGGTTTTGAGAACAGTCCAACTGAAAGCACCTTATATGTCAAGTGTGCTAATGATGTACTTGTGATCATTGTGATGTATGTTGATGACATGCTTCTCACTGGTCCTCAAGCGAAGCATATTATTGATTTCAAGGCTGATTTACATGCCTCATTTGAGATGTCTGATTTGGGGCATTTGCATCATTATTTGGGCATTCATTTTATGCACGTTGATGGTGGAATGGCTTTGTGTCAAATGAAATATATTGACACATTATTGCAGCATTTTGGCCTTGAAGATTGTAAACATATTGCCACTACTATGAAGACAGGTTTACGACTGAGTCTTCATGATGTTGGAGATGCATTTGATGTTGTTCTCTATCAACAAGCTATTGGATTCTTGATTTACTTATGCATTACTCGGCTAGATATTCAGTTTTTTGTCTCACAAATGAGAAGGTTTATGCATTGCCCAGGAGTCAAGCATTGGCAAGCGGTTAAGCGCATATTTTGCTACTTGAGTGGTACTCGGCTACTTGAGTTGTTTTATCCCAAGGGGGAATCACTACTGCCAGATTTGCATCCTTTTTTTGACTCTGATTGGGTTGGTTGCTATGACACTCGTATGTCCACTAGTGGCTTTTGCTTCATGCTTGGTAGCTCATGTATATCTTGGTTGAGCAAGAACGCCTTATGGCTGATTTGGGTGTTGGTCAGTCTTCTGCCACCCACCATCTTCACCGATAGTCAGAGCGCATTGGCAGTTGCGAGAAACCATGTGTTCCATGCTCGCATTAAGCACATTGAGGTGCATTATCATTATGTTAGAGAGAGTTTCTTTGCTAGGGAGATTAGCTTGGCATATGTGCCCATGCAGGAGAACATTGTAGACCATTTCATGATAGCGCTACCTAGGGAGAAGTTTGAAGCTTTCTGCAAATCTTTGGGCTTACTTCCTTTTGTGGAGTGATTTCCACATAGCTTGGCACTTCCTTATACATGAGTGTCAGCTCCTTCTTCACCGCATCACTTCTAGGGGGGATTTTTTGATATATTTAGGCAGTGATGTGTGTGAACACACTAGTACCGCTGGGGCACTTTTTTCCCTCTTTAGGAGGTTTTTTCCCCCCGGCTTGTATATACGCCTTTTGCCCTAATGGGCTACTTATCTTTGTACATTCTCTAGTAATACATTCAGTATTGTGTGTTGTGCTCCAAGCTTCTTCTTCTTCCTTGTGATGTTCACGTGCTTCCATAGACGTCTAACTCCAATAGGAATGAGTCTTGTGTTGCCTACCTCCGAAAATAGTTGGAGAGTGAGCACATGAATGAACGAGATTCCATGGATAATTTTTTGACAAAGATTAAAGATTTGAAGGAGTACTTGATTTCTGCTAATGAAATCTTGCCTAAGAGTTCAGTTGTGTAGACTGTTCTGATTGACCTTCCAGATTTATATTAGAGTTTTGCTTTGACTCTTCCATTTATGATGAAAGACAATCCAAATGCCTTAACATTCAAGGAGTTAGTCTGTGTTCTATTGTAGGAAGATCAGTCTAGGCAGAATAGGTCCATTATGCATGTTGCATATCAAGCTTTCCTGGCTAGTTAGAAGCGCAAAGGTAAATGGAGCTCATCTACTAGTAAGCATAGATCTGCTAATTTTGCACAATCAAAGAAATATGAAAAAGCCGAGAAGAAAATATAAAAGCAAAAATGTTTTACAAATACTGTAAAGGAAATGATCATGTCAAAAATATTTGTCCAAAATTGACTGCAAAAGAGGCAAAGAAGAAAGAGGATGGAATGGTTGTTGTAGAGGCCTCTACACCCAAAATAGAGTTTGCTAATCTTGTGTTGAATGAAGAATGGGCATTTACCACTATTTGCAGTTAATCTTCTCATGAATATTGTATGTTTCCAGAAGACTCAAATATTTGGTGCTTTGATAGTGGGGCAACCAAACATGTTATCTCACAGTGTAGTTTCTTCACTTCACTTGAGCCTGTCCCTACAAGGAATACTGTCACATGTGACAACAACTCCTGTTATCCTATTATGGGAGTTGATAAGCTGATTTTGACCACTGCTAATGGTAGTTCTTTTACATTGTTAGATGCTTTATTTGTGCTAGGGATCAAGAGAAATCGATCATCAATTTCAGCATTAGCCAAGATCATCTTGGTTGTGAAATTTGTTGATGACACATGTAGAATTCATGATCTATCAAATGGTGATGTCTATATTGTTACACTTATGTGTTCCTCGAGTAGCTTTGATATGAACATTCTCCCTATACATGGGCACCTTTTACTCTAGTGCTGGCTACAAGTTTTTTCCCCATGTTACCACATACTTGATACTCTCATATGTGGTGGTACTTTGTACTTAGGGATATTATTCAGCTCTTACTTCAGTTCAGTTCATCATTAATAGAGAAGTTATTACAGCCATCGTCTTCTTCGTGTGTCTTGCTACGTTTTTTCTCCTTGTGTGTGCTCCTTGTTGTGTGCTCCTTGTGTGTGCTCCTTGTGTGTGCTTCTTGTGTGTTTCTCACACTTCTACACACATCTAATAGTGGTATTAGAGCAGGTTCAGCTTCTTCTCAAGATTCAATTTTCCGTGTCACGGCACGCGTGCACTTTTAACAGTGCAAATCGACTTTGGAGCATAGAACTATGAATTTCAGCAGCCAAAAATCATTTCCACCAAGTGCGCTGGCGTTTTACCCCCATTTCAAAGCCATTCGTGCTGTCAGAATTACCATCAGAGTGACAGTTTGTGAGCTGAAATTTTAGCATTCATTTCAGCTTTCGTCGAAGTGAAGATTTTGTCACATTTTTGTTCTTTTGTGAAATGGCAGGCAGCAATGACTTGTTTGGCATGCTTCAACCTGAAGATAAGCTTGATGGGACCAACTATCCGATGTGTTCTTACATGATGAAGCATGTTCTTCTTGCTAAAAAACTTTGGAACATAGTGGTAGATGTAGATCGAAGACCCGCAGGTTCTTCTACTTCACAGTCTACTATCACAGATGGAGTTTCTTCTTCGAGTATAGTGGTTTCTCCTTCTCCAGCTACACAGGAGAAGCTAGATGGGATGGAAAAGATACTCAAGCTCATGCTTTGATTGCGCTTTCAGTGAAGCTTCATATAGTTCCACACATTCGGTCATGTTCTACATCGAGACAAGCATGGGACACTCTTGCTTCTTTGTATGCCATGTGTAATGAAGCACATGTTGCATACTTGAGGAAGCAACTTGAGGATGTATGTATGGCTAAAAATGAGTCGGTGGATGTGTGTGTCACATGCATCAAGGACTTGAAAGAGCAATTGGCAAACATAGATGAGATCATTCCGAATGCATCACTCATTTCTACATTGTTGAAAGGATTATCGGAATATGTTCAAATCTTTGATACTACACTCCTTTTGGTTGCAAAAGGGAATCCTAATATGTATGCATTTGATGAGGTTCTTTCTCTTCTTTTGCAAGAAGAGCAATCTAGAGTGAATAGGAGTGGTTTGATTGAGGGAACACAAGCACTTGCTATCTCAGAAAAGGGGAAAAGCAAGTATGGTTCAGCTTTGGGTTCATCAAAACCAAAGCCTCAACCTTCCTGTTCCACTCATTCCTCTAATGATGGTGATTTGCAAAAGAAGAAGAGATTCAAATATTGTCGGAAGGCTGGTCATACTATTGATGAGTGTAGAAAGCTTGCTAAATGCAATGAAAAGAAGAAGGAATCCGGCATGTCTATTGCTAAAAATTCAGCAAATGTAAAGAATGATGAAGCTAACATGGCTCAAGATTTTTGGGCATGTGTTGTTACATGTCATTATGATGCTTCTTTGCATTCTAAATGTATGGTTATGAGTGAGGCTGATTAGGATTGGTTCTTTGATAGTGGTGCTTCAAAGCACATAACATCATCCAAAAGATTTTTTTTCCTCTTTGAAAGATGCACCCAAAGGAGGACATGTGGTGCGTGCAAACAATGCCTCTTATCCTATCATTGGAGTAGGAGAAATTGAGCTTACGGCTGCAAATGGAGGTGTGATTCTCTTGAAAAATGCATTGTATGTGCCTGGTATAAAGAAGAACTTAATTTCAGTTCCGTTGATTGTCACAGTTGGACCTCATGTACTTTTTGTTGATGATAAATGTATGGTTCATGATTTCAGCAATGGGTATTATCGTGATGTCTGATACATTACGTAGTGGTGTGTATTGCATGGATACATACAAACGGGCTGCCTCAAATGCCTTGGTTGCTCATACCTCTATCATGGCTGAAATGGAGCTTTGGCATGCTCATTTTGGTCACTTGAACTTCAATAGTTTGCTTTACTTGCAAAAGAAGGACATGGTTATTGGTTTGCCTACACTTGAGTCCATTGAAAAGCATGCATGTGAAGGTTGCATTCTTGGAAAGTGCATCGTGCTTCTTTTCCAAAAGATAGTCATACACACACTATAAGAAAATTGCAGCTGTGATGTATGTGGTCCTATCAAGACTCCATCTTTTGGGAAGCATGTATATTTTGTTACCTTCATTGATGATGCTACTCACCATACATGGATGTATCCTATGAAAGCAAAGAATGAGGTATTTTCTTGCTTCAAAGCATTTTTAGCTATGGCTGAAAATTTTTCTTCACAAAAGCTTTTTATTCTACGCACGGATCGTGGTGGTGAATACATGTCACATGAGTTTAATGCTTTTCTTCATGAAAGGGATATTTCACACCAATGTACAGTGCCATATACACCTCAACAAAATTTACCGAGCATTAAAATAGAACTCTACTTGAATTGGCACGATGTATGGTTAAAGGAAAGCATCTTCCTGATAAGTTTTGGATGGAAGCGGTCATGTGTGCAAATTATGTGTTGAATTGCTGCCCTACAAAAGCATTGAGAGTCATCACTCCTTATGAGGATTGTAATGGTCATAAGCCTATGGTTAGTCATATGTGTGTATTTGGTTGTTTGGCATATGCACTTGTGCCATCACAACAACGTCACAAACTTGATGACAAAGCAAAGAAATGTATATTTTTTGGTTATAGTGCTAAAAGTAATGGATATTGTTTGTACCATCCATTAACAAACACAATTATTGTGAGTCGAGATGTGGTATTTGCTGAAAATTCTGTTTTCCCTCTACTTGAATGCAAAAAACAGCCAATAGTTAGCTCACAAGATGTGTTCGATACACTCATGTCTTTGTTCCAAAATGGTGCACTTGACTATGGCCATGTAGACCAGCCAAGTGAGGCTCAAAGGGCTGAAAAGTTCCAGCCAAATAAGGCTGAAAATGCACAGAATTTCCAGCCAAACAAAGCTGAAAAGTTTCAGCCAAAAATTGTCAAAACTGCTAGAAATTTCCAGCCACATATGACTTAACATTGCACCAAAATATGGTTGAAAATGAGCATGAAATTCAGCCCACGCATGATGTATATATTGAAGATTTTTTACATAATGAACGCATGTCTATCAAGAGTGCACAAACTATGCCAAAGTGGCTGAAACAAACTTTGCAGGATAGCAGATTGAGTGCACCTTTACTTGGTAGAACAAGATCAAGCTTTCACCATGCATCAAGTAATTTAGTGGATTATTCTCTTATTACTACTGCATGTAATGAAGAGTCACTTTTGTTTGAAGATGCATGTGACGATCCACAATGGATGAGTGCTATGCAATTAGAAATGGATTCCATACATAGGAATGGTACTTGGGAGTTATGTGAATTTCCAAAAGGAAAGAATGCCATTGGTACAAAGTAGGTTTATAAGATTAAGAGAAATTATGATGGTGGCATTGATCGCTACAAAGCTAGATTAGTTGCCAAAGGATATGCGCAATAATATGGCATTGACTATGAGGAAACTTTTGCACCTACTTCATGCATGACTATACCATTCGTACTATGGTTGCATTGGCTGCTCATCGAGGTTGGAAAGTGCATCAATTGGACATAAAAACAAACTTCTTGAATGGTTATTTGCAAGAAGAGGTTTATGTGAAGCAACCTCCTGGATTTGCTATGAAACGGAAAGACCATATGGTTTGTCGTTTGCATAAAGCATTGTATGGTCTCAAGCAAGCTCCACGTGCATGGTATGTCAAAATCCATAAGCACTTGATTGCTCTTGGCTTCACATATAGTTCGATGGAAAGCACACTCTATGTACGCAAAAATGGGGCTGATCTTATAGTGCTTGTTCTTTATGTCGATGAGATACTCTTGACTGGGTCATGTGATGCAAAACTTGACATTCTTGTGGCTGATTTGCAACATATTTTTGATGTCACTTATCTTGGTCTTTTGAGCTACTATCTTGGCATCTAGTTTGGATCTGTTGAGGGGGGAATTGTTATGCATCAAGCAAAGTACGTTGAAAAACTACTTCAGCATTTTGACTTTGAGGATTGCAAGCTAGTTTCCACACAAGTTTAGATAGGATTTAGATTCTCAGTTGAGGATTCTAGTGATGCATTTGATACTTCTCTTTATCAGCAAGCTGTGGGATGTCTTATATATGCATGTAACACAAGGCGGGATATACAATATGCAGTTTCCCAGTTGATTCGATTCATGCATAGCCCTGGCATTAAGCATTGGGAAGCAGTGAAACATGTGTTTAGATATCTCTGAGGCACTTTGAGCTTAGGTCTCTTTTATGGCAGAGATATTCAGCCATGCTTGCATGCTTTTACAGATAGTGATTGGGCTGGTTGTTATGATACTCGCATGTCCATTAGTAGTAATTGGCTTTTCCTTGGAGACTCATGCATATCTTGGTTGAGTGAGAAGCAACCTATAGTGGCGACATCGAGTTGTGAAGCTGAGTACAGGGCAATTCTCACAGCTATAGTGGATTGTATATGGCTGAGATGCCTATTGATGGATCTTTGCATGGAGATTGATGTTGCTATGCATATTCTCACTAATAGTCAGAGTGCTTTGGTTGTTGCACGAAACCCAGTGTTTCATGCACGTACCAAACATATTGATGTTCATTATCACTATGTGAGAGAGTGCCTTCATGCAAGAGATATTGATTTGGAATATGTACCTACATTGCTGGAGTTAGACGTCTGTAGAAGCACATGAACAGCACAAGGAAGAAGAAGAAGCTTGGAGCACAAGACACAATACTGAATGTATTACTAGAGAATGTACAAAGATAAGTAGCCCATTAGGGCGATAGGCATATATACAAGCCAGGGGAAAAAACCTCCTAAAGAGGGAAAAAAGTGCCCCGACGGTCCTAGTGTGTTCACACACATCACTACCTAAATATATCAACAAATCCCTCCTGGGAATGATGTGGTGAACAAGGAGCTGGAACTCATGTATAAGGAAGTGCCAAGCTATGTGGAAGTCACTCCACAAAAAAAAGTAAACCCAAAGCTTTGCGGAAAGCTTCAAACTTCTCCCTAGGCAGAGCCTTCGTAAAAAGGTCTCCAATGTTCTCTTGCGTGGGCATATATGCCAAGCTGATCTCCCTAGCAGAGAACCTATCCCTAACATAGTGATAATGCACCTCAATGTGCTTAGTGCGAGCATGGAACACAGGGTTCCTCGCAACTGCCAATGCGCTCTGACTGTTAGTGAAGATAGTGGTGGCAGAAGTCTGACCAACATCCCAATCAGCCATAAGACGTCTGAGCCACACACACTCAATAGTTGCTGTGAAAGCTGCCCTATACTCAGCCTCACAACTAGAAGTGGCCACAGTAGGTTGCTTCTTCCTCAACCAAGATATACATGAGCTACCAACCATGAAGCAAAAGCCACTAGTGGACACATGAGTGTCATAGCAACTAGCCCAATCAGAGTCAGAAAAATCATGCGAATATGGCGATAGTGATCCCCCCTTGGGATAAAACAACCCAAGTAGCTGAGTACCACTCAAATAGTGAAAGATGCACTTAACTGCCTGCCAATGCTTGACTCTTGGGCAATGCATAAACCTACTCATCTGTGAGATAGCAAACTGAATATCTGGCCGAGTAATGCATAAATAAATCAAGCATCCAACAGCCTGCTGATAGAGAACAGCATCAAATGCATCTCTAGCATCATGAAGACTCAATCGTAAACCTGTCTCCATAGGAGTGGCAATAGGCTTACAATCCTCAAGGCCAAAACGCTGCAATAATGTGTTAATATATTTCGTTTGACATAAAGCCATTCCACCATCAACGTGCATAAACTGAATGCCCAAATAATGATGCAAATGCCCCAAATTAGACATCTCATATGAGGCATGCAAATCAGCCTTAAAATTAGCAATATGCTTCTCAATAGGACCAGTGAGCAGCATGTCGTCAACATAGACAACAATGATCAGAAGCACATCATTAGCACGTTTAACATATAAGGTGCTTTCAGTTGGACTGTTCTCAAAACCATGTGCAATCAAAGGTACATACCAAGCACGTGGTGCTTGCTTTAAACCATATAATGCCTTCTTTAACCTGCACACCTAGTTTTCATGCCCTTTTTGCACAAAGCCACGGCACAAAAAAACATACACTTCTTCATGCAAGTCACCATTCACAAATGTAGTTTTAATGTCCAACTAATGTACATTCCAACCATGATGGGCTTCAAGTGCACAAATGCTCCGAACAATAGTCATATGGCATGTAGGTGCAAAGGTCTCATCAAAATCAATGCCTCTTTCCTGCATATAACCCTTTGCAACAAGCCTAGCCTTATACCTGTCAACTCTACCATCACGTTTACTCTTTAGCTTGTATAGCCACTTAGTGCCAATGGCCTTTTTGCCAGGAGGCAAGTCATATAAAGACGAAGTACCATTCTTCATTATTGCATCATATTCAGATTGCATAACAGCCATCCAAATTTCTGAATTTTGTGCTTCATCAAACGAAACAGGCTCATTCTCATCATAGAGACTAGATGCAGCCATAGTATAGCAATCTGATGCAAAAGAGGCACCATGAGAGCCTGAACGAGTACGATATGACAAAGGTGCATCTAATTTGCTATCAAACAAAGTCTGCACCAGCCATTTTGGCATAGTTTTTGCCTGCTTAATATCAGGTCTCTCATCAACCAGTGCATCATGTAAATCTCCATCAGAAATGGAATGATCTACATCATCCCATGAAACCTGTGTTGGATACATTTTACTACTTTATCATCCAACTTTCTGCAATGTTGTTCAAGCACTAATGCATATGCCAAACAACCAAAAACACGCAAATGAGCAACAGATGGCTTGCAATCATGCCAAGCCTCATATGGAGTGATAGACTGCAGCGCTTTAGTGGGACACCTGTTCAGTACATATGCTACACACATGAAAGCCTCAAGCCAGAAACTATGTGGTAAAGCCTTACTCTTGACCATACACCTCGCCATTTCCATGAGTGACCTCTTCTTTCGTTCAGCAACTCCATTTTGTTGAGGTGTATATGGCACTATACACTGGTGTTTTATCCCACGTTTAGCCATAAATGCATTTAAATCAGAAGACATATATTCCTCCCTTGATGAGAACGAAAGGTGCCCATTTTACATGCTCACAGATTTTCAGCCAAAACCAAAAACTGTTTGAAGCACATGAACACTTTGGACTTTGCCTTCAATGGATATACCCATGCATGCCTGGAAAAATCATCGATGAAAGTCACGAAGTAAAGATAATTCCCAAAAGAAGGTGTTTGCATAGGACCACAGACATCACTATGTATAAGCTGCAATTTCTGAGTAGCCCGAACTGAACCATCTTTTGGAAAGGACAAACGCTGCATTTTTCCCAAAATACAGCCTTCACAAACATGTTTTCTAGGTGCCTCAAGTTTGGGCAAAGAGGACACCATTTCAAATTTCTGCACGCATAGGAAACTAGCAAAATTCAGATGACCAAAGCGTGCATGCCAAAGCTTTGCATCTGACATAGCCTAAGAATCATTTACAGCACATGTCAAATCATTTACAGATCTTTCATAGTCTATGAGCTTATACAGCCCACGACATAAAATGCGAGAAGCAATATTCACATCGCCATTTGATAGATCATGAACTGTACACCTGTCATCAACAAATTTCACAACCAAACCAATCTTCGCTAATGTAGAAACTGATAATAGGTTCTTCTTGATCCCTGGCACAAATAAAGCATATGAAAAAGTGAAATAACTACCATCACTAGTAGTCAAAATGATCTTACCAACTCTCATAACAGGATAAGAGAAGTTGTTGGCGCATGTAACAGTATTCCCTATAGGGGCAGGCTCGAGTGAAGAGAAGAAACTGTGCTGCGAGGTAATATGTTTGGTCACCCCACTATCAAAATACCAAACATCTGAGTCTACTGCAGACATGCATTGCTCATGAGAAGATGGTTCAAAACTGCAAACAGTAGTAAACGCCCATTCTTCTTCCTGCACAAGATTAGCAGCCTCTGTTTTTTGTGTAGAGGCCTCTGCAGAAACCATTCCAGCCTCTTTCTTCTTTGCCTCTTTAGCAGCCAGATTTGGAAAGTTCTTTATGATATGATCATTCCCTTTACACTACTTACAAAACAATTTCTGCTTTTCTGACTTCTTCTCATCTTAATCTTCCTTCTTTGAATATGTAGAATTAGTAGATTTTTGCTTACTAGTTGAAGAGCTCCATTTTCCTTTGCCCTTCTAACTAGCCAGGAAAGCTTGGTCTGCAACTTGCATAATGGACCTGTTCTGCCTAGACTGATCTTCCTGCAACAGAACAAAGACTAACTCCTCAAATGATAAGGCATTTGGATTGCCTTCATCATCAACCTAAGAGTAGAAGCAAAACTCTGATATGAATCAGGAAGACCATTCAGAAGGTTCTGCACAAGTGAGCTATCTGGTATAACCTCATAAGCAGAAATCAATTGTTCCTTCAAGTCTTTGATCTTCGTTAGGAAACAATCCATAGAATCACCTTCATTCATGTGCTCACTCTCCAACTATTTTCGGAGGTAAGCAACACGAGCCTCATTCCTAGCTTGGTACAATGTGGTAAGTGTATCCCAAGCATCCTTAGCTATTCTGCAAGAGCGAATGTGAGGAATAATGGCATGTTTGACAGATAAAGCTATCAATGCATGTGCCTCGGCATCTCTGCCATCCCAGTGAATCTGCTCTGCAGTAGATGCAGCAAAAACCGCAGCACAAACAGGAATATGCAGAATATCATCATCTTCGACACCTTCTGCATCAGCTTCAGTACTTGCAGTTCTAACAGTTGCAGGTGTGATAGGACGTTTTTCGACACCCTGTACAATGTTCCACAGTCCTTTTGCAACCAACACATGTCGCATCATATAAGCCCATAACGGGTAGTTGGTACCCTCCAACTTATCCTCAACAGCCAACATACACAATACATCACTGCTTTCAGCCATGGCCGGTGACTAAAATACCTTGATGCAGAAAATTGATTGTATCTCAAAATGTTGAACAGAACTGCCCAGACGAATTCTGCTAGACCTATAGTAGACTTTGAGACACTTATACTTGCAAACTGAAATTGGTATATACCTTTGGCACAAAAAGACAAAATACCCTGCACAAGCATTGCGATAGTGCATTCGGAGGTCGAAACGAGCTCAGATCGCGATTTCGGCACCACACAGCAAAGTTGTTTTGATCTCAAAAACACGCTGAGTATGCTCACCAAAATTCATGCAATTCTCAGACTGCAAACGGAGGAGTGTCGACAATGCCCTAGATGAAGCAATGACCTGCTCTGATACCAATTGTTGGAGTTAGACGTCTGCGAAAACACGCGAACAACACAAGGAAGAAGAAGAAGCTTGGAGCACAATGCTGAATGTATTACTAGAGAATGTACAAAGATAAGTAGCCCATTAGGGCAATAGGCGTATATACAAGGTGGGGGAAAAAAACCTCCTAAAGAAGGAAAAAAGTACCCCGACGGTCCTAGTGTGTTCACACACATCACTACCTAAATATATCAACATACATAAGATAATGTGGTAGACATATTCACCAAATCTCTTCCACGGGAAAAGTTTAAAGCTTTTCGCAAAGCTTTAGGCTTGTTACCTTGTGGGGGCTGATCTGTCACTCCCTATATGTGTTCACATCATTCGCTTCAGGGGGGGTTTGTTACACTTATGTGTTCCTCGAGTAGCTTTGATGTGAACCTTTTCCCTATACATGGACACTTTTTACTCTAGTACTGGCTAGAGGGTTTTTCCCCATGTTACCACATACTTGATACTCTCATATGCAGTGGTACTTTGTACTTAGGGATATTATTTATCTCTTACTTTAGTTTAGTTCATCGTCAATAGAGAGAGTTATTCCATCCATCATCTTCTTCGTGTGTCTTGCTGCGTTTGTGCTCCTTGTGTGTGCTTCTTGTGTGTCTCTCGCACTTCTACACACACGCAACAATTATTACTTCTGGCATTTAATGTTGTGGGACTATGAAAAATCTCTGAATGATTCAGCTTGTATAGTACATGATTCTCAGGCCATGTCAGATGCAAAACTTTGGCATGCATGCTTTGCTCATGTGAATTTTGCTAGTTTGATACACCTATAGAAATTTGAAATGGTGTCGGCTCTACCTAGACTTGAGGCACCTGCTAAACATGTTTCTAAAGGCTATATTTTGGACAAAATGCAACATTCCTCCTTCCGAAAAGATGGCATTCCTCCTTCCCAAAAGATGGTTCTATTTGAGCTACTCAGAAATTATAGCTTGTTCATAGTGATGTTTGTGGTCCTATGCACACACCTTCTTCTAGGAACTATCTTTACTTCATGACTTTCATTCATGATTTTTCCAAGCATGCATGTGGATATCCACTTAAAGAAAATTCAGAAGTGTTTATGTGCTTCAAACATTTTTTTATTTTGGTTGAAGATCTCTCAGTGTTGGAGTTCGAGGTATGCGTAAGCATGCAAACAGCACAAGGAAGAAGAAGAAGCTTGGAGTGCAACACAAAATACTAAATGTGTTACCACTAGAATGTACAAAGATAAGAAGCCCATTAGTTTAATAGGCGTATATACAAGTTGGGGGAAAAAATCCTCCTAAAGAGGGAAAAAAAGTGCCCCTACGGTCCTAGAGTGTTCACACACATCACTACCTAAATATATCAATAAATTGAGGTCTACAAAAGCTCGCAAACATCACAAGGAAGAAGAAGAATCTTGGAGCACAACACACAATACTGAATGTGTTACCATTAGAATGTACAAGGATAAGTGGCCCATTAGGATAATAGGCATATATACAAGCCAAGGGAAAAAACCTCCTAAAGAGGGAAAAAAGCTGCCCGACAATCCTAGTGTGTTAACACACATCACTACCTTAATATATCAACAAATCCCCACTAGGAGTGATGTGGTGAACAAGGAGCTCGCACTCATGTATAAGGAAGTGCCAAGCTATGTTGAATCAATCCACAAAACGAAGTTAGCCCAAAGCTTTGCAAAAAGCTTTAAACTTCTCCCTAGGCAGAGCCTTTATGAAAAGGTCTACAATGTTCTCCTGTGTGGACATATATGCCAAACTGATCTCTTTTGCAAAACATCTCCTTGACATAATGATAGTGCACCTCAATGTGCTTAGTGCGAGCATGGAGCAGAGGGTTCTTTGCAACTACAAATGCACTCTGATGGTCAGTGAAGATCATGGTGGAAGAAGATTGACCAACACCCAAATCAACCATAAGGCATCTGAGCCACATGTTACCGTTAGTGTCCATATGAAAGGACAAATGGCCACCTGAAACTTGTTTCTATATGCTCTTTAATAAAACATAGTGTCTTGGTCAGTCACAGACTATAAGTTCGATCACATTTGTAAAACCTAAGAAGTCTGTGTTTGTGCTCCCTACGTACTGTGTTTTTTTGCATATTCTATAGCCTCTATGCGGAGTACGTGTGCTGGACTAGGACCTCAATTTCTACTCCAAGGATATCATTGTGGAGCTCTTGAGAAGGAGAGCGCACTATGGTGCATCGCCATCAAAAATCTTTCACTGATATTAGAGCATTTCGACGCAAAAGGTTTGTTCCTTTTGAGCGAGCGAAGCAAGCACCAGTCCACCCACCCAAGGTTTTCTCCAAGGCATATGACTAAGGTGGCGACCAAGGCATAGACTTTGGCATATCTCATTGAAGATGATTGAGATGAGTTAGATAAAATGGCCAAGTCTACCATTCGCTTGCACCTCGCATATAATGTTTACTTTACAGTATTAGACTCAGAAAGTGCAAAGGAGCTTTGGAAGAAGTTATGCAATACATATGAAAAAGAGACCGCATCAAATAAAGTGTATTTGATGAGAAAATCATAGGACCTTTACATGAAGGACACAGATAGTGTTGCTTCTCATCTAAATGAGTTTGATGCTATATTCTCCCAATTATAGGCTCAGAAAATGGATATGGATAATGAAATGAAAGCAGTATTGTTGTCATGCACTTTGCCATCATCATGGGATATGTTTTGGACATCTATTAGCAATAGTGTACCTAGTGGTAAACTCATCTATGATGATATAAGTGGAGCACTCTTTAGTGAGGAGATTTGTAGAAAATCTATGGTTGGCACTCAGAGTGGAGATGCATGTAATGTTTGTGATTCTTACCAAGGAAAGAATCAGCAACGTGGCAAAAGCAAGAACAAGGAAAAGAATGGTCAACGTAAAAAGAGTAGAAGTAAATCAAGAAAGAGGGATATTGAATGCCACTATTGTCATAAGAAAGGACACATAAAGAAAGATTTTTATGCATTAAAAAATGCTAAAGGTAAAGGACATATTGTTGATGGGCATGTTAAATAGTTACCTACACCATCTACTTGGACTTTGAAGATTGAAGAAATTAATGCTATTTCTGATGATGCTGATGTGTTGAAACTTGATAAAAATATGTGAACTGAGGCTCTTATGGCGGATTCTCTTTCCCACATGTGGCTGCTATATTCTACTGATTCTTTCCATGTGAAACCACATAGAGAATGGTTCTCTAATTATGCAACAAAGTCTCTTGGTACCGTGAGACTTGGTGAATCTTAGCAGTGTGATGTTGTGGGGATTGGAGATGTGTTTGTGCAATTCATTGATGGTTCAAAATTTAGTATGCATAATGTATGCCATGTACCTCAAGTATCATGCAATTTGATCTCAGTTGGTCAAGTCGATGACCTTGGTTGCAAGGTGGTCTTCTATGCTTAGTCCTTTCATATATCAAAGGGCAATCTGGTTACTGCAAAAGGAAGCAAAGTTGCTTACTTTATTCTTTATTTGTATCATAGAAAGAACACTTGTTAGCTGTTACTAAATATCCTATGGCTTGTATTTGGCATGATCATTTGGGCCATATATCTCATAGTGGACTGGAAAATCTTTTTCCTTCTGGCTACGTATGTGTGTTATCTTCCTCTGATTTTTCATTTTGTGAGCATTGTCAATATGGAAAGCAAACCAAAAATGTGCATAGAATGCACATTGACTCTTCAATTCAAGCTTTCGATCTTGTTCATACAGATGTGTGTGGTCATATGCCCACTAGGTCCTTGGATGGTTCTCTTTACTTTGTCACTTTCATAGATGATGCTATTAGAAAAGTTTGGGTATCTCCTATCAAATCAAACGATGAGGTATTCCCTACTGTCAGAAAATGGTTGGCTTCAATTGAGATTGAAAAAGGAACTAAGCTTAAGGATTTATGTTTAGATAATATGGGTGAGTATACCTCACATGAATTCAGCCTTTTTTATCAGTCTAGACGGATTTCTAGAGAGCTTACAGCTCCTTATACCCTAGTACAGAATGGTGTAGCTGAAATGATGAATAGAACTATTTAAGATAGAGTAATTTCTATGTTGCATGATGCAAACCTCTCACAAGGCTTTTGGGCAGAAGCAGTATTGATTGTAGTTCATGTGATTAACCTTTCACCTTGTATTGCCAAAGGTACGAAAGTGGCACAAGAGTTATGGATAGGTCGGCCACCATATTATGATCATCTTCGAGTGTTTGGGTGTAAGACATATGTTCATATACCCAAGAATCGTAGACAAAGGTTGGACCATAAGTCAAAGAAATGCATTTTTCTAGGATATGGTCGAGAAGGACAATTTGGATATCGGTTATGGGGTACTGAAACATGGTCAGTGATCAAAAGTAGTGATGTCATTTTCAATGATTCTAAGATGCATAAACATCCCATTAAGGAGCTTGAAGTGAGATGAGTGGTGTTTGAGGATACTAGTCCTCCAGTTAGCATGCATAAAAATTCTCCACATAGGGACATTCAAGAGAATGTCCAATCAGATCAGGCTGCACATGTTCCTGTTCAACAAGCATTGAGATGCTCTGTATGTGTCTCACATGCACCTGATAGGTATGTTCCAGGATTAGATTTTGTTATGCTAACAGATGTCGGTGAGCCTTCTTGCTACAAAGAAGCTATGCAAATAGAGGACCATGTCAAATGGGAGTGTGCCATGAAGAGTGCTTTGGATTCTATTCACAAGATTGGTACTTGGGATTTAGTACCTTTGCCAAAGGGCACGAAAGCTTTACCGTGTAAATGGGTATATAAGCTAAACTTCACATGTGATAGTGCTTCTCCAAAGTATAAAGCACGACTTGTTGCAAAGGGTTTTAAGCAACAACATGGTGTTGATTTGGAGGGAATCTTCTCTCCAATGGTCAAGATGACTATCCTGTGCATGTTGCTTGGATTCGTTGCAATGGAGCACTTAGAGCTAGTCCAAATGGATGTGAAAACAGCTTTCTTGCATGGAGATCTTACAGATGAGATCTATATCAAACAACCAGAGGGATATGTAGTTCTTGGCAAGGAAAGTCTGGTTTGTAAGATCAAGAAGAGCTTGTATGGACTTAAATAGTCCCCCAGACAATGGTACCAAAATTTTGATGCTTTATGAAGTCTCAAGGCTATTCTCAAAGAAATGAGGATCATTGTCTCTACACAAAGAGATGCTCAGACGGCAGCTTGATATGATTGATACTTTATGTCGATGATATGTTGCTTGCTAGGAAGTCCTCTTATGACCTGTCAATTCTCAAAAAAAAGTTGAGTCAGACATTTGATATGAAGGATTTGGGGGATGCCAAACAAATTATTAGCATGCGCATTACTCGTAATAGGAGTAACAGATGAATATACTTGTCTCAAAGTGAGTACATATCCAAAGTACTTCAGAGGTTAAATATGTAGGGTCGAAAGGCATTGAGTACACCTTCACCTACATATGTGAAATTTAGCAAGGATGATTGCCCAAATTAGATGACAAAAAAGGAATTCATTGCCAAAATTCCCTATCAGTCTACTGTTGGTAGTCTCATGTATGTTATGGTAGCTACGAGACCAAATATTGCATTTACAGTGGGAGTTATGAGCAGATATATGTCTAGTCCTGTCAAGAAACATTGGGAAGCGGTCAAGATAATTTTGAGATATCTGAGTGGCATTAAGGACAAGTGTCTATGCTTAGGTAAAGGGAAGCATCCATTATTGGTTACATAGATTCTGACTATGCTAGATGTGTAGAAAATTGTAAGTCTACATCAGGGTACATTTTTCATTTTGCTGGAGGTGCTATTTCTTGGAGATCTCCTCTTCAAGAATGTACAGTTGTTTCCACCACAGAAGCAGAGTATGTTGCAGCAAGTGAGGCATGTAAAGAAGCATTGTGGCTTACTCATCTTGTTTATGATATGGGTTTACCTCAACATGTACCTCATTTTCTTAGTCTCGATCAAAGTGCCATTTCTTTGGCTAAGAATCTGGTCTATCATGCAAAGACTCCCCGTAATTATTGGTGATTTTTTGACCCTGCGTAAGGGCAAGGGTTATTCCTATGCTACTTGGCTAGACCAAACTTTGCAACTCACTTTTCTACCTCTTACAAGCTTCTCCAATTTCTCTCCATGGTATGAGATGAGCTTTCGCTCAATGATTGAGGAGCTTCATATACACAACTATGCAGCTTGGCAAATCAGAATGGAGGTTTATTCGCCAGGTAGAAATCTTTATGGAATTATAGTAGGTGGTGAAGCTATGCCTACTCCAAGATCCAAAGGAGGACCTACACCAGAGGAGATAGATAAGCTCACACTTTGGTGTGCAAGGGATGCTCAAGGAAGGACATACATACTAAACTCTATCTTATATTTTCTATTACCACATATTAGAGGATGCAAGACATCTCAAGGGACTTGGGATGCCCTAGAGACTTTGTTTTCTACTAGCTCAAAGGCAAGGAAGAATCATCTTTGGAATGAGTTCAACAAAATGAAGAAGATACCTACACACAACTATCATAGAGTTTGTTACCAAGGTCAAGGAGATTGCAGATGAGTTAGCATCCATTGGAGAGCTGATTGAAGAAGAGGCCATCATGAGCCAGATTCTAATTGGAATTAGAAGTGATAACCAATGGCAATCCTTCACCATGGCTTATGATTTCATCATGGATCTACAAAGCCCAAATTTCAACATATTCCTCGGACAACTCTTCAACCAAGAGGCCAAAAATAATATGAAGGAAGGTAACTCTTGTCAATGTAATACTACAAGTGCTCTTTATGTAGATAAGAGAGATAAGAAGCACAAAGGAAAGAAGAAGGAAGAGAATGAAGAGGAGACTTCCCGAGCCAACTTTGCAAGCAAGAGAAAGTGGAAACGAAAGAAGAAAGGACCAAAACATGACAAAACCAAAGGCCAAAATGTTCAACCTTGTGCCATATGTGATAATACCAACCACACCACTCAGAATTGTTGGTTCAATGGAAATATCAAAAATTATCATGAAGATCAACAACATGAAGACTCATTGCTTCTAATGAATCTAAGCCACAAGGAAGGTAAAGAAGATGGTCATTTATTCTACATGGATTCAAGCAAATCATGTTGCAGACAACATAGCTCTCTTATCTCATTTTGAAAGTCCAAAGCATAGACATGAAGTTCAAACAGTGGATGACACAAAGCATAGTGTGGAGAAGATTGGTAATGTCAAGGCATCCAATGGTAAGACAAACATTCTGAGCAAGGTACTCTATGTTATCACTGTTACAAAAACCCTAATCAGTGTAGATCAAATAGTTGAGAAAGACTTGCAAGTTAGGTTCACCCAACATGGAGCTTTTGTGGAAGATCCATGTCAAGGCTTCAAGAAGATAGCGTGAGGTGAGAAACATGATAGGCTCTTTACTTTTGAAGTAGGATAAACCAAAAACATAACTCTATTCAACTTTGGTTCTCAAACCCTAAGTGAGCTTGAAGTGTGCCATAAGAGGCTAGCTCATGTAAATGAAAGAAACTTGAAAGATATATGCAGGGATCAAAGTGTTCTAGGGCTACCAAATATATCAAAGCAACACATTATCAACAGATGGGATGCATGTCAAATTGGGAAGGCACAAAGACAACCATTCAACCACAAAGGCTACATCCAAAACAACCTTTTGGAATTAGTACACACTGATGTGTGGGGATCAAGTGAAGAACCTTCATTCACGATCAAGGTATTATGTCTCATTTATTGATGACCATAGTAGATGGACTATTCTATACTTTATCAAGAGTAAGAATGAAGTGTTTGATTGCTTCAAAAAGTATCTAGCACATGTGGAGGATCATATAGGTAGATCACTCAAGAAACTCAGATGTTATGGAGGGGGAGAATACTTCTCCAAGGAATTTGATGCATTTTTGTAGCATAAAGGTATTAAGAGGGAAGTGACTACTAGGTACTCTCCTCAATTGAATGGAATTACAGAGAGAAAAAACAGGGCATTAATTGGATCAACAAGAACAATGCTTGAAGAAAAGAGGTTGCCACATTATCTATGGTCAGAGGCTATTTCAACTATTGTGTACCTTGTCAATAGATTACCATCCAAATCACTCCAAGGTATGACTCCTTATGAAGCGTGGTATAGAAGAAAACCTAGTCTTGGACACTACAAGATGTTTGGTTGTTTAGCTTATGTTCATGTACCTTCACAAATTAGAGGTAAGCTAGATGAAAGGGCAACAAAGGTAGTATCTATTGGATATGATTCAACTCAAATGGGTTACATATTCTATAATCCTTCAACCAAGAAATTCACTACAATTAGGAATGTTCTGTTTGAAGAACACAGGTCTTGGTATGATGAAGGCAAACAAGAGGTAACTCTACCATATGATCTTGATTCTGATTTCATCAATTAGGAAGAAAGTATGATATACAGGTCCAGGATCCAAGAAGTGATACAAATGATGAGAAAAATGAAAGGAAAAATGATTACAAGCAATGAAAGTCAAGAGGCAAATCAAAAATGCAAGAGTGTGGAGAATGCTCCAAGCAAGCACCTAGAAGGTCAAGAAGGGAGAAAAGACAACCAAAAAGGTATGGATATGATTCCACATTTATTACAAAGCATTCAATCAATTTGGCAATGGACTCAATTTCATAAGAAAGCTCAACCTATGAAGAGGCATAGGGAAACTCTGATTGGGAAAAGGATATGAAAGAAGAAATAGATGCATTGAAGGAGATAAACACTTTGGATTTTGTCCCAATGTCACCCAATCAAAAGCTAATTGATTGTAGATGGGTACATAAACTCAAAATAAACTCACATGGATCAATTTACAGATATAAGGCAAGATTAGTTGCCAACGGATGCTCACAGACTCATGGTATAGAATATGAGGAAACATTCTCACTAGTTGCAAAGATGACTACAATC
Source organism: Ceratopteris richardii (assembly GCA_020310875.1). Lineage (NCBI taxonomy): Eukaryota > Viridiplantae > Streptophyta > Polypodiopsida > Polypodiales > Pteridaceae > Ceratopteris > Ceratopteris richardii. Next base: position 143,447,754 of record CM035429.1, read on the forward strand.
AGAACATTGATAAGTGTAGCTGCAGCAAGAAATTGGAGACTCCTCCAACTTGATGTGAAAAATGCATTTTTAAACAGTTGGATAAGTGGAGGTATACATGTCACAACCTCTAGGTTTTGAAAACCCTAATCATATGTCTTATGTTTGCATACTTAAGAAAGCATTGTATGGATTGAAACAAGCTTCTAGAGCTTGGAATTATAGTTTGGTTACATGCCTACAGGTCCAAGGGTTCAGACCTAGCAATTCAGATCCTTTTTTATTCATCAGAAGGGATCACAATGAGGTTATCTATCTATGTGTATATGCAGATGAAATTATTGTGATAGGAAATAACTTGAATGGCTTACAAAGGATCAAAAGGCATATGTGAGAGGAATTCAAAATGAGTGAATTACGTGAGCTCACATTCTTCCTAGGTATGAAAGTCACAAATGAAGGAATATATTTGACTCAAAGGAGATACATTTGGGATCTACTTCTTAAGTTGGAAATAGAGAACATAAACTTGTAGGTACATCTTTGGAGATGAATCATAAACTTAGTTTTTATGAAGGTGAGAAAATTGAAGACATTAAAGAGTATCAAAGCTTGGTAGGTAGCTTGATATATGCTACTCATACAAGGGCAAATATCTCATATAGTGTAGGAGTGTTAAGCCAATTCATGCACTCACCAAGAAGACCACACATGAATGCAACTAAGAGAGTACTTAAGTACCTCAAAAGTACAATCAATGAAGGTATATTCTATCTTTAATCTTCAGATTTGGATATCAAAATCTATTCAGATTTAGATTGGGAAAGAGCTAAGGATGATAGAAGAGGTACCTCTGGTTACTTAGTATTTGCAAGTTCAAAGCTAGTGTCATGGTGTTCCAAGAAGCAACCAACAGTTGCTTTATCCTTAACTAATGCAGACTATAGAGGTTTGACCATATCAACTCAAGAGGCAATATGGTTAAAAGCAGTGTAGTCAAATTTGGGACTTATGAGTTCCAAACCTCACATATTTGGAGATAATGTAAGTTCAATGCATCTAGCAGCAAATTCTATTTTCCATGCAAGAACCAAACACATAGAGGTTCATTAGCACTTCATCAGGGAGAAGCTCGTGGAAAAGGAGATTGACATTTCTTTTCTTCCAATTGAAAAGCAAGTGGTAGATATGATGACAAAGGCACTTCATGGAATAAAGCTTTGCAAATTTAAATCAACTACATGTATTCAACCTATTAGAGAATGAAGAATCAAGCATACTTTAGCTTGATGGGGAGTTTTTGGAACATCAATCTTACACTATGCTTGAGGATTAGCTCTCCATCAAAAATTCATCATTTGAATTGTGTCAAAGTTTCCGAGTGAAGAGATTGTTATTTGTGCTCCTTTTTGCTATTCTTCATAAGGACTTTTTATGGATGATTTACCAATGTAAAAGCCTAGAGTTTACATTTTAGTTTGAATTTGAATTCAAACTTGGCTCCAACTAAAAGCGACTCCATTGATTTAGGAGTTATTCTATCAAATTTGATTTGTAACTCATAATCCTTCTAACTCCATGAGATATAACATTCACAAGATTCTCTCAAGGTAAAAACCTTTTACAATGGTAAATGATCAAGTAATTACAAGCAATGGTTCATATGAATCATCAAATAATAGTTGCACATATTGTCCTCTATGCTAAGCCAAATGTGAAGGCTTGTACATTTGCACCAACACCAAAGATAGCAAGTTTAATGCACAAACCTATCAGTTTTGTATCAATCCTTTCTCCTTGATGTTCCAAAGTAGTGGATTTTATTGCACTAGTCACATGCCTATAATGTCTATTTGACTCTCCATAAGTGCAATGGTTGGTCTTGTGCTAGTTGGTTGGACCAAACTTTGCAAATCACTTTTCTACCTCCTACAAGCTTCTCTAAGTTCTTTTATGTTGAAGATTGCACTTCAAACCAATGGCACAGTAGTGATTCAAATGTGAGAGTAGAGATGTCTCACAGTGATCGCAATCGGGAAAGAGACAAGAGAGAGAAACGAACTCTCTTTATCATGCATACACAAAGTGATAAGATAAAGTAGAGATAGAGAGTGTTATCTCTTGTATATGCGCACGAATATGAAAATGTGGTGTGCCTTGCATTTCATTCACAAAATAGTGTTCTTATACAAATGAGATAGCCTTTTTGACCAATGAGAGCAAAGATAAGGACATGATAAGATTACTCCCTTTCTAAGAGAGGATTCTCATACTAAGAAGAGAAAAGCTCATAGCCAATAATCCCCCCCTTGATCTTGATTCTACAAATAGCTCTTTGGGAACTATCCTTTCCTCACAACTAGGCTAAGGTGGTACAAATATATGTTTCCTTCCCACGTACAAAGAAGGTGGTACAATGTATATATCCTTCCTTCAAAAAATTCATGGGTGGTACAAATCCTTCCCTATATAATGAGGATGGTACAAAGGGGACGATTTACAACACATCATAGGTGAAATTGACTTGGGCTTCCTCCGCTTCATTTTTCTCCTCTGTTACGTTGATGTTGCTAGGCCTTTTGTTGAAAAGTCCTTTGTTATTGTTGTTTTTGTTGTTGTTGTTGTTGTTGTTGTCATTGTTGTTGTTGTTGTTGTTGTTGTTGTTGTTGTTGTTGTTGTTGTTGTTGTTGTTGTTGTTGTTGTTGTTGTTGTTGTTGTTGTTGTTGTTTTTGTGGACATTGTTGTTGCATAGACGACGGTGCTTTGTAGCATGGTTGGATTTCAAACATATTCTGCAAGGGATAACTTGAAAGCAATCCTTTGACAAATGGTTGGTGTAATTACAATGAATGCATTTTGTAGCTTTCACAACCAAGGCATTTGTTGTGAATTCATCATGAGTTTTGAGCATATTTTCATGTTGTTGTAGAGAATTGATGCATCTTCTAGTCTAGGGATAGGGTCCTTTTCTCTAAGAACAGTTACAATTTGTCCAAACTTATCATCAAGTACAGCTTTGAGCAGGATGGCTACTTGATCTTCATTTTCAATAGGGCATTGTACATTAGCTAATTGGGTACATAAACTCTTTAGCTTGTTTACAAGGGTAGGTATTGTTGGAGATAGACGTCTGCGGAAGCACGCGAACAACACAATGAAGAAGAAGAAGCTTGGAGCACAACACACAATACTGAATGTAGTACTAGAGAATGTACAAAGATAAGTAGCCCATTAGGGCAATAGGCATATATACAAGCTGAGGGAAAAAACCTCCTAAAGAGGGAAAAAAGTGCCCCGGTGATCCTAGAGTGTTCACACACATCACTACCTAAACATATCAACAAATCCCCCCTAGGAGTGATGCGGTGAACAAGTAGCTGGCACTCATGTATAAGGAAGTGCCAAGCTATGTGGAAATCACTCCACAAAAGGAAGTAAGCACATAGCTTTGCGGAAAGCTTCAAACTTCTCCCTAGGCAAAGCCTTCGTGAAAAGGTCTGCAATGTTCTCCTCCGTGGGAACATATGCCAAACTGATCTCCCCAGTAGAGAACCTCTCCCTTACATAGTGTTAATGCACCTCAATGTGCTTAGTGCGAGCATGGAACACAGGGTTCCTCGCAACTGCCAATGCGGTCTGGCTGTCAGTGAAGATGGTGGTGGCAGAAGTCTGACCAACACCCAAATCAGCCATAAGGAGTCTGAGCCACACACACTCAACAGTCGCTATGAAAGCTGCCCTATACTCAGCCTCACAATTGGAAGTGGCCACAGTAGGCTGATTCTTGTTCAACCAAGATATACATGAGCTAACAAGCATGAAGCAAAAGCCACTAGTGGACACATGAGTGTCAAAGCAGCCAGTCCAGTTAGAGTGAGAAAAAGCATGCAAATCTGGCAGTAGTGATTCCCCCTTGGGATAAAACAACCCAAGTAGCCGAGTAGCACTCAAGTAGCGAAAGATGCGCTTAGCCGTCTGCCAATGCTTGACACCTGGGCAATGCATAAACCTGCTCATCTGTGAGACAGCAAACTGAATATCTGGTCGAGTAATGCATAAGTAAATCAAGCATCCAATAGCCTGCTAATAGAGAACAGCATCAAATGCATCTCCTGCATCATGAAGACTCAATCGTAAACCTGTCTCCATAGGAGTAGCAATAGGCTTACAGTCTTCAAGGCCAAAACGCTGCAATAATGCGTCAATATATTTCGTTTGACACAAAGCCATTCCATCATCAACATGCATAAATTGAATGCCCAAATAATGATGCAAATGCCCCAAATTAGACATCTCATATGAGGCATGCAAATTAGCCTTAAAATCAGCAATATGCATCTCAATAGGACAGGTGAGCAGCATGTCATCAACATAGATAACAATGATCAGAAGTACATCATTAGCACGCTTAACATATAAGGTGCTTTCAGTTGGACTGTTCTCAAAACCATGTGCAATCAGATAGGCATGTATCTTCTCATACCAAGCACGTGGTTCTTGCTTTAAACCATATAATGCCTTCTTTAACCTGCACATCTGGTTTTCATGCCCTTTCTACACAAAGCCACGGGGCTGAAAAACATACACTTCTTCATGTAGGTCAACATTCGGAAATGTAGTTTTAATGTTCAACTGATGTACATTCCAACCACGATGGGTTGCAAGTGCACAAATGCTCCGAACAGTAGTCATATGGCATGTAGGCGCAAAGGTCTCATCAAAATCAATGCCTCTTTCCTGTGCATAACCCTTTGCAACAAGCCTAGCCTTATACCTGTCAATTGTACCATCCGGTTTATGCTTCAGCTTGTATACCCACTTTGTGCCAAAGGCCTTCTTTCCTAGAGGCAAGTCACATAAAGACCTAGTACCATTCTTCATTATAGCATCATATTCAAATTGCATAGCAGCCATCCAATTTTCTAAATTTTGTGCTTCATCAAACAAAGCAGGCTCATTCACATCCCAGAGACTAGATTAGAGACAAAAGAGGCACTATGAGAGCTTGAATCAGTACGATATGATAGAGGTGCATCTAATCTGTTGTCACGCAAGGTCTGAACCAACCATTTTGGCATAGTTCTTGCCTGCTCAACATTAGCTCTCTCATCAATGAGTGCATCATGTACATCTGCATCAGAAATGGAATTATCTCCACAAAAACAACATCACGACTAACCAGAATGCATTTAGTCTGTGGATGATACAGATGATAGCCTTTACTTTCAGAATTGTACACAACAAAAATACATTTTACTCCTTTATCATCCAATTTTCTACGATGTTGTTCAGGCACTAATGCAACCGAAAACACGCAGATGAGAAACAGAGGGCTTGCGGTCATGCCAAGCCTCATATGGAGTGATAGACTGTAGCGCTTTAGTGGGACACCTATTCAGTACATATGCTGCACACATGACAGCTCAAGCCAGAAACTATGTGGTAAAGCATGACTCTTGACCATACACCTCGCCATCTCCATGAGTGACCTGTTCTTTTGTTTAGCAACATTCTGTTGAGGTGTATGCCGCACTGTACACTGGTGTTTTATCCCACGTTCAGCCAGAAATGCATTAAAATCAAAAGACATATATTCCCCCCCCTCGATCAGAACGGAGGGTGCCCATTTTACATGCCAACAGATTTTCAACCAAAACCAAAAACTGTTTGAAGCACATGAACACTTCAAACTTTGCCTTTAATGGATATACCCATGCATTCCTGGAAAAATCATCGATAAAAGTCACGAAGTAAAGATAATTCCCAAAAGAAGGTGTCTGCATAGGACCACAGCATCACTATGTACAAGCTGCAATTTCTGAGTAGCCCGAATTGAACCATCTTTTGGAAAGGATGAATGCTGCATCTTGCCCAAAATACAGCCTTCGCAAACATGTTTTCCAAGTGCCTCAAGTTTGGGCAAAGAGGACACCATTTCAGATTTCTGCATGTGTAGCAAAGTAGCAAAATTCAGATGACCAAAGCGTGCAAGCCAAAGCTTTGCATCTGACATAGCCTGAGAATCATTTACTGCACATGCCAAATCATTTACAGATCTTTCATAGTCTATGACCTTATACAGGCCACGACATAAAATGCCAGAAGCAATAATCACATCATCATTTGATAGATCATGAACTGTACACCTCTCATCAACAAATTTCACAACCAAGCCAATCTTGCCTAATGTAGAAACTGATAACAGGTTCTTCTTGATCCCTTGCACAAATAAGGCATCTGACAAAGTGAAAGAACTACCATCAACAGTAGTCAAAATGATCTTACCAACTCCCATAACAGGATAAGAGGAGTTGTTGGCACATGTAAGAGTATTCCCTGTAGGGGCAGGCTCGAGTGAAGAGAAGAAATTGCGCTCTGAGGTAATATGTTTGGTCGCCCCACTGTCAAAATACTGGCAAACATCTGAGTCTACAGCAGACATGCACTGCTCATGAGAAGATGGGTCAAAAGTGCAGACAATAGTAAATGCCCATTCTTCTTCCTACACAAGATTAGCAGACTCTGTTTTTGGTGTAGAGGCCTCTACAACAACCATTCCAGCCTCTTTCTTCTTTGCCTCTTTCTTCTTTGCCTCTTTAGCAGCCAGTTTTGGACAGCTCTTTATGATATGATCATTCCCTTTTCAATACTTACAAAACAATTTTTGCTTTTCTGATTTCTTCTCATCTTTATCTTCTTCTTCGAATATGCAAAATTAGCAGATTTCTGCTTAGTAGTTGAAGAGCTCCATTTTCCTTTGCCCTTCTGACTAGCCAAGAAAGCTTGATCTGCAACTCGCATAATGGACCTGTTTTGCCTGAACTGATCTTCCTGCAATAGAACAGAGACTAACTCCTCAAATGATAAGGCATTTGGGTTGTCTTTCATCATCAACTGAAGAGTAGAAGCAAAACTCTGATATGAATCAGGAAGACTATTCAGAACGGTCTGCACAAGTGAGCTATCTAGTATATCCTCATTAGCAGAAATCAATTGTTCCTTCAAGTCTTTGATCTTCATTAGGAAACTATCCATCAAATCACCTTCATTCATGTGCTCACTCTCCAACTCTTTTCAGAGGTAAGCAACACGAGCCTCATTCCTAGCTTGGTACAATGTTGTAAGTGTATGCCAAGCATCCTTAGCTGTTCTGCAAGAGGGAATGTGAGGAATAATGGCACGTTTGACAGACAAAGCTATCAATGCATGTTCCTAGGCATCTGTGCCATCCCATCAAATCTACTCTGTAGTAGGTGCAGCAAAAACCATAGCACGAATAGGAATATGCAGAATATCTTCATCTTCAACACCTTATGCATCAGCTTCAGTACCTGCACTTGTAACAGTTGCAGGTGTGATAGGACATTTTCGACACCCTGCACAATGTTCCACAGTCCTTTTGCAACCAACACATGTCGCATCATATAGGCCCATAATGGGTAGTTGGTACCATCCAACTTATCCTCAACAGCCAACATACACAATACATCATTGCTTTCAGCCATGGCCGGTGACTAAAATACCTTGATGCAGAAAATTAATTGTATCTCAAAAAGTTGAACAGAACTGCCCAGAGGAATTTTGTTAGACCTATAACAGACTTCGAGAAGCTTATACTGGCGAACAAAAGCTGGTATATACCTTTGGCACAAAAAGATGAAATAGCCTGCACAAGCGTTGTGATAGTGCATTCGGAGGCCGAAACGAGCTCAGATCGCGATTTCAGCACCACAAAGCAAAGCTATTTTGATCTCAAAAACACGCTGAATATGCTCACCAAAATTCGTGTGATTCCGAGACTGCAAATGGAGGAGTGTCGATGGCACCCTAGATGAAGCGACCTCCTGCTCTGATACCAATTGTTGGAGATAGACGTCTGCGGAAGCACGTGAACAGCACAAGGAAGAAGAAGAAGCTTGGAGCACAACACACAATACTGGATGTATTACTAGAGAATGTACAAAGATAAGTAGCCCATTAGGGCAATAGGCATATATACAAGCCGAGGGAAAAAAACCTCCTAAAGAGGGAAAAAGGTGCCCCGGCGGTCCTAGAGTGTTCACACATATCACTACCTAAATATATCAACAGGTATATCTTCTCCTTGTGACATGGTAAGAGAATAAAGTTGCATTTTAAGTGCTATTTTGGATTTTTGAGCAATCGCTCCAAAGATTTGCTCTAGAGTGATCCATGCTTGATTTGCCATAGTGCAATCATCCAAGAAATGTACATAGTTATCGTCTAATGAGGTGAGTAACATTCCAAGTGCTTGTTCATCCTTTTCAGTGAAGTATGGTAGCCCTCTTCTATGCTCAAGTGTTTCATTTGGTGCAAGTGGTTTTGTAACTGACGATAGTTGTTTAATCATGAGCTAACCCTTGATTTTGGTTTTCCATGTGTGAAAACCTTGGCCATTAAATTTATCTAAAGGTTTTTCATTCATATTGGAGAGGTCTTACCAAGGTGACTCACTTTGGCAGTGTCTAACTCCATACAACAATGTTTATTACAGGAATTTTATCCGCTCATAATTAAACCAGGGTAGTGTATCATCCCATAAGAAATTGAAAAATAAAGGTCTGAAGTGCACAAAAGAGAACCTTTTTCTTCAAGAATTAGTATCGGCACATCTATTGCAAAGGAAGCTACAAATAGTATTCTAGTGTTATGAATCATAAAGAAAGGGAATGATAACAATTATTGCTCATGCTTGAATGTCAAATTCTCATCGTCATACCTTGCTTGTTCGATGAAAAAAAAATTCACCTCATTGTTGTTGATATCCGTATGTTGATTGAAAATATCACCTCATTGCTGTTGATATCCATATGTACATTGACTTGTAGATTTGTGCGCTCTTGCTTCTGTAGAAGCCTTTTTTCCAAAGAAAAGGAACTCATAATTGAAAAAAATACTTGCACCATTCGATATCCAAAACAAGAAGCGGCATTAGATATCCAAAAGAATGCTTAATTTATTTATTCAACACAGAATTTGTGATGCCTTTTTTCCAAAGAAAAGGAACTCATAATTGAAAAAAATACTTGCACCATTCGATATCCAAAACAAGAAGCAGCATTAGATATCCAAAAGAATGCTTAATTTATTTATTCAACACAAAATTTGTGATGCGCTTTGAAACTGTTACCGTTAGTGTCCATGTGAAAGGCCAAATGGCCACTGGACACTTCTTTGTATATGTTCTTTAATAAAACATATAGTAGCATGCTCAGTCATAGACTGTAAGTTCAACCGCATTTGTAAGACCTAAGAGGTCTGTCTTCGTGCTCCCTGTGTACTTTGTTTTTCTGTGTATTCTGTAGTCTTTGTGCAGAGTACCGTGTGCGCCCTTAGGAGCTCAGTTTTCTACTCAAATAATATCATCATGGAGAGTGTGAGAAGGAGAGCGCATTGTGGTGCATCCCCACAGAAATACTTCACTGGTATCAAAGCAATTCGATGCAAAAGCTTTGTTCCTTTTGTGCGAGCGAAGCGAGAAACCCTCCCCCCTCCCCCCCCCCCCCCCCCCCCCCCCCCCCCTAGCTTTCTCCAAGGCTTACGACTAAGGCGGCAACTAAGGCGGGAACCAAGGCATAGACCTTGGCATACCTTGTCATCCGAGTCATCAAAGTCACCATTGGCGTTGTTGGTTGCTTGCGAGGGAGGACCTCAACGATCAAGCAATATAGAGGTTCTTGGTACTTCCGGGGAGGTCACCCATCACAGTACTTGTTACATAAGAACAAGCTCTATTGTATTATTTTTTAGGCTTATCGAGTTTATTATTCATGATAAATAACATGTGAAGCATTCACATCTCCAAATTTAGAGTAAAAGTAAATAAAAGTAGATAAAAATAAGAAAGAAAGGAGAGGTGTCTATTTTTAGACAAGGAAGGCGTTTCTGTTGATAGCCTCTCAATAAAAAGAGTGGTTCTCTTAGTGTAGGTGGCCAAATTGAGTGATTCTTGTTGCGTTGCAAAGCTTGCAACTTGTACCAATTTCTACACAATTTTTAATGAGAAAACTCTGCACAAGTAGGAATTTTTGTAGATCTTCTTTCTTGTGTCTATCCGGTGTCTCATCAAAGACATACTTATCTTCAAACTTTCATATCTCAATGGTTATGAGGTCTTTTTGAGTGATTTCACTTGGAGGGGTTTTCTTAGCTCCCATAATTTCTATCTACATCAAAATTTTCCATAGATCTTTGAGTTTTCTTGCTGTTGTACATCAATTTGCAATTCAGACAGTTAGTCATACCTTGCTATTACAGGCCTTCACATACCTTGACTTTAAGCTATTCATTTGGGAGCTATACTCCAGCTTGTTAAGGGTTTTTTGTTTTCACAGCATGCCACTCAAAGTCTACTTTCAGAATATATGATTTGTTTTGACAAATTCTACTCAGAGAATTTTTGGTGGTTATTTTTCTACAGTCACCCATTTTTGTTTTCTTGGAAGTTTGGAGGAAAGTTTGATTTCTGAAGTTTGGAAATATTTGTTTGATCTTTTGAAGATCTTGGGAGGTCTCATCAATTTCGTTGTGTACTTTGATGTTTACAAGTTTTTAAACATAACATTGTGGTACCAGAGCATTTGTTTTTTTTAATCAAATCTTTCATACAACTTATTGAATTATCTTCTTTATTTACAACAATTCAACATGGCAGATTTGAGTGCATCGATTGAGAAAACAAGGCAGTTTGGTATAGATAAATGTAGTCGGGAGATAAAAAATAGTCGATAAAATATACGATCCCACAATATCTCCATGACCAGAAGTCCTTCCATCTCGACCCTACGGGCCGGGGGATAGGCCCCCCCGACCCTGTAGAAGGGGCCAAGCCCCCTTTGCACTCCCCCCATTAAGGTTCTATGGGGAAACTGTGCGATGCCACAGGGCCTTTATTTTCACCTTAAATGGCAACCCAATGGCCTACAAGTTTATGCCCTACCTAACCTAATGGCTAGGTTCACAAAGATCATCTACAACCATCAAAGGTCACACATAGGCCTCGTCTAACTTGGAAGTTAGGGTTCCACAAATGTCTGGGCTCTCATAATGGCTTCTCCTCATAATGGGGGCCTTACAACTTAGAGCACCATGGATCATTTGTGGTCACATGAGGGTGAAGTATTGAGCATATCTAACACACCCCCTCAATATTCACCCTACGGTGAACTACCTCCTTGGACCAATCCCAAGCTTTGGAAAGTGTCGAAGAAGTTGCTCTCTCCCAAGAGCCTTGGTAAAGATGTCTGCTCCATTTTTTTCAGTAGGACAATAGCTTATCTCCAGGACCCCGTCCTCAATCAACTCATGCACATAGTAATACTGAATTTCTATGTGCTTGGTACGTGCATGGAAAACAAGATATTTGGCGATGGCCATGCAACTTTGGTTGTCACACTTCAACTCTGTAGCCTCCTGTCCTTGTATTCCTATGTGCCATAGGATCCTCCTCAACCATACTGCTTCACATGCTGCAACACATGCAGCTTTGTACTCAGCTTCAGTAGAAGAAGATAATGCTACATTTGGTTGCTTCTTACTAATCCATGATCCTGAAGAAAAGCAATATCCAAAAACTGATTTTTTGGTATCAATATCTCCTGCCCAATCTGAGTCATAGTATCTGAACAGAGATGATCCTTCTTCATAAAGAATACCATCATTAATAGTTCCTTTCACATACCTGAGTATCAGCATGCTTGCCTTCCAATGAGTTTGGCAAGGCTTATTAGAGAACCTGCTTACTACTCCAACACCATAAGAGATGTCTGGTCTGCTATTACACAAGTAGATGAGACTTCCAACTAATTTATTGTATCTTCCAATATCCACTGAGAATGAAGTATCTTCAATAGATAATTTTGTGTTGACCTCCAAAGGTGTAGAAATTTCCTTACAATCCTCCATGTCAAATGCCTTCAATATCTGCCTTGCATACTTTTGTTGAGAGATGAAAATCTTCCCTGGTTCCTGCCAAACTTCAAGACCTAAGCAATAATGCATTAAGCCCAAGTCTGTCATTTCAAATTTTGAACTCAGGGCATCTTTTGTTTGTTGAAGAAGAGCATCATCATTTCCTATAATCACAAGGTCATCTACATAGAGCACAAGCACAATTGTCTTCCCTCCTCTCTTTAGAACATACAAGTTAGCATCAGGAGCACATCTTTTGAAACCTAGATCCAAGAGATACTTATCTATCCGCTGGTACCATGATCTAGGGGGTTGTTTTAGCCCATATAATGCCTTCTTCAGCTTACATACCTTATTCTCTGAATGGGGAGCCTCAAACCCTGGTGGCTGAGAAACATATACCTCCTCCTTGAGGTCTCCATTCAGGAATGCTGATTTGATTCACAAAATTCAATGCCTTCAACTTGTGAGTAGCCATGTGCAACAAGTCTTGCTTTATACTTTTCTAGAGTACCATCAGCCTTGTACTTTAGCTTCCAGACCCACTTGGTGCCAATGACTTTACGCTTAGGGGGTCGATCCACTAGCTTCCAAGCTCCATTCTTCATGATATTGTTGTATTCTACTTGCATGGCAGCCCTCCAATTCTGATCATGGAGTGCCTCTTCCACATTGGTTGGTTCCTTTACTTCTTCTTGAATGAGATCAGCCATCAAGGTTGTGTTTACAATATGGGCACTTGCTCATCTTTTCATAAAGCTTATAAGCCTTCTTATCTTCGTTGTACCCTAAGAAGATACATTTGATGCTTTTTGGTTGAATCTTGTTTCTCTCTCTATCTGGAACATGTACATAACATTCACTTCCAAATACTTTGAAATGGGAAACAGAAGGTTTTTTACCAGTGTAGGCTTCTTGTGGAGTCTTTCCATCAAGTGCCTTGGTGTAGCTTCGATTCAAGATGTAGACAGCAATGTTGATAGCCTCTACCCAAAATTGATTAGGCAAACCCTTTCCTTTCAACATGCACCTTGCCATCTCCATGATGGTTCGATTTCGACGTTCTGCAACACCGTTTTGTTGAAGAATATGTGCCACTGTGAGTTGATGCTTGATCCCCTTACTCTTGTAGAAATCTTCAAACTCTGTTGATGTGAACTCACCACCACCATCTGTCATGAATTTCTTTATCTTCTTCCCGGTTTTAGTTTCAACAAGTTGAAGCCATTCTTTAAACTTACCAAAAGCTTGAGCCTTATCACGAAGGAAGTACACCCACATCTTCCTGCTATAGTCATCGACAAGTAACATGAAGTAGGAAGATCCACCCAAGGCCTATGTAGGCATTTTCCCGCACAAGTCAGCATGCACCAACTCTAGAGGATAGCTTGCCTTGTTCTTGCTTTCTTGTGGAAACGCCTTCCTCTGTTGCTTGCCCATCATGCAAGCTTCACATGGTTCCTTCATTTCTGCAATCGATGGTAGGTGTGCAACCATACCCCTATGATGCATCTCCTTCAGTACAGGATATCCAATGTGCCCGAATCTCTCATGCCATAGCTTACTTGTGCCCATGTTTGTAGTGGTTGTAAGAGCACACAAATCATACAGGTTGTTCCTCCTTATGCCAATCCCAACAATGTTGTTACCGTCCATAATCTTAGCTCATGTCTTACTGAAAGATACTTGATTACCTTGATCAGTTATAGAAGCGTAGATTTCGTTTTATTTGTGGAACATACAACACATTTGAAAACTTTCTGATATCACCATTAGAGTTAATGAAAGAAAATGTACCTTCTCCCTCTGCGGGACATCTTTCATTGTTCCCTACCTTTACTGTGATGGGTTCCTTTAGAGGCTGTAAGGAACTCTAAAGGTCTTTTCTACTCATCATGTGACGAGATGCACCACTGTCCAACACCCATGAGTCATCTGTTCCTGAGTCTTCAGCCGAGGAGCACACCTCCTCTATCCTAACAAATAACATGAAGTAGGAAGATCCACCCAAGGCCTGTGTAGGCATTTTCCCGCACAAGTCAGCATGCACCAACTCTTAGAGGATAGCTTGCCCTATTCTTGCTTTCTTGTGGAAACGCCTTCCTCTGTTGCTTGCCCATCATGCAAGCTTCACATGGTTCCTTCATTTCTGCAATCGATGGTAGGTGTGCAACCATACCCCTACGATGCATCTCCTTTAGTACAGGATATCCAATGTGGCCGAATCTCTCATGCCATAGCTTACTTGTGCCCATGTTTGTAGTGGTTGTAAGAGCACACAAATCATACAGGTTGTTCCTCCTTATGCCAATCCCAACAATGTTGTTACCGTCCATAATCTTATCTCATGTCTTACTAAAAGATACTTGATGACCTTGATCAGTTATAGAAGCTACTGAAAGTATATCTCGTTTTATTTGTGGAAACATACAACACATTTGAAAACTTTCTGATATCACCATTAGAGTTAATGAAAGAAAATGTACCTTCTCCCTCTGCGGGACATCTTGCATTGTTCCCTACCTTTACTGTGATGGGTTCCTTTAGAGGCTGTAAGGAACTCTAAAGGTCTTTTCTACTCATCATGTGACGAGATGCACCACTGTCCAACACCCATGAGTCATCTGTTCCTGAGTCTTCAGCTGAGGAGCACACCTCCTCTATCCTAACAAATAACATGAAGTAGGAAGATCCACCCAAGGCCTGTGTAGGCATTTTCCCGCACAAGTCAGCATGCACCAACTCTTAGAGGATAGCTTGCCCTATTCTTGCTTTCTTGTGGAAACGCCTTCCTCTGTTGCTTGCCTATCATGCAAGCTTCACATGGTTCCTTCATTTCTGCAAGCGATGGTAGGTGTGCAACCATACCCCTACGATGCATCTCCTTTAGTACAGGATATCCAATGTGGCCGAATCTCTCATGCCATAGCTTACTTGTGCCCATGTTTGTAGTGGTTGTAAGAGCACACAAATCATACAGGTTGTTCCTCCTTATTCCAATCCCAACAATGTTGTTACCGTCCATAATCTTATCTCATGTCTTACTGAAAGATACTTGATGACCTTGATCAGTTATAGAAGCTACTGAAAGTAGATCTCCTTTTATTTGTGGAACATACAACACATTTGAAAGCTTTTTTATATCACCATTAGAGTTAATGAAAGAAAATGTACCTTTTGCCTCTGCGGGACATCTTGCATTGTTCCCTACCTTTAGTGTGATGGGTTCCTTTAGAGGCTGTAAGGGACTGTAAAGGTCTTTTCTACTCATCATGTGACGAGATGCACCACTGTCCAACACCCATGAGTCATTTGTTCCTAAGTCTTCAGCCGAGGAGCACACCTCCTCTATCCTAACAAATAACTCAAGCTCTATTTCTGTTGTATTGGCACACTCCTTGCCCTTGCCACCTTTTGAAGAGCCACTCTTCTCTTCTACCTTCTTGATGCGGCAGTCTTGGATTCTATGTACTTTCTTCTTGTAGTGGAAACACTCTCCCTTGAGCTTCTTTTTGTCATTCCTCTTTTTGTCTCCATCTTTTGAAGTCTGTTTTGCCTCCTTTGGCATTTGCTGTGAATGTAGCATCTCCTTTGCTACCACCACTCCTTGCCTTGAGCCACAGCTCCTCCTCCATGAGTAAGGCACTGAATTCTTCAAAAGTTAGTGGTTGAGGTCTAATTTGAGTGTTAAGAGCAGTTACCAAACCATCAAACTTAGGTGGACAGATTTGAAGACAACGTCGAGATAGCTCCTCACTTGACTTTTGAATTCCTGCTCCCGCCATTTGATCTCGTAGATTCTTTATGCGAGTGATAAACATCTCTGCAGTCTCCCCATCAGCAAACCGTTTTGCTGCAAGCTGATTCTCCAAGTTCTGAATCCTTGTCTGATTACGAGTTTCATATTGATTTATCAATATGTCCCATGCTTCACATGCCTTCGTAGTATGTTGAATGAGAATCAAAACACTATCAGAAGTACTTGTAACAAGAGCACAGAGTGCATCTGCATTTCTACGTTTCCAAGCAGGTAGAAGATCAGCATCAGGAGGAATCATTTGACCAGGATTATTTGGATCAGGTCTTTCTTGGGGCTCATGATTAGTCCCAAGAACAGTCTCCAAAAGCTCATATGAATCAAGAATAGAAGTGATTTGGAACTTCCACAGGGTGTAGTTCGTACCATCAAGTTTACCTTCTGTGAAGGTTGGTGGTCGTATCAGCAACGTTGGGATGACCGGCATCATTGCTGCTCCTGCTTGTGTGCCACCTACTCCTGTTGATGAACCACCTTGACTCCCAGTCGTGGATGATGATGCGCCGCTTCACATCTTCTCTCTTTCGTTGTTCAGACCTCTACAACCTCTGTGTTTCTGCTTCTGCACCACTCAGAGCCTCCTGAGCTCTGATACCATGTAAGAAAAAAAAAGCACAGCGGAATAGACCTGTAGATAGAGTTGAGAGAAAAATGTAGACAAAGATAGACACAGATTGAGAGATAGAGATTCTCAGATTGCCGAGCATAATGTAGTTAAAATGATGGTGTTGTCCACCCGTGTGCTCCCCTATGGAGCTTAGATGGCGATCTAGAGAGACTATAGATGAAGGGCTTACTAATGTGCAATGCTATGTAAATCTCAACCTAGGTCGTGCTTATATAGTTCTTACAAGGCGTTTCGGTATAGATAATCCTAGTCGAGAGATACAAAATAGTCGGTAAAACATATGATCCGACAATATCTCCATGACCAGAAGTACTACCATCTCGGCCCTACGGGCTGGGGGGATAGGCCCCCCGGACCCCCCAGAAGGGGGCAAGCCCCCCTCTGCACTCCCCCCATTAAGGTTCTATGGGGAAACCACGCGATGCCACAGGGCCTTTATTTTCACCTTAAATGGCAACCCAATGGCTTGGAAGTTTATGCCCTACCTAAGCTAATGGCTAGGTTCACAAAGATCATCTACAACCATCAACGGTCACACATAGACCTCATCAAACTTGGAAGTTAGGGTTCCACAAATGTCCAGGCTCTCATAATGGCTTCTCCTCATAATGGGGGCCTTACAACTTAGAGCACCATGGATCATTTGTGGTCACATGAGGGTGGAGTATTGAGCATATCTAACATTTTCAATGAGAAAACTCCGTGCAAGTAGCCGTTTTTGCAGATCTTCTTTCTTGTGTCTATCCGGTGTCTCATCAGGGACATACTTCTCTTCAAACTTTCATATCTCAATCATTATGAGGTCTTTTTGAGTGATTTCACTTGGAGGGGTTTGCTTTGTATCAAATTTTCCATAGATCTTTGAGTTTTCTTTCTGTTGTACTTCGGAGAGTTAGTCATAGCTTGCTATTGCAGGCCTCCACATACCTTGACTTCAAGCTATTCGTTTGGGAGCTATACTCCATCTTGTTTGACGTTTTTTGTTTCCAGCGCATGCTACTCAAAGTCCACTTTCACAATATATGATTAGTTTTAAACAAATTCTGCTCAGAGAGTTTTTGGTGGTTATTTTGCTACAGCCACCCATTTTTGTTTTCTTGAAAGTTTGGAGGAAAGTTGATTTCTGAAGTTTGGAAATATTTTTTTGATCTTTTGAAGATCTTGGGAGGTCTCATCACTTTTGTTGTGTACTTTGGTGTTTACAAGTTTGTAAACATAATAGTACTATTCCCCCCGGAGCTCGCTTAATTGTGGCAATCTCTTGCCACTAAGCTACACTCTTGTGGTATCTGAAGAAGGGGAAAGACTAAGATTGACATTACCTTCAACATGTTTTGGTCCCTCAAAGCTTCATTCTTTGCTTTCAAAGCCTATTTCTGAAGCATTTTTGGGGTGTCTTTTGGAGCCGTTTTGGAGTACTTATGCATATACTTCTCTTCACACAGGTACAAGAACATCAAGAAGGGTGTTCTTTGTACTTCTTCGACATTAAATATCAACCTTTGGGGCTGTGTTTTCAGCCACACTCACAAAACTACAGGTCTCTTGAAAGATTTCAGTTTTGGTGGGAGCAGCCTCTGCAAATTCATGTAGGTTTTTTGAGCCAAAAACATCAGAATTGACAGACACTTGCAGATGTTATTGGTTAGTTTTTGGGCTGTGCATTCAGCCTTTTAGTGTCATTTTACTGCATATATTGAGCACATACACATTATGTACGCTTCTGTGGATACTGCTTATGTACGTCCATGTGGCATTGATACAGTGCTTATGTTCTTTGCATAAAGCCTTTTACGTTTGATAAAGAGGGTCGTGGTGAGGTTCTCTTAACTAGGAGACACCCAAATGTTGGGATCTCTTCAGTGATGCAGATGGAAGACTTACCCAGCCTCACCATAGGAGATGTATGATAGTTGTTCATAGGTGCTCGATAAGCCTAGTTGGCTTCTATTGGGTAACTGATTATATGCAGTGGAGTCCGTGATTCACTATGCAGGCAAACATGTCAATACTTGCAGTTTTATGATATTTTCACACTGTTCATACGCTCATTTTGCATAGGGTTATCTAGCAAAAGTTTTCTAGATTTTTGGTTTTGTCATCTATACAATGGTCCATTTACTCCTTGATACACTTATTCGTTGGCGTTCAGACTCTTCTAGCTCCATTATCATTCCATTCAATTCTCTATCGTCATGGCATAAGAGGTATCAGGCACATCCGGTGGATCAAGGTCTAGTGCTAGTGTTCCGAGGAGGAGCTATAACTTGTAGGACAAAGACCATTTTGAGATCCAAAAATTTGATGGCACAAACTTTGATCTATGGAAGAATCAGATTAAAAATGTGGTGATTCAAAGGAGGCAATGGAAGCCAGTAAATGGAATTTCAAAGAAGCCTATCGACATGGATGAAGATGATTGGGATGAGTTAGATGAAATGGCCAGGTCTACCATTCAAGGGCAGATAATGTTTACTTTATAGTATTAGACTGTGAAAGTGCAGAGGAACTTTGGAAGAAGTTATGAAATACATATGAAAAAGAGACGGCATCGAATAAAGTCTATCTGGTGAGAAAATTATATGAACTTCGTATGGACACAGATAGTGTTGCTGCTCATCTAAATGAGTTTGATGCTATATTCTCTCAATTACAGGCTCAGAAAATGGATATGGATAATGAAATGAAAGTAGTATTGTTGTTATGCACCTTGCCTTCATCATGGGATACATTTTGCACAGCTATTAGCAATAGTGCACCTGGTGGTAAAATCGTATATGATGACATATGTGGAGCACTCTTGAGTGAGGAGGTTCATAGAAAATCCATGGTTGGCACTCAGAGTGGAGATGCATATAATGTTCGTGATTCTTACCAAGGAAAGAATCAACAACGTGGCACGAGCAAGAACAAGGAAAAGAATGGTCAACGGAATAAGAGTAGAAGTAAATCAAGGAAGAGGGATATTGAATGCCATTATTTTAATTAGAAAGGACACATGAAGAAAGACCATTATGCACTAAAGAATGCTAAAGGTAAAGGACAGAATGTTGATGGGCATGTTAAACAGTTACCTGCACCATCTACTTCGACTGTGAAGATTGAAGAAATAAATGCTATTTCTGATGATGCTGATGCGTTGACACTTGATAGTATTGTGTCAACTGAGGCTCTTATGGTTGATTCTCTTTCCAACTCCTGGCTGCTAGATTCTGGTGCTTCTTTCCATGTGACACCACATAGAGAATGGTTCTCTAATTATGCATCAAAGTCTCTTGGTACCATGAGACTTGGTGATTCTTACCAGTGTGATGTTGTGGGGATTGGAGATGTTGTTGTGCAGTTCATTGATGGTTCAAAATTTACTATGCATAATGTATGCCATGTACCTTAGTTATCTCACAGTTTGATGTTAGTTGGTCAACTTGATGACCTTGGTTACAAGGTGGTCTTCTATGCTCAGTCCTTTTGCATATCAAAGGGCAATATGGTTATTGCAAAAGGAAGCAAAGTTGGCTCACTTTATCCTTTATTTGTATCACAGAAAGAACACTTGTTAGCTGTTACTGAACAGCCTATGGCTTGTATTTGGCATGGTTGTTTGGGCCATATATCTTGTAGTGGAATGGAAAATCTTTCTCATTCTGGCTACTTACCTGTGTTATCTTTCTCCGATTTTTCATTTTGTGAGCATTGTC
Source organism: Ceratopteris richardii (assembly GCA_020310875.1). Lineage (NCBI taxonomy): Eukaryota > Viridiplantae > Streptophyta > Polypodiopsida > Polypodiales > Pteridaceae > Ceratopteris > Ceratopteris richardii. Next base: position 143,467,807 of record CM035429.1, read on the forward strand.
AATATGGAAAGCAAAATAGAAATGTGCATAGAACACACATTGACTCTTCAATTCAACCTTTAGATCTTGTTCATACAGATGCATGTGGTCCTATGCCGACTAGGTCCTTAGGTGGTTCTCTTTACTTTGTCACTTTCATACATGATGCTACTAGAAAAGTTTGGGCATATCCTATCAAATCGAAGGATGAGGTATTCCCTACTTTCAAAAAATGGCTTGCTTGAGTTGAGACTGAAAAAGGAACTAAGCTTAAGGCTTTACATTCAGGTAATGGGGGTGAGTATACTTCACATGAATTCAGCCTTTTTTGTCAGTCTAGAGGTATTCGTAGAGAGTTTACAGCTCCTTTATACCCCAATACAGAATGGTGTAGCTGAGAGGATGAATAGAACAATTCAAGATAGAGTACTCTCTATGTTGCATCATGCAAACCTCTCACAAGGTTTTTGGGCAGAAGCAGTATTGACTAGAGTTCATGTGATTAAACTTTCACCTAGTACTGCCAAAGGTTTGAAAGTGGCACGTGTTATGGACAGGGAAGCCACCATATTATGATCATCTTCGAGTTTTTGGGTGTGAAGCATATGTTCATATACCAAAAAATCTTAGACAAAAGTTGGATCGTAAGTCAAAGAAATGCATTTTCCTTGGATATGGTCGAGAAGGATAATTTGGATATCGCTTATGGGATCCTGAAACAGAGTGAGTGATCAGAAGTAGTGATGTCATTTTCAATGAGTCTAAGATGCATAAACAGCCCATTAAGGAGGTTGAAGTAAGAAGAGTGGTGTTTGAGGATACTACTCCTCCGGTTAGCATGCATAAAAATGTTGCACATAGGGATGTTCAAGAGAATGTCCATTCAGATCAGTCTGCACATATTCCTGTTCAGCAACCATTGAGACGTTCTGCACATGTCTCAACTTGATAGATATGTTCCAGTTTTAGATTTTGTTATGCTAGCACATGCCAGTGAGCCCTCTTGCTACAAAGAGGCTATGCAGACAGAGGATCATGTCAAGTGGGAGCGTGCCATGATGAGTGAGTTGGATTCTAGTCACAAGAATGGTACTTGGGAATTGGTACCCCCTGCACATGTTGCTTGGATTCGTTGCAATGGAGGACTTAGAGCTAGCCCAAATGGATGTGAAAACTGCTTTCTTGCATGGAGATCTTACAGATGATAACTATATGGAACAACCAGAGGGTTATGTAGTTCTTGGCAAGGAAATTCTAGTTTGTAAGCTTAAGAAGAGCTTGTATGGACTTAAATAGTCCCTTAGACAATGGTACCAAAAGTTTGATGCTTTTATGGTCTCAAGGCTATTCTCGAAGCAATGAGGATCATTGTCTCTACACAAAGAGATGCTCAGATGGTAGCTTGATATGCTTGATACTTTATGTCGATGATATGATGATTATTGAGAAGTCCTCTTATGATTTGTCAATTCTCAAAAAGAAGTTGAGTCAGACATTTGATATGAAGGATTTGTTGATATATTTAGGTAGTGATGTGTGTGAACACACTAGGACCACCGGGGCACTTTTTCCCCTCTTTAGGAGGTTTTTTTCCCCCGACTTGTATATACGCCTATTGCCCTAATGGGCTACTTATCTTTGTACATTCTCTAATAATACATTCAGTAATGTGTGTTTGTGCTCCAAGCTTCTTCTTCTTCCTTGTGTTGTTCGCGTGCTTGTGCAGACATCTAACTCCAACAATTGGTATCAGAGCAGGTCGTCGCTTCATCTAGGGCGCCGTCGACACTCCTCCGTTTGCAGTCTCAGAATCGCACAAATTTTGGTGAGCATACTCAACGTGTTTCCGAGATCAAAACATATTTGCTCTGTGGTGCCGAAATCGCGATCTGAGCTCGTTTCGGCCTCCGAACACACTATCGCAGTGCTTGTGCAGGCTATTTCGTCTTTTTGTGCCAAAGGTATATACCAGTTTTTGTTCGCCAGTTTAAGCGTCTCGAAGTCTGCTACAGGTCTAGCAGAACTCGCCTGGGCAGATCTGTTCAACTTTTTGAAATACAGTCAATTTTTTGCATCAAGGTATTTTAGTCACTGGCCATGGCTGAAAGCAGTGATGTATTTCGTATGTTGGCTGTTGAGGATAAGTTAGATGGTACCAACTACCCATTATGGGCTTATATGATGCGACATGTTTTGGTTGCAAAAGGATTGTGGAACATTGTGCAGGGTGTTGAAAGACGTCCTGTTACACCTGTAACGATGGGTACTACAAATACAGGTGCTGGAGCTGATGAAGATGGTGTCAAAGATGTTATTCCGCAGATTCCTCTTCGTGCTGGTGTTTCTGTTTCACCTACTGCAGAGCAAATTCGTTGGGATGGCAGAGATGCCCAGGCACATGCATTGATAGCTTTGTCTGTCAAACGTGCCATTATTCCTCATATTCGCTCTTGCAGAATAGCTAGGGATGCTTGGGATACACTTACCACATTGTACCAAGCTAGGAATGAGGCTCGTGTTGCTTACCTCCGAAAACAGTTGGAGAGTGAGCACATGAATGAAGGTGATTCTATGGACAGTTTCCTAACGAAGATCAAAGATTTGAAGGAACAGTTGATTTCTGTTGATGAGGTTATACCAGATAGCTCACTTGTGCAGACCGTTCTGAATGGTCTTCCTGATTCATATCAGAGTTTTGCTTCTACTCTTCGGTTGATTATGAAAGGCAATCCGAATGCCTTATCATTTGAGGATTTAGTCTCTGTTCTGTTGCAAGAAGATCAGTCTAGGCAGAACAGGTCCATTATGCGTGTTGCAGATCAAGCTTTCCTGGTTAGTCAGAAGGGCAAAGGAAAATGGAGCTCTTCTACTAGTAAGCAGAAATCTGCAAATGTTGCACATTCGAAGAACCAGGATAAAGATGAGAAGAAATCAGAAAAGCAGAAATTGTTTTGCAAGTACTGTAAAGGAAATGATCATATCATAAAGAACTATCCAAAACTGGCTGCAAAAGAGGCAAAGAAAAAGGAGGCTGGAATGGTTGTTGCAGAAGCCTCTACACCAAAAACAGAGTCTGCTAATCTTGTGCAGGAAGAAGAATGGGCGTTTACTACTGTTTGCAGTTTTGACCCATCTTCTCATGAGCAGTGCATGTCTGCAGTGGACTCAGATGTTTGGTACTTTGACAGTGGGACGACCAAACATATTACCTCGCAGCGCAGTTTCTTCTCTTCACTCGAGCCTGCCCCTATAGGGGATACTGTCACATGCGCCAACAACTCCTCTTATCCTGTTATGGGAGTTGATAAGATCATTCTGACTACTGCTGATGGTAGTTCTTTCACCTTGTCAGATGTCTTATTTGTGCCAGGGATCAAGAAGAATCTGTTATCAGTTTCTGCATTAGCCAAGATTGGCTTGGTTGTGAAATTCGTTGATGACAGGTGTACAGTTCATGATCTATCAAATGGCGATGTGATTATTGCTTTTGGCATTTTATGTCATGGGCTGTATAAGCTCATAGACTATGAAAGATCTGTGAATGATTCGGCATGTGCAGTTCATGATTCTCAGGCTATGTCAGATGCAAAGCTTTGGCATGCACGCTTTGGTCATCTGAATTTTGCTAGTTTGCTACGCTTGCAGAAATCTGATATGGTGTCTTCTTTGCCCAAGCTTGAGTCACCTGGAAAACATGTATGTGAAGGCTCTATTTTGGGCAAAATGCAGCGTTCCTCCTTTCCAAGAGATGGTTCAGTTCGGGCTATGCAGAAATTGTAGCTTGTACATAGTGATGTCTGTGGTCCTATGCAGACACCCTCTTTTGGGAATTACCTTTACTTCCTGAATTTCAGTGATGATTTTTCCAGGAATGCATGGGTATATCCACTCAAAGCAAAGTCCGAAGTGTTCATGTGCTTTAAACAGTTTTTGGTTTTGGCTGAAAATCTCTCAGCATGTAAAATGGGCACCCTCCGTTCTGATCGAGGGGGGGAATATATGTCTTCTGATTTTAATGCATTTCTCGCTGAACGTGGGATAAAACACCAGTGTACAGTGTCGTTTACACCTCAACAAAATGGAGTTGCTGAACGAAAGAACAGGTCACTCATGGAGATGGCAAGGTGCATGGTCAAGAGTGAGGCTTTACCACATAGTTTCTAGCTTGAGGCTGTCATGTGTGCAACATATGTACTAAACAGGTGTCCCACTAAAGCGCTGCAGTCTATCACTCCATATGAGGCTTGGCATGACCGCAAGCCATCTATTGCTCATCTGCATGTTTTTGGTTGTTTGGCATATGCATTAGTGCCTAAACAACATCGCAGAAAATTGGATGATAAGGCAGTAAAATGTATTTTTGTTGGGTACAATTCTGAAAGTAAAGGCTATCGTCTGTATCATCCACAGACTAAACGCATTCTGGTTAGCCATGATGTTGTCTTTGTGGAAGATGCTATTCAGCCATTGCTTTCATGTACTAAGGAGACATCTGTTAGCTCCAAAGACATGTATGATACGTTGATGCCTCTTTTTACAGGTGGACAGTCTAGTGCTGGTCCTAATGAGGCAACTTCTCAGCCTTTGCAAGTTTCATATGATGATGCAGATCATTCTATTTCTGATGCAGATTTACATGATGCACTTGTTGATAAGAGAGTTGATATTGAGCAGGCAAAAACTATGCCAAAATGGCTGGTGCAGACTTTGCGTGACAGCAAATTAGATGCACCTTTGTCATATCGTACTCGTTCAGGCTCTCATAGTGCCTTCCTTTGCATCAGATTGCTATGCTATGGCTGCATCTAGTCTCTCTAATGAGAATGAGCATGTTTCTTTTGATGAAGCATAGAATTCAGAAAATTGGATGGCTTCCATGCAATCTGAATATGATGCTATAATGAAGAATGGTACATGGTCTTTATGTGACTTGCCTCCTAGCAAGAAGGCCATTAGCACTAAGTGGGTATACAAGCTGAACTGTAAACATGATGGTACAATTAACAGGTATAAGGCTAGGCTTTCTGCAAAGGGTTATGCGCAGGAAAGAGGCATTGATTTTGATGAGACCTTTGCACCTACATGCCGTATGACTACTGTTCGGAGCATTTTTGCACTTGCAACCCATCATGGTTGGAATGTACATCAGTTGGACATTAAAACAGCATTTCTGAATGGTGACTTGCATGAAGAAGTGTATGTTTTTCAACCCCGTGGCTTTGTGCAGAAAGGGCATGAAAACCACGTGTGCAAGTTAAAGAAGGCATTATATGGTTTAAAGCAAGCACCATGTGCTTGGTATGAGAAGATACATGCCTATCTGGTTGCACATGGTTTTGTGAACAGTCCAACTGAAAGCACCTTATATGTTAAGCGTGCTAATGATGTGCTTCTGATCATTGTTGTCAATGTTGATGACATGCTGCTCACTGGTCCTATTGAGAAGCATATTGCTAATTTCAAGGCTGATTTGCATGCCTCATTTGAGATGTCTGATTTGGGGCATTTGCATCACTATTTGGGCATTCAGTTTATGCAAGTTGATGGTGGAATGGCTTTGTGTCAAACGAAATATATTGACACATTATTGCAGCGTTTTGGCCTTGAAGATTGTAAGCCTATTGCCACTCCTATGGAGACAGGTTTACGATTGAGTCTTCATGATGCTGGAGATGCATTTGATGTTGTTCTCTATCAGCAGGTTATTGGATGCGTGATTTACTTATGCATTACTCGGCCAGACATTCAGTTTGTTGTCTCACAGATGAGCAGGTTTATGCATTGCCAAGGAGTCACGCATTGGAAGACGGTTAAGCGCATCTTTCGCTACTTGAGTGGTACTCGACTACTTGGGTTGTTTTATCCCAAGGGGGATCACTACCGCCAGATTTGCATGCTTTTTTTGACTCTGATTGGGCTGGTTGCTATGACACTCGTGTGTCCACCAGTGGTTTTTGCTTCATGCTTGGTAGCTCATGTATATCTTGGTTGAGCAAGAAGCAGCCTACTGTGGCCACTTTCAGTTGTGAGGCTGAGTATAGGGTAGATTTCACAGCGACTGTTGAGTGTGTGTGGCTCAGACGCCTTATGGCTGATTTGGGTGTTGGTCAGTCTTCTGCCACCACCATCTTCACTGACAGTCAGAGCGCATTGGCAGTTGCGAGGAACCCTGTGTTCCATGCTCGCACTAAGCACATTGAGGTGCATTATCACTATGTCAGGGAGAGGTTCTCTGTTGGGGAGATCAGCTTGGCATATGTGCCCACGCAGGAGAACATTGCAGACCTTTTCACGAAGGCTCTGCCTAGGGAGAAGTTTGAAGCTTTCCGCAAAGCTTTGGGCTTACTTCCTTTTGTGGAGTGATTTCCACATAGCTTGGCACTTCCTTATACATGAGTGCCAGCTCCTTGTTCACCGCATCACTCCCAAGGGGGATTTGTTGATATATTTAGGTAGTGATGTGTGTGAACACACTAGGACCGCCGGGGCACTTTTTTCCCTCTTTAGGAGGTTTTTTTCCCCCGGCTTATATATACACCTATTGCCCTAATGGGCTACTTATCTTTGTACATTCTCTAGTAATACATTCAGTATTGTGTGTTTGTGCTCTAAGCTTCCTCTTCTTCCTTGTGCTATTCGCGTGCTCGTGCAGACGTCTAACTCCAACAGGATTAAGGGGATGCCAAACATATTCTTGGCATGCACATTACTTGTGATAGGAGGAAAAGATGTATATACTTGTCTCAAAGTGAGTACATATCCAAAGTACTTCAGAGGTTCGATATGCAGGGTGGAAAGGCATTGAGTAAACCTTTACCCACATATGTGAAATTGAGCAAGGATGATTGCCCCAAATCAGATGAGGAAAAGGAATTCATGACCAAAATTCCCTATCAGTCTGTTGTTGGTAGTCTCATGTATGCTATGGTAGCTACGAGACCAGACATTCCATTTACAGTGTGAGTTGTGAGCAGATATACGTCTAATCCTAGCAAGAAACATTGGGAAGCGGTCAAGATGATTTTAAGATATCTGAGTGGCACTAAGGACAAGTTTCTATGCTTACGTAGAGGGAAAGCATCCATTATTGGTTACACAGATTCTGACTATGCTGTCTGTATAGACAATCGTAAGTCTACATCAAGGTACATTTTTTCATTTTGTTGGAGGTGCTATCTCTTGGAGATCTCCTCTCCAAGAATGTACAATTGTTTCCACCACAGAAGCAGAGTATGTTGCAGCAAGTGAGGCATGTAAGAAAGCAAGATAATGTTGCAGATGCTTTGACTAAAGCTCTTCCACAAGATAGCTTTCGACATTGTTGTCACTTGATGGGGGTTACTTGATTCATGATCTTACACAGTCACTTGTATATTTTGTAACATGCCCATCAGGTGGGAGATATAGTATATTTTGTATACTTACACTCAGGTATTCTTTATCATTCTTTATTTTTCTCCCATAGTTACTTTGGCCATATTTGCCTTTAGTGGGAGATTTTTATCCTTAATGTCCATGTGAAAGGCCAAATGGCCACTGGACACTTCTTTGTATATGTTCTTTAATAAAACATATAGTGGCCTGGTTAGTCACCGACTGTAAGTTCGACCACATTTGTAAGACCTAAGAGGTGTGTCTTTGTGCTCCCTGTGTACTATGTTTTTCTACGTATTCTATAGTCTTTGTGCGGAGTACCATGTGCGCCCTTAGGAGCTCGGTTTTCTACTTAGAGGAGATCATCGTGGAGAGCACGAGAAGGAGAGCGCACTATGGTGCATCCCCAAGGAAATACTTCAGAAGCATATGTACGCGAACAATGGATAAGATATAGGAAATGAGTTTTTCCTTTGATATTTGCCATGTGAAGCGTTTGAATGCTCCTCTATGCCTCGTGGAGAATAATCTCTATGCCTTAAAAAAGGAACGTGCAAGCAAAGTGTGCTAGAAACCAGAAAATGGGATGAAGACGATCTGCTGCAAAGAATACTAATGGTATATCTATGAAGACTGAACCTGTCATTGATGCACAGACATCGAAGTTTTTTTCGTTGGTTGTTCTTGGTGTGTAGCAATCGATAGGGGTAGCATCCAAATGGCACAGTAATTCAAGGAATCCAAATGGATAGAATAAAGAGATTACAGGAGGACTCACATGATTCAAAGAGGCAAACAAAGTAAGCTTGTCTGCCAATATGAATGAAGCCTGTCCAAGAGGGAATCAAAGCTCAAGGAAAGAGTCTCTGAGTAAGAAAATCGACGTAATGAAGCTTCAAATCTCCAACGCCTCCTATCTTTGCTTCAACCTTGTTTGCAGTAGCCTCGAAGTAAGCCAAATATTGTTTGGATGCCCTCCGACAGTCTCATCTGAGTATGCTTCATGGTCTACTCTGATACCACATCTTGAAGTTTGTGCTTCAAACCAATGGCACAGCAGTGATTCAAATGTGAGAGTAGAGATGCATCATAGTGATTGCAGTCACGAAAGAGAAGAGAGAGAGAAACAAACTCTCTCCATCATACATACACAAAGTGATAAGATAAAGTAGAGATAGAGAGTGCTATCTCCTATATATGTGCACGAATATGAAAATGTGGCATGCTTGCATTTCATTCACAAAATAGTGTTCTTATACAAATGAGATAGCCTTTTTTACCAATGAGAGCAAAGATAAGGCCATGATAAGATTACTCCCTTTCTAAGCGAGGGTCCTCATACTGAGAAGAGAAAAGCTCATAGCCAACATTTTAGTCACTAACATGTTTAGCCTTGTTGAATGGTCCCTTGGATTTCATCGTGATTTCTTGCAAGGATGCTAACTTTTCTTGAGAGTCATGGAGAAGCAAAAATCTCGAAAATTCTTTTCAACTCAATACTTGGTCATGGTTGTAAAGGGTAAGTTTCATAAGTTCTAGGGAGCATATTGAGAAGTCTAATGATCATGTCCTCGCTGGAGACTTTTTGGCTACACTACAAGATTGCACTGATAATCTTCAAAGTTGGTAATAACTTTATTAATGGGATCTTGGGGCCTAATTGAGAGGTGAAATTCAGCCTCGAGGTGTAGATTTTAAAAGGATTTTTATCCTCAAAAAGTTCTTGTAGGATCTTTCAAGCTTCGTGGGATGTTTTGCAGGAGGTAATGTGGGCCTTGGCCAAATCATCACAAACTAAAAGTAATTGTCCAAAAGCTCTCTTGTCCTTGATATTCCAAATGTTCCAAGCCACTAGATCACTATCGTTGTCAATCTCAAGCTCTATTTCTTCAACTACTTCATATAATAGATTGATATAAAGGTATGTCCTAATTGTATCCTTCCATAGATCATAGTTAGTGTCATTTAATCTCTCATCTTTTGGCATTAAAAGTGGCATAAAGAAGGAAATTACCATTGACTTGAAGATGTCATATTTGAAATCCTAGACATTGTTATTGTTGAAAATAGATCTTCACACTTGCAAAATGCAGTCAAAATTGGCACAAAACTTGAGATTAGGTAGGGAGAGCTTAGAGTAGCCATATACTTGATTATGAGAGAGACACCTTGGAGAGGGGCAACTTAGAGTAGCCCTTTCACTTTTGCTGAGAGAGACACTTTGGTAGGGGGTTTAGAGTAGCCCTAGAATGCACACCAATTTAGCCTTAGAGAAGGCTTAGGAACTTGAGAGAGATCGTGGTTGGGATTAGACTAGACTCCAATCCACAAATGTACATACACAATCTTGTTTGTTTGATTTGAGTACAAAGATGGGGGCACTTAGTGCCAAGGTGTGCCAACTAGTGAATGGGAAAGATACATAGCAACCCTTAGTGATGGGTTACATTGTTGAGCATAGAATGCTACTAGGTGTGCTTTAATTAGAAGGTCAAAATACCCTTGAGAATATACAAAATAAAGCCTTGATTTTGTATGCACTTATTGCCAAAGTGAACCAAATAATGGATCCAAAATACTCTAGGGAGATGAAATGACCCCTTGGATACAAGATTTGGTGATTTGGTTGAGAAGGACACTAGTAGGTGCCAAAACGTAGAGCCAATATAGCTACCAGATGATTGATCACAATGAAGCTAAAGGTGTTTCAAAAATGATATACATAAATGAGCATAAAAGAGATGTTGAGTGGTAACTTTGAGAGAGAGAAAATATGAAATTGGATAGAAAAAATATCCTTCAATGACCTGCTATTTATAAGATCCATAACTCTCCTTTGCTTTTTGAAATCCAATGGAAAAAAAGGGGCAAAATTTAAAATGCTCAACAAAGTTATGAGTATGTGAAGGGCCACAGCGAAGATAGAGAGTCTCTATGTCTAAGAGGTTGGGAGACTAATTCATAGAGTCATTATCGATTAGAGATTGGGAAAATGAGTCTCTCTCTCTCTCTCCCTCCCTCCCTCCCTCCCTCCCCCCCCCCCCCCCCCCCCCCTCCCTCTCTCTCTCTCTCTCTCTCTCTCTCTCTCTCTCTCTCTCTCTCTCTCTCTCTCTCTCTCTCTCTCTCTCTCTCTCTCTCTCTCTCTCTCTCTCTCTCTCTCTCTCTCTCTCTCTCTCTCTCTCTCTCTCTCTCTCTCTCTTTGTGTGTGTGTGTACAAAGATGCGTGCAACTCTGTGTTGGTGTTGTAGAGAGATGAAACTGCTGCCACAATTACCCTAACTCAATAGAAGGTCTACATCAGCACTTGTAGATTAATGTCGTTCCAAATTGCCGAAGCGCTCTATGCATCTAGCCGTTTCCAATTCAATTTTGATTTGTTTACAAAGAGCGTTTGGAGAACTAGAACTAGCAAAATTGATGATATCGATTGAGGAGAGAGTAGAGGTGGCACATTACATTCCTATCACTTGACTATAAACATACCAATCCTAACTCGAAAAAGTTTCTACAATTGTCTTCTAGTTACCCTCTCTAAGAGTTAACGGATTGAGGTAAAACAGATCCTCTTGGAATGTATGAGGTCTTGCTTCTGCAATCTTAATAAAAGTGAAGGAGCCGTTACAAAATACCACTTCTAGAAGCTATGCAAGAAGATGCCAAGGAAATTCAATAGTGATGAGATGCACCAAATCAATGATAAGAAGAATTTACACTCCCCATTGTCCTCACAACAGGGTGGGAGGGTGTAAACACATTATGCAAATGGGAAATGCAATATTAATTCTAGACAAGTGTTTATAAATACTTTAATGACTTGAGATGCACAACTACTACAAAGAGTACAATAGTGAAAGAACCACTAGATGCCACGACAAAGAGGGTGGGAGTGTGGGTAAATGGGTATAAAGGTGGGAGGGTGGGTAAATGGGCAAAATGATGCCCTAAAAAGTAAAAATAATACAAAAAAGTCTTCTCCAAATGGATGAAGAGCAACATCGCCAAAGTCTAGCACCACGACCACCAAAATCACTACCAAGACCTTCACCTAAAGCTTTGATACCATGTAGAGATTACATGCGCGAAAGCAAAATGAAAAGAAGAGTGTGCTCACAAAATGAAAGAGTGTGAGGCTGAAAAGTGAGTAGACCATGATGTTGGAAAACTCATATGGATTAGAGTGAGCTTGCCAAGAGCATGGAGTAGGATCCTCGAGCTTCTAACCAATACAAATGGGGGGGAGAGGCCCTCCTTATATAGAGTTGGAGGGGCCTCTCAAAGTACATGTATGGGATAATTCCCCTTGAAGGAGAATGAATACACACGTAGAAGCAAATGGCAGGTACAATGGAAATGGAGTGCCTCCTAAATACAAATGGAGATGCGCTCATGTGGATACAAATGGAAATGATGTAGGAGAAATCATGTCGTCACCATCAACATCCTAAGGCAAGAAGAAGAATAAGGAGACTACCAAGAAAGAAAGAATACTCAACAAAGAAAGAAGGAAAGTAAGTCTTCTACTACATCTCGTTCAACATCTACACTTCAACTACTTCATCTACACCTAAGAAAAAATCTACTTCATCCACATCTAGATCAAAGAAGAGTATATGCCATTATTGCAAGACACTAGATCATCATAATGCACAAAGAGGATTTTCAATGAAAAAAACAAAAGAGCATCAAATAACAATGTTGAAGAGGTATCAAAAATCAAATCTTCTTTAAGTGAAGAATCTTTTGCATATGTTAGCACAGACGAATTCAATATCAAAAAATCCTTGAATTTTTATTATAGAGCTAGTAAGCATATGACAAATTGCAAGAAGGTTTTTTCATCTCTTACTAACTCCACAACTAGAAGAGTCACCATAACATATGTTCATGATATGGACGTAGTTAGTATTGGAGAAGTCATTCTAAAGTCAAGAGTAGATGGTAAAGTCACTATTTCCAATGTTTTGTATGTACCAAAAATGAGGAACGATTTTCTTTCTATCTCTATTTTCTTTAATCAAATGGTTATAAAGTGATTTTTAAGAAGAATTCATGCCAAATCTCGCACCTAATGAGGATCATTGTCTATACAAAAGCGGTATGTTTGTTTTGTCAAAAAACAACCATACTAATCTTGCTAGGTCTTCTACACTAAAGGAGAATATGAAGTTATGGCATCAAAATTTGGTCACATAAGCTATATAGCTCTCAAATCTATGAAGGAAAAAGGTATGATTGAGAACTTGTCAACTTTTGATTTACCAAATGATGCGGAATCATGTGAAAGATGTCTTAAAAGGAAAGCTACATAAGTTTTTATTCAAGAAGCATGGATTCATTACTTCTAAAAGAAAGTTGCGAATCATATCTTAAGATATTAATGGACCCATGAGAGGGGATTGTATCTATGAATATAGGTACTCTATCACTTTTATTGATGATTTTTCTAGAGATTCTTGGGTGTTTGGATTAAAAACCAAGTCAAAAGTTTTTTATACTTTCAAGAAGTTTGTTGCTATGGTTGAAAATGAAAATCAATCCTAAATTCAAACTTTGAGAATTAATATAGGAGGAGAGTACATGTCTAATGACTTCTAAGTCATATTTAGAAGATAGAAAAGAAAAGTTTATACTATGATTGACAGGTACAAAGTAAGGTTAGTTATCAAAGATAAGAACGATATTGACTATGATGAAATGTTTACTCCCATTTTGAAAAGATCATAGATATGATTTTTCTTTCTCTTGTTGCATACTTCGGTTAGAAAGTGTACAAGTTAGATATCAAAACTATTTTTCTTACTAATGACCTGCATAAAGATGTTTAAATTCAACAATTATAGAGTTTTGAAAAATGGGATAAAGAACATTTAGTGTACAAACTTATTAAAGCTTTCTATGGTTTGACGCAAGTACCAAGGGCTTGGTATGAAAAGATTCATTTATATCTTTTATCCACTAGTTTCAAAAACTCATAAGCTGCTCCTATTTTCTATGTTAAGTCAGAGACAGATGCTTTGATCATAAGCATCATTTATGTTGATCATATGATCATGACAAGCTCCCACGATTCAAAGCTTCAGTCCTTCAAGTTAGAGCTTAAGAAAGTTTTTTATATTAAAGATCTTGAATTTTTACATTATTATCTTGGTATTGATTTCATATTCAAGAATGATTGTATCTATATGACCCAGCAACAACTCTTGCAAAGTTTTATATGTTACTCCAAACCTATGCAAACACCTATGGATGTTAATGTGTCATTAAAAAAAGATGCATATTCAATAATTTGATGCTACAATTTATAGTCAAGCAATTGGATGCTTGATTTATTCATGTAATACGCATCCTCGCATTTGGTTTGCAGTTTTTGAAGTATAAAGGTTAAAGCACAAACCACTAAAAATCAATTAAACAAATTTTCAAATATTTGAAAGGAACTATGAATTATGTTATGGTTTTCCAAAGTCTCCACATTTTATACTTCAGGGATTTGCAAATTCTAATTGGACAAGTTTGATACGTAAATATATGCAAACTTGAATGTTAAATGTCATCACAAGCAAATGCAAATTCAAAATCTTTTGATGCTACACTTTACAGTCAAGCAATCGGATGTTTGATTTATTTGTGTAACATATGTCCTAACATTCAGTTTGTTGTTTTCTCAAGCATAAAGGTTCATGCACAAACCACTAAAAATTCCTTGGAATACAATTAAACAAATTTTCAAATATCTAGGAACTATGAATTATGCTATGGTTTTTTCAAAGTTTCCACATTTTATAACTTCAAGGATTTGCATATTCCAATTGGGTAGGTGACCTAGACAGAAGAAGATCTACTAGGGGCTATTGTTTCTTTGTTGAACAATGCCTTATTTCTTGGTATTCTAAGCAACAAAAAATTATGGCTACATCTTCAAGTGAAGCAGAGTATAAGGTTGTCTTTATTGGTACACTTGAGCCTCTATGGTTGCATAAATTTTGAAGTTATATCGATGTTTATGTTCTTCTTCATATGCATATCTATTCAGATAGTCAAAGTGCTATTACTATTGCAAAGAACCATATCCATTGTGCAATGACTAAACATATTGTACATTATCATTAGATTTGTGAGCAGATATCTAACAAGAAAATTCAACTTATCTATATTTCTACAAGTGAGAATGTGACAGCTTGCAAGTATTTTTACTAAAGCATTATCAAGAGAGAGACCTCAGAAGTTATACAAATTGTTAAACATTATGCCAATATGGCAATGCGAGAGAATTGTTGGAAGAACAATGTCATATTAAGGCAATCCATGTTAGATATACTCAATACTCCACCCTCAAGTGACCACAAATGATCTCTAAGTTGCAAGGCCCTCATTATGAGGAGAAGCCATTGTGAGAGCCCAGACATTCGTAGAACCCTGATGGTAATAGATTATCTTTGTGAGCCTAACCATTAGGTTAGGTAGGGTGTAAACTTTCAAGCCATTGGGTTTCCATTCAAGAGAAAAATGAATGCCTTGTGGCGCCGCACAGTTTCTCATGGAACCTTAATGGGGGGAGTGCATAGGAGGGCTTGCCCCTTTCTGCGAGGTTTGGGGGGCCTATCCCCCTAATTTGTAGGGCCGAGATGGTAGGACTTGTGTTCATAGAGATATTGTCAAATTACGTATTTTGCCTACTATTTTTTATCTCTAGACTATATTTATCTATATCGACTCCCCTTGTAAAAGTTATAAAAGCATGACCCATGTGTAGCTTTACATAGCATTTGTGCACTAGTAAGTCCTTCATGTAGAGTCAATCTAGATCGACATCTAAGCTCCACTTTGGGAGTGCAGAGGTGGACAACACCATTGTTGCAGCTTCATTACTCTTGGCAATTTGAGAATTTGAGTTCTCTCTCTCTCAATCTGCATCTATCTTTGTCTTCATTTTTCTCTCAACTCTGTCTACTGGTCTATTTCATAATGTGGTTATTTCTTTTAGTCCAATCCTATTAGAAATAGCAATCTTCCACGTGGAAGGTGCACTCATTTCGAAAAAATTCAAAAAATCACAAAGTCAATTATGATCAAAGTTGATCAACACATTATCAAAAAATATCACATTTGGAAGGTCAAAATAATAACATATTTAGATACTACTCTTCAAGAGCAATTTATTGATATATGACACACAGCATTTGGACAAGTTTAGGTGGGTGAAAACTCTAATCCTAATTTTTTATTAAAAAGTCAACAATTCATAAAAAGTCAAACTCAAAGTTTCTATTTGTCATCATTTGGTTCAAATTAATCTTATGGATACAATAAAACACAAGAAAATCAAGGCAGCAACATAAATCTTGACTTCAAAAACATCCATCGAAAAAATGGGATCTAAAAAGCAACATAAAAGCTACACTTCAAAAACATCCATCGAAAAAATGGGATGGGTTCTTAGATCCATTAAAGCATCTTTTCAATAGCTTTTTGTTGGATAGCTAGATGTTATAGAAGGACAAGAAAATTAGCATAATTTACTATCAGTACTTGGAGAGCTTGGAGAGCTTGGCTATTGAGTAGTCTACCTTCACTTGGAGAGGAGTTGTGTTTTCTTCACCATCTACAAGGAGAGCAGCAAGCTAAGTGCACATCAAATATTTGAAGCAAAACCACCTCAGATATGGAAATTTAGTTATGATGAGCAACTACAGCACTATATCTGCATACTCTATGGTTGTCTATGACTTCATGTACTTCATGTTTGGAATATATGGAATATATGTGAAGTATGGCTTCTTTCTCTCTCTCTCTTGTCTTTTCTCCATCTTGTCTCTATTTTCTCTCTCAATATTGATTGTGGGCATAAAAACCAACAAAACCCTAATTTCCAACAAACTCTAATTTTCAAAAATTGTCCAAATGTTCCAAATGGTTCAAATGGTCAAAATATTCAGGTGATAGTTCTCATCAAGAGCTATCTAATGATATATAACATCTAACCATAAGAGATGATTTAGGGCATTGAAATCCTAACTCTAATTCTGACTTTTTTTTTGCTTTTCCAAAAATGAATATACCATTTTGAATATCACTTCACCCTCATCAAGGAAAGCACATTATTTTGTGCTGAATTTACCATTTATTAGGTCATTTTTACAAATTTGAGTTTTTACCTCAAAAAAAATTTAGAAGGTTAATTTCGTAGAGACTCTTTAAAACCACATTAATGAGCTGCAAAATGCTGTTTTAGACAAGAAATTTCTGAAGAGCTTTAAATCCTATAAAAAAGAACTTTTTGGGTCATTTCTAACACATCGCCCACTCAAACTTGAGCATTCTCGAGTG